>OY757242.1:3415271-3850481 GCA_963583935.1 Diaperis boleti
AAGGAAGACACTTTCCAGGAGGATGTTGTTAAAACCAACATGAGGAGAGGCCCTTACTAGGGGATTGCAGTCAAAACGAAAAAGATAAAAAGCACTTTCTAAAGGGATATTGCTGTGCAAACGAAAAGAAGGAAAAACAATTTCAAAGGGAATGTCAAAACGAAGCTAAAGGAAGACACTTTCTGGGATGATGTGGTCAAACCGAAAAGGATTTTTTTTTAGGGGTTGTAGTTGACAAAAAGGATGAAAGACACCTTCTAAAGGTTCATTCTCAAAGCGAACAAAAAAGAAAAAAATACACTTTCTAAAAGGATGTCATCAAATCGAAAAAGAAAAGAGACACTGTTGCAAGGGAATGTTGTCAAAACCAACATGAGAAGAGACACTTTCTAAGAGATTGTTGTCAAACGGGAAAGGAGAAAAGGCACTTTCTAAAGGAATGTTGTCAAAACGAAAACGAGGAAACACACTATCGAAGGGAATGTTGTCAAAACAAAACTGAAAGAACACACTTTCTAAGAGAACGTTGTCAAAACGAAAAGTAAATAAAGACACTTTCTAAGAGGATGTTGTCAAAACCAACATGAGAAGAGGCACTTACTAGGGGATTGCAGTCAAAACGAAAAAGATAAAAAGCACTTTCATTTCCTTCATTTCTTTCCTTTTTGTTTCTTTGTCCTTGATAACTAGTTTTTTGTTATTTTCTTTTCTATTCGCTTTGTCCCAAATATGGTTAAGTTTCATATACCTCATTTTATCTATTTTCTTCCTTTTTCCGTTTTGCTATGATGCTTTGAACCTCTCTTTCAGAACTCTGTGTCAATATTAAATTTTCTTCTTAAATTGTATCTTGTATTAAGTTAGTGAATTTTCCGAGATCAGAATACAGCCGGCGACGTTCGCCGTCGCGGTCACGACGACGTTCACTGTTTGACCAAGGTCGTGCACCGTACGCCCAAATTCAAACCATTAAGATCGCGGAAAAAATTTGCTTTTAAAAAAAAGAGAACCGACTTCAAAAAGTGAAAAATAATTGAATACATGTATTATTACATGTACTACCCAATGACCTGTCTGAAGTCGGTGCCAAGTCAAATAGGTTACAAATTTGTAACATATTGTAATTATACAAAAATATCAACAACGTTATAACGCATACAAAATTCGATATCATTCGAGACGACCGTCAACGACGTCTGCCGTTTGGGGTGTTTTGCTCAGCACGAGCCCCCCACCCACGCTCACGCATTCGGGTGCGTTCGCCGGGAGACCTTCGATCTGGCTGGAGTAGGCAGCCTATCTATCTACTACCTATTTGGCTTAGCACCGACTTCAGACAGACATGTATCCAATTATTTTTCACTTTTTGAAGTCGGTTCTCTTTTTTTTTAAAAGCAAATTTTTTTACAATTTTAAGTGATAAGTTAGTGATACCTAGTAAAGACGCTTCTCCAATATTGAGGTCCTCAATAAAGTTGACGAAGAAATCGGTATGAACATAATTATATACATAAAATGAAGAAAAAATATGGGGATTTTTCTCGATTTCCATGGGATTCCCTGATCAGATCCTGATTTTTTGACAATGGAATCACGTCAAGAGTATACCCTTTCAAATAAAAGAAGAATTTTGTAAATCGGTCCACAATTGACGAAGAAATCGGTGAACATACATGAAGTCGGTTAATTAAAGGGAGCGAAAATTTGAGGATTTTTCTCGATTTCCATGAGATCCCCTCATCAGATCCTGAAATGGTGACAATGGGACCAATCTGCAAGTATACTCTTTCAAATAAAAGAAGAATTTTACAAATCGGTTTATAAATGACGGAGTTCTGCGGTAACAAACATTAAAAAAAAAAACATACAACCGAATTGATAACCTCCTCCTTTTTTGAAGTCGGTTAAAAATACTTCCCAGTGTCGCAGCGGAATCATTCTTTCACTCCGGTAATCAGAAAAACAGCGCGCGGTAAATGACATTATCCCGGAGCCGCTACAACCACGGACCACGCCCTTCACAGCGAACCAGTAATCCGTCGAAAAAAATGCTTCCTGGTGTCGTACCGGAATGATTCTTGCATAATGTTGATCAGTAAAAAAATTCATCTTTGTTCATTCCTTTTTCTCGTCTATTGGTGGAGTTCTAGAAGTTACTTTACTTCGTTTCAATTCGCGTGGCCGCCGCTGATTTTCAACCTAAATTCCACCGTTTGGGCATGCGGGGCTCGCGGTTCATAAACCCGCAAAAACCACTCGCAAAAACACAACCACGAATAAATTTCTAAGAATCGCAGCCGATTGGCCATCTCGCCATCTTCTTCATAATTTATTGAACATATTTTTATTTACGTTTATCTCCTTATGCCGATAACTCGCTCCGCTAATAAAATCGAACGCTTGCTCAACCGTGAAAAATACGACCGACACATTAACAGTCCTTCTGATTGATTCATGGAACCGCCGTAAAAATCAACATTATAAAGCTCTTATCGCCGACCGAAAGTTTCGTGCAGTCCGCGGCGATAAAATATGGGTCAGTGTCTAAAACTAGGTTCCCGTTATCACTTCCCATTTCCGTCCATAGCGCACCTCTGCCATATAAGAGCGACTTCCTGGCGTACCACTTCGACATAACCGTTTCGTCCTGTGCGAATGCAATGCAGGGGTTTGAAAGGTCGTTTTAATATTTTCCCCTCTTCGGCATCAATCACCGTGACAAATCCAACAATTAAAGCCGTTTTATTCGCGTCAACGCGACCCTTCATCGTGAGGGGTAATGAACCGGCATAAATAAGTGCAGAAGCTGGATGTTGTGGCTATGTTTCTTGTGAACGAGGCGGTAATTAAAGCTCACAAAGCGGCTCGTAAAGTTGTCAATCAAGAAAACTGGGTAAAAACGGAGTGATGTCGGAATTTCTAGTTTTACGACCGGGAAACGTTTTCCACTAGGGTAAACCTGCCTACACATTCTTTTTTTTTTGGCAGAGTTCATATGAATATAGAGAATTGTATTTCAATCAATTATATAGTATATTCCGTCTGCATCCCATTGTGATATTGCCTCATTACGGCGCATGTTCAGTTATGCCTACTGTGGCATGCATCCTTAAATAGAAAACAGAAGGTCTTTGGATAAAAGGACGTTGTAACCACATACATATACGGTGCCGGAGTAAAGATCATCGTCAACTTCACAATGGTGCAACTTCACGTTTATTTGGAAGCGTCAAACGTCAACCTCGCCGTTGACAACTTGATCATTTTTTGCGAGGATAGTGTCGCAGTAGCAATTTTGTGGATCACATTGTACACTATTTTCGATACTAAAATGATTCATTCTTATGATCACAGGATACCGTTTATCAGCATTTTTTTTTTGCGTAGCGTAGTGTTCTTGACCTTGAGGGAACTTATTTACGTACGTGTCATTTGGAAAAGCGATATCAACAAAAATCGTTTTATCGTTTAACCTGTGTCTAGTAACAATTAAATTCTGTGTGAAAATATTATTATTAGAGGATTTCTTGTTAACGCAACTCTTGTTTTCCCTTTTTCACAGAAAGCGGTATCTACAGTTACGTAAAAAATTTAATAAACCAATCAAAGTAAAACAACAGAAGCGTAATGAACCCGATCCAAATCAGCATGCAAATCCTCTATACAAAACAAAAGTGAAAGGCACAACACCGGAGATCAACACAAGATAAATATACTTAATAAGAACGTAGAACGAAAAATGCAATGTGAAAGGAAAAAATACACCTTATAATATAAAAGGGACAGAGTTATTGACAGGTTGCGGTAAAAGCAGCCGCTTTTCTTGCGAATTTTTACATTTACTGGACCGTGAAGCGCGATTGCATACAGGAAAATTGCAAACAATTTTCTCGCATAAAAATGAATGATTATGACGATCGGCGTACTTTATCGCAACATTAAAATGCTAATGTGTGTTAATTGGCTGTTTGAACGACAAAAATGTTGGCAGCGGTGGCTGAAGAAAGCAGTATGTTGATCCTGATTTGATTTTTTTCGATCGAAAACATTCAATCGAGTTATTTTTCATCCCGGGAACATAACGAACAAAACAAAAAAAGATTATGATTTTTGCAGTTTTTATTTAGAATTAATTTATTTAGAATTTTATTTTCCTGAAAACTTTTCCAAAACCATAACGAACAAAACAGAGAAATAATTACGCATATCCATCGTTCGAATCGTGAGTTAATCACCCTGTCCACTATACTCATCGACTGACAAAATGGACGAGAAATAACAACCATTTATTGATTATTTCTTTCCTTGAAAAACTAGAACTCACTCTCGTGTTCTACCCAAATTCAAAAATTTTCAGTAAAAAAAAATTGTTGTCATTCCAACATCATTAGTCAATCCGTCAGTTGTAGATGCGGCGGCCCTCCGCATTCACATGTCGTGTCATGAACAAAACGGTTTTTAGTCACAAAGAACAATTGTGAAATACAAGAAACGAAATGTGGATGCAATAGGGAAATGGTTGTCATTCCGAACCAGTTTGTCAACCATTCAGTCAAAAAATTAAATCTGAGTATACATTTTAGTTTACATCTCAAATTGGATTAATTCTCATTACTGGTTTGTTTGTAACCAAAAGGCGTATGTTTCTGGCGTCGTTTGTGAGTGCGGTGGGCCGCCCTGTCCACTATACTCATCGACTGACTAAATGGACGAGAAATAACCATTTATTGATAATTTTTTTCCTATATTCGCGTTTCGTAATTCGGACTCGGAGAAGCAATTTTCCTATTGCACTAGCACTGGAAAACTTAAAAATTGTCATAATGAGCCTCTAGATGCCAGGGATTATGTTTGACAATTTTTGAAACAGACACTTGTTGTCATGGAGAGATATGGCAATCAAAAATTGGTAAAATATTCGGGTTTCGTAATATCGACTTGAAGGAGCAATTTTCCTGTTGTAGTAACACTGGAAAACTAAAAACTTGTCACAGTAAGTCTCTAAATGCCAGGGCTGATGTTTGACAATTTTTGAGGCAGGCACTTGTTGTCATCGAGAGGAAAGGCAATTAAAAATTTGTAAATATTCGCGTTTCGTAATTCAGACTTGGAGAAGCAATTTCCCTATTGTACTAGCATTGGGAAACTTAAAAATTGTCATAATGAGCCTCTATAAGCCAGGTATTATGTTTGACAATTTTTGAAACAGACACTTGTTGTCATCGAGAGACATGGCAATCCAAAATTGGTTAAATATTCGCGTTTCGTAATTTCGACTTGAAGGAACAATTTTCCTGTTGTAGTAACACTGGAAAACTTAAAAATTGTGACAGTAAGTCTCTAAATGCCAGGGCTGATGTTTGACAATTTTTGAAGCAGGCACTTGTTGTCATCGAGAGAAAAGGCAATTAAAAATTTGTTAATATTCGCGTTTCGTAATTCAGACTTGGAGAAGCAATTTCCCTATTGTACTAGCACTGGGAAACTTAAAAATTGTCATAATGAGCCTCTATATGTCAGGCATCATTTTTGACAATTTTTGAACCAGACACTTTTTGTTATCAAGAAACAACACAATTACAAATTCGTTGTAATTACAAAGTCAAAAAATGGTTGTCAATCCGTCAGTTGTAGATGCGGCGGCCCACCCGCCCACCGCATTCACATGTCGTACCATGAACGAAACGGTTTTTAGTCACAAAGAACAATTGTGAAATATGTACAAAAAATGAAATGTGGATGCAATAGGAAAATGGTTGTCATTCAGAACCAGTTGAACCAACTGAAGAAGGCAATAAAAATAAAAAAAACAGAAAACATCTACAGAAGAGAAAAGCTTCCCAGAAAAGAAGATAGGACAGATGGAGAAGAAGCTGGAAAAAGAAAAGAAGAAATAAGATAGTAATAACAAGGCTGCGACTAAAAGAAACGGGACGAAGCATGAGCAAAAAATGGTAGGCAGATGAGATGACAAAAATAAGAAAGGAACACAGGAAGGAGGCATCATCAACTAAAAACAAAAGAAAACAGTCACAGTAAACAGTAAAGTGTATAACGAAGTTGCAAACACGCAGGAATAAAATACTTCCCGGCACCGTATCGGGACCGTTCTTGTATCCCAATGACCAGTGAGTTCGCTCGCGGGGCGGCGGAGGTTCTGGGCCGAGAGAAGACGCTGCGCTGGCAAGCGATAAGACGTTTAGCACCGGCCATATTTGGACGGGTGCCTTCCGGGCATACGGATTTAACTACTCGCGGTCCCGTGGACCAAACCACGTAAAAAACTGGCGCTCGAAGCTACCCGACCCGAGTAAGCGTCACAACAAATGATAGAAGAGACCACAAGTGAGACATAAAAAAGAAATGTAATAATTTAAAACCGCCCCCGAGCGTGACCTGATAAAGCTTTTCTGCATTTTTCCCGTAAACGGTAAATTTTATGTGAGAGTGTATATTTTTCTGTTCACTGTGGCGAATACTCCACGAGCGAGCTGATACCGTATATCGCATCAATGCAACGCACGTGTCTTGACGATCTCACGTCGTTGCGTTGTCAGTTCATTTTTATGTGCTTGCGAATTTTTATAATGATGAACACATCAAGAATAAAAATAGTTTCTGTGATAAAATGCCGGTGTTATCTGACAGTTCTGGGAACGAAATTATGTAACAAGCAGTGCGCTAACCTGCTGGTGGTAAACGATTGAAACCTTGCTAATCACTGGCGAAATAATCTTCAGTTAATCCTTAAAAACATGTTAAAAAATGTTAAAAATGCCATACCTTTGATTCCTAATAGAATATTTTGTCCCACAATAAACACAGGAATAATTTCACACAAATTGGGTGGCGATGTCAATGTTCACGAATTCCATTGTCAACACAGTGGCGCCGTACGCGTAAATTCACTTTAATCTTCCGCTTTGAGTGAAGCCACTCTTGACGAGAGCTATAATATATCATTAAAATATCTGAAGATTTTTGTCTAATGATCGAATGCTTTCGAAATTTAATCAGATAAGAAAAAAATTATCCGGCAAATTTCCGAGAGGTGGTCTTATCAATTGTCATTTTTTTTAAGTCATCAAAATTCAAGTAGGCTTCCAGGAAATGTTTTTATTTCAAACAAAAAATCTGTAAAATTTTAGTTTTTTCGGCGATTTCAAAACTACAACCCTGAGCGATTTTTTTTAGTACAGCGTGCCGTTAAATTATCCTTGGTTTTGACTGTCAGAACCGTCAAAATTACATTTTCTTCATCTGAGTTACATAACATTAACCTACAAAACTACATGTTCACACGACTAGAAATTGATAACAGTAATGTTACTCGTAAGTTACGAAGTACGTTGTCATCGATCATTTTGTTTTTCCTTGGCCGTCCCTTAACCGATTACAATGTATGGTGCATATTATATCACTTTGATATACGATCTTAATTTTTTATTTGCAAAAGGAAGAGGAAGCTGGTAAAACCCGCCGAATTTAGAAAGTTAACTTTTCCGCAAACTTACTAGTTTAAATGTCGTTATGCATAAATAATAAAATTATGAAACCTATTACAACTATTTTTAGAGAAATTAAAACGCAATGCTTGGGGTAGCAATAGCTCTGACGATACAGGGTGTCCCCGAATGAAGGTCACACTAGGTGTAATGAAATGGAAAAATTGTTGTGGGCACAGCCGGGAAGGTTTCTGGATTGGAAGATATTTTTTGAAATATGAATTTCAATTATTGACATATGGTGTCGATCAATGGAGGTCCCAGAGCTACCAACTTCTGCGAAAATTCTTTTGAGGCAACACGTGCGGTTGGAGCGCATTGGATGGGTGCTATAGGTCGACGAATTTCAATGGCCACGATTTACCGCAAAATCAATTCGTTTAGACCTTACTCATACTGTCCCAGATTTCGCCTTGTTCGGACTGATGTTCATCGCGCCACCAGACTTTAATAGTGCGTTGACATAACTGTATGGAGGAATGGGCTTCAGCTTTGTTCTCCAATAATAATACTTGTAATATAGACTGATCAAGACTTAAAAATTGTTATCCGTCGCATGGTCCCATTCCTCGCAAACACGTAGTTTTAATTTTTTAGAATAAAAAGTAGCCCTAGTGGCGCCCGGCAACACCGCCCCCCTTGCGTCGATAATTATAAATGTGTACAACATTATTTTGCTTTTAGTCGGCGGAAGGTCACTAACTTGTAAATGCAAGGTTATGTTCGTTTGATCAAAATTTAAATATAGCTGTCAATGTCAGCACGTTGCAATCGAATCAGAGGATTACCAATTTAGATGTAAACTGTACTGTTGCCAACTCAAATTAATATCTAATTTTGATAACGTAGGAAAATGAATGGATGGAAAACTAACAAAGCACAAAACAAACACTGGAGCATCATCATCAAAAAACTGATAAAAGTAAAAACAGGTAAAGAAAGAAAAATGAATAAAATATATCATGATAAGAAAGGAAAAGAAGAGCTAGTGGAAAAGATGATCAAAAAATAATTTTAGTTTCAACACTAATGTTTGCGTAAGAGCACAGCTGTCGTTTGAGATAACCAGAGAAATATATCCGAAACAATCAAAGATATATTTATGAGATTTTACACAGCTGTAAAGTACAACTCTTTTTCTATATCGTGCAACTTTCAAGTTTATAACTCACAGGGTGTATTTTTATTAATTTGTAATTTCAACACTAATGTTTGCATAAGAGCACAGTTGTCGTTTGAGACAATAAGAGACATGTCTCCGAAACCATCAACGATATAATTATGAGATTTTACACAGCTGTGAAGTAAAACTCTTTTTCTATATCGTGCAACTTTCAAGTTTAAAACTCACAGGGTGTATTTTTTTATTAATTTTAAATTTCAACACTTATGTCTGCTTAAGAGCAGAGCTGTCGTTTGAGACAATCAGGAAACCATCAACGATATAGTTATGAGATTTTACACAGCTGTAAAGTACAACTCTTTTTCTATATCGTGCAACTTTCAAGTTTATAACTGACAGGGTGCATTTTTTATTAATTTTTAATTTCAACACTTATGTTTGCAGAAGAGCAGAGCTGTCGTTTGAGACAATCAGAGAAATATCTCCGAAACCATCAACGATACATTTATGAGATTTTACACAGCTGTAAAGTACAACTATTTTTCTATATCGTCCAACCTTCAAGTTTATACCTCACAGGGTGTATTTTTTATTAATTTTTAATTTCAACACTAATGTTTGCAGAAGAGCACAGCTGTCGTTTGAGACAATCAGAGAAATATCTCCGAAACCATCAACGATATTGTTATGAGATTTTACACAGCTGTAAAGTACAACTCTTTTTCTATATCGTGCAACTTTCAAGTTTATAACTCCCAGGGTGTATTTTTTATTAATTTTTAATTTCAACACTAATGTTTGCAGAAGAGCACAGCTGTCGTTTGAGACAATCAGAGAAATATCTCCGAAACCATCAACGATATAGTTATGAGATTTTACACAGCTGTAAAGTACAACTATTTTTCTATATCGTGCAACCTTCAAGTTTATACCTCACATGGTGTATTTTTTATTAATTTTTAATTTCAACACTAATGTTTGCAGAAGAGCACAGCTGTCGTTTGAGACAATCAGAGAAATATCTCCGAAACCATCAACGATATAGTTATGAGATTTTACACAGCTGTAAAGTACAACTCTTTTTCTATATCGTGCAACTTTCAAGTTTATAACTCCCAGGGTGTATTTTTTATTAATTTTTAATTTCAACACTAATGTTTGCAGAAGAGCACAGCTGTCGTTTGAGACAATCAGAGAAATATCTCCGAAACCATGAACGATATAGTTATGAGATTTTACACAGTTGTAAAGTACAACTCTTTTTCTATATCGTCCAACTTTCAAGTTTATACCTCACAGGGTGTATTTTTTATTAATTTTTAATTTCAACACTAATGTTTGCAGAAGAGCACAGCTGTCGTTTGAGACAATCAGAGAAATTTCTCCGAAACCATCAACGATATAGTTATGAGATTTTACACAGCTGTAAAGTACAACTCTTTTTCTATATCGTGCAACTTTCAAGTTTATAACTCCCAGGGTGTATTTTTTATTAATTTTTAATTTCAACACTAATGTTTGCAGAAGAGCAGAGCTGTCGTTTGAGACAATCAGAGAAATATCTCCGAAACCATCAACGATACATTTATGAGATTTTACACAGTTGTAAAGTACAACTCTTTTTCTATATCGTGCAACTTTCAAGTTTATACCTCACAGGGTGTATTTTTTATTAATTTTTAATTTCAACACTAATGTTTGCAGAAGAGCACAGCTGTCGTTTGAGACAATCAGAGAAATATCTCCGAAACCATCAACGATATAGTTATGAGATTTTACACAGCTGTAAAGTACAACTCTTTTTCTATATCGTGCAACTTTCAAGTTTATAACTCACAGGGTGTATTTTTTTATTAATTTTAAATTTCAACACTTATGTTTGCAGAAGAGCACAGCTGTCGTTTGAGACAATCAGAGAAATATCTCCGAAACCATCAACGATACATTTATGAGATTTTACACAGCTGTAAAGTACAACTCTTTTTCTATATCGTGCAACTTTCAAGTTTATAACTCACAGGGTGTATTTTTTTATTAATTTTAAATTTCAACACTTATGTTTGCAGAAGAGCACAGCTGTCGTTTGAGACAATCAGAGAAATATCTATGAAACCATCAACGATATAGTTATGAGATGTTACACAGCTGTAAAGTACAACTCTTTTTCTATATCGTGCAACTTTCAAGTTTATAACTCACAGGGTGTATTTTTTTATTAATTTTAAATTTCAACACTTATGTTTGCAGAAGAGCACAGCTGTCGTTTGAGACAATCAGAGAAATATCTCCGAAACCATCAACGATATAGTTATGAGATTTTACACAGCTGTAAACTACAACTCTTTTTCTATATCGTGCAACTTTCAAGTTTATAACTCCCAGGGTGTATTTTTTATTAATTTTTAATTTCAACACTAATGTTTGCAGAAGAGCAGAGCTGTCGTTTGAGACAATCAGAGAAATATCTCCGAAACCATCAACGATATAGTTATGAGATTTTACACAGCTGTAAAGTACAACTCTTTTTCTATATCGTGCATCTTTCAAGTTTATAACTCACAGGGTGTATTTTTTATTAATTTTTAATTTCAACACTAATGTTTGCAGAAGAGCACAGCTGTCGTTTGAGACAATCAGAGAAATATCTCCGAAACCATCAACGATATATTTATGAGATTTTACACAGCTGTAAAGTACAACTCTTTTTCTATATCGTGCAACTTTCAAGTTTATAACTCACAGGGTGTATTTTTTTATTAATTTTAAATTTCAACACTTATGTTTGCAGAAGAGCACAGCTGTCGTTTGAGACAATCAGAGAAATATCTATGAAACCATCAACGATATAGTTATGAGATGTTACACAGCTGTAAAGTACAACTATTTTTCTATATCGTGCAACTTTCAAGTTTATAACTCACAGGGTGTATTTTTTATTAATTTTTAATTTCAACACTAATGTTTGCAGAAGAGCACAGCTGTCGTTTGAGACAATCAGAGAAATATCTCCGAAACCATCAACGATATAGTTATGAGATATTACACAGCTGTAAAGTACAACTCTTTTTTTTATATCGTGCAACTTTCAAGTTTATAACTCACAGGGTGTATTTTTTATTAATTTTTAATTTCAACACCAACGTTTACTTAACAGCAGAGCTGTCGTTTGAGATAACCAGAGAAATATCTCCGAAACCATCAACGATATAGTTATGTGCTGTTAAATTTAGAAAAAATCCATCGACATCAACAAACGATCCGATTGTAAGTATAGACAGCAATGCCACTTGGGGCTGTTCACCGACTTAAAAATAAAACTTAATAAAACACCTACTTCGCTCTCATTTTCTTCCTCGTTCCACTGGACGAATTTAACACCCACTGTCTAACACGCACACAATGTAACGTCCAGACACCCGACAAACAACTCACTTCGACGTCTATCACTCAAGTTTACCTGCGAATATTCACCTCGTCGTCGATTCCATTCCAAGCGACGACTCCCGCAGATCGCGCGTGTTGGCAATAAAATATTTCCTCTTCGCCGGCACCTCCGCCGGAATATAAACAACACAAATACACCGACGCGTACGCGAAGCGAAAGAGAGTGTGAACAACCTGTCACACAACGAAAATCCACGCTCTATTAAAACGCGACCAAAACAAACCGGCGACAATCACTCCATCTCCGGAAGCGATGAAGGGGTGGACAATGGAGCGTTTAGATAAAACGTCAAACTTACATTGCTTCCTTTTGAGGATCCCGGAGCACTGAAATTTTCGAGGGGAAATCGGTGGTATTGTGTTCAAAACACTTTCGTTGGTTTGATTAAAATGACGAGCATCTGGCGAGCGGCGGTTCAACGGCCCAAACCCCGCCCATCTGCATTTTTTAGATTACCAATAAAGGCCCAATCCGGCAAACATCTATTGCGGCTCTTTCACCAAATGTGGTGCTGTTTGCTTACGAAAGACCATCTGCCAAAACCCGGTCCGTTTAAAAAGTGAAACCGATCGAGGTTAATTATAATGTGGCTGTGATAAGTCGGTGCAGACAGACAATCCGGAATTAATGCGGGTTCGACATAAGAAAGTTAAATAGAGATAGCCCCCATCACCTAATTGGTTTGTTGTAATGATTTAATGATAATTCCCCAGGATAATAACCCCAAGGTTTGACGACTCCAAATCTCGGCCGAACACTTCAGTCATTGTTTGGACGTGAAGGTATCAAATTTGCTGTTAGTGACACACTCATCGGTGGGAAGAGCATGACTATTCGCTTTGATATGTAAATGACACACTTGCAGACACTGTGTTGCCTTTTGATGTAGGACCTGCTCTATGAGTAGGATTGTGGATACTAAGAATACTTGACAGAATTTGATGAGAAAGCTGCGACATGAAAGAGATTTTTCTGGTAATTAAAAGTATTCCTACTATGGAATTTATTTACGGGTCGCTAATAACGAATTCTTGGTGAAATGGTAAAGCAGAAGGACGATTGACGTCAACGACATTCGTTCTGGTCCTATTGCGAAATCGTTTTTTTTTTAGTCACTTTAATAATACGTCACACGATACTTTCACAAAATTGATGGGTGTAAATTAGACATATTCAACTCGTTGTTTCGCTTTAGTCACCCAAAATCGCAAGCCAAATTACCTCTTGGTTCAGAGAAAACGAATGTACTCTTGTAGCTTCTTAATCTTTCTTAGTTCATCTTAGACATCTTAGATTTCGAGTTCGTCAATCATTAGTCCCTTTCTTCCTAATTCTTCGTATTGTAACATTGTAAACACCGCGCCGTAAAATCGCGTCTTTCAACTCGTCGAAAAAATACTTCTAAACATCGGACCGGGATAATTCTTTCGCTACGGCGATCAGAAAATTTGCGCGCTGCGAATGAAACCATCCCAAAGTCGCTACGACAACTCCCAGTTTCCGCTCTTGTCATGCCGGACAACGAATGTAAAAATAAAATGCTTAATGTTGACGTAAGCGCTCCGGGTCCCGCTATTGTGGAGTTTGTACGCTGTCCGGATTCACCGCCGTTCGGGGAGAACAGGGCGGCACATCGTCTAGCGATGAAGACCTCGGGTGAGTCGAACACACGCTGCCGTTCACGTAGGAGAATAACGTCAATATTTCGAGCGAACAGAACCGACGAGGGACTGAAAGAGCATAAAATGGTAATCAAGACATCAAATCTATAATATACTCGCTGACCCGACAGACGTTGTCCCGTCCAAATTTCATTTCAATCAATTTATTTTTGGACCGATTTATTATATTTATAGATGGACACTGTCAGAATGTTCAAATTTTCGCTTGTGTAAACACTCTTCTGTCAGGCAATAAGAAAATGTCAGATAAACGTCCCACAATTTTTATGGATTTTAAGCAATTTAAAGCCTTGCCGCGGTGGTGTCGAACTATAAAACGTTGTATTACACTCGTTCCTGTGTAAATTTGGGTGCTTTCCGGCATTCGAGGCTTAAAAAAACCCTCGTTTCATTCGTGCTTTATTAAGCCCTCGTGCCGGAAATCACCTAATTTACACAGGAACTCGTATAATAAATAACTATTATTTCATTTCTGTAGTCAAATCTAGCGTTAAAAGGACACTTTCTAAGGGGATGTTGTCAAATCCAGCATTAAAAGAACACTTTCTAAGGGGGCGATGTCAAATCCAAAATTAAAAAAGACATTCCAAAGGGATGTTGTCAAATGCAAAAAACGGACTTTCTAAGATGTTGTCAAACCAAAAATAGAAAAAGCACTTTCTAAGGATGTGTCAAAATCCAACACCGAAAGACACACTTTCTAAGGGGATATTGTCAAATCTAACAGTAAAAAAAGACACCTTCTAAGGGAATGTTGTCGAACCGAAAATTTGAAAATGCGTTTTCTAAGATCTAGACAAACCCAAAACTAAAAAATATTCTAAATAAATGTTGTCAAATACAATATTAAAAAAGACACTCTAAGATAATGCTCTCAAACCAAAAAACAAACACTTTCTAAAAAGGTGTCCAACATTGAAAATATACTTTTTGAGGAAATGTTGTCAAATCCAGCATTAAAAGGACACTTTCTAAGGGGATGCTGTCAAATCCAAAATTAAAAAAGACATTCGAAAGGGATGTTGTCAAATGCAACAAACGCAATTTCTAAGAAGGTGTTGTCAAACCAAAAATAGAAAAAGCACTTTCTAAGCATGTGTCAAAATCCAACACCGAAAGACACACTTTCTAAGGGGATATTGTCAAATCTAACAGTAAAAAAAGACACCTTCTAAGGGAATGTTGTCGAACCGAAAATTTGAAAATGCGTTTTCTAAGATCTAGACAAACCCAAAACTAAAAAATATTCTAAATAAATGTTGACAAATACAATATTAAAAAAGACACTCTAAGATAATGCTCTCAAACCAAAAAACAAACACTTTCTAAAAAGGTGTCCAACATTGAAAATATACTTCTTGAGGGAATGTTGTCAAATCCAGCATTAAAAGGACACTTTCTAAAGAGATGCTGTCAAATCCAAAATTAAAAGACATTCGAAAGGGATGTTGTCAAATGCCACAAACGGACTTTCTAAAAAGGTGTTGTCAATCCAAAAATAGAAAAAGCACTTTCTAAGCTTGTGTCAAAGTCCAACACCGAAAGAGACACTTTCTAAAGGGATATTGTCAAATCTAACAGTAAAAAAAGTCACTTTCCAAGAGAATGCTGTCGAACCGAAAATTTGAAAATGCGTTTTCTAAGATCTAGTCAAACCCAAAACTAAAAAAACATTCTAAATAAATGTTGTCAAATCCGATATTAAAAAAGCCATTCTCTAAGATAATGCTCTCAAACCAAAAAACAAACACTTTCTAAAAAGGTGTCCAACATTGAAAATATACTTTTTGAGGGAATGTTGTCAAATCCAGCATTAAAAGGACACTTTCTAAGGGGATGCTGTCAAATCCAAAATTAAAAAAGACATTCGAAAGGGATGTTGTCAAATGCAACAAACGCAATTTCTAAGAAGGTGTTGTCAAACCAAAAATAGAAAAAGCACTTTCTAAGCATGTGTCAAAATCCAACACCGAAAGACACACTTTCTAAGGGGATATTGTCAAATCTAACAGTAAAAAAGACACTTTCTAAGGGAATGTTGCCGAACCGAAAATTTGAAAATGCGTTTTCTAAGATCTAGACAAACCAAAAACTAAAAAAATATTCTAAATAAATGTTGTCAAATACAATATTAAAAAAGACACTCTAAGATAATGCTCTCAAACCAAAAAACAAACACTTTCTAAAAAGGTGTCCAACATTGAAAATATACTTTTTGAGGGAATGTTGTCAAATCCAGCATTAAAAAGACACTTTCTAAAGGGATGCTGTCAAATCCAAAATTAAAAAAGACATTCGAAAGGGATGTTGTCAAATGCAACAAACGCAATTTCTAAGAAGATGTTGTCAAACCAAAAATAGAAAAAGCACTTTCTAAGCATGTGTCAAAATCCAACACCGAAAGACACACTTTCTAAAGGGATATTGTCAAATCTAACAGTAAAAAAAGTCACTTTCCAAGAGAATGCTGTCGAACCGAAAATTTGAAAATGCGTTTTCTAAGATCTAGTCAAACCCAAAACTAAAAAAACATTCTAAATAAATGTTGTCAAATCCGATATTAAAAAAGCCATTCTCTAAGATAATGCTCTCAAACCAAAAAACAAACACTTTCTAAAAAGGTGTCCAACATTGAAAATATACTTTTTGAGGGAATGTTGTCAAATCCAGCATTAAAAGGACACTTTCTAAAGAGATGCTGTCAAATCCAAAATTAAAAGACATTCGAAAAGGATGTTGTCAAATGCAACAAACGCAATTTCTAAGAAGGTGTTGTCAAACCAAAAATAGAAAAAGCACTTTCTAAGCATGTGTCAAAATCCAACACCGAAAGACACACTTTCTAAGGGGATATTGTCAAATCTAACAATAAAAAAAGACACCTTCTAAGGGAATGTTGTCGAACCGAAAATTTGAAAATGCGTTTTCTAAGATCTAGACAAACCCAAAACTAAAAAATATTCTAAATAAATGTTGTCAAATACAATATTAAAAAAGACACTCTAAGATAATGCTCTCAAACCAAAAAACAAACACTTTCTAAAAAGGTGTCCAACATTGAAAATATACTTTTTGAGGGAATGTTGTCAAATCCAGCATTAAAAGGACACTTTCCGAGGGGATGTTGTCAAATGCCACAAACGGACTTTCTAAAAAGGTGTTGTCAATCCAAAAATAGAAAAAGCACTTTCTAAGCATGTGTCAAAGTCCAACACCGAAAGAGACACTTTCTAAAGGGATATTGTCAAATCTAACAGTAAAAAAAGTCACTTTCCAAGAGAATGCTGTCGAACCGAAAATTTGAAAATGCGTTTTCTAAGATCTAGTCAAACCCAAAACTAAAAAAACATTCTAAATAAATGTTGTCAAATCCGATATTAAAAAAGCCATTCTCTAAGATAATGCTCTCAAACCAAAAAACAAACACTTTCTAAAAAGGTGTCCAACATTGAAAATATACTTTTTGAGGGAATGTTGTCAAATCCAGCATTAAAAGGACACTTTCTAAGGGGATGCTGTCAAATCCAAAATTAAAAAAGACATTCGAAAGGGATGTTGTCAAATGCAACAAACGCAATTTCTAAGAAGGTGTTGTCAAACCAAAAATAGAAAAAGCACTTTCTAAGCATGTGTCAAAATCCAACACCGAAAGACACACTTTCTAAGGGGATATTGTCAAATCTAACAGTAAAAAAGACACTTTCTAAGGGAATGTTGCCGAACCGAAAATTTGAAAATGCGTTTTCTAAGATCTAGTCAAACCCAAAACTAAAAAAACATTCTAAATAAATGTTGTTAAATCCGATATTAAAAAAGCCATTCTCTAAGATAATGCTCTCAAACCAAAAAACAAACACTTTCTAAAAAGGTGTCCAACATTGAAAATATACTTTTTGAGGGAATGTTGTCAAATCCAGCATTAAAAGGACACTTTCTAAGGGGATGCTGTCAAATCCAAAATTAAAAAAGACATTCGAAAGGGATGTTGTCAAATGCAACAAACGCAATTTCTAAGAAGGTGTTGTCAAACCAAAAATAGAAAAAGCACTTTCTAAGCATGTGTCAAAATCCAACACCGAAAGACACACTTTCTAAGGGGATATTGTCAAATCTAACGGTAAAAAAGACACTTTCTAAGGGAATGTTGCCGAACCGAAAATTTGAAAATGCGTTTTCTAAGATCTAGACAAACCAAAAACTAAAAAAATATTCTAAATAAATGTTGTCAAATACAATATTAAAAAAGACACTCTAAGATAATGCTCTCAAACCAAAAAACAAACACTTTCTAAAAAGGTGTCCAACATTGAAAATATACTTTTTGAGGGAATGTTGTCAAATCCAAAATTAAAAAAAGACATTCGAAAGGGATGTTGTCAAATGCCACAAACGGACTTTCTAAAAAGGTGTTGTCAATCCAAAAATAGAAAAAGCACTTTCTAAGCATGTGTAAAAATCCAACACGGAAAGAGACAGTTTCTAAGGGAACTGTGCTAAGAACCATCCAGGTGATCCCATAAGTACAACAAAAAAATCATCAAAACCGGTCAGAAAATATTAAATATATATTCCGGATCGCGACAACAGCGCCACCTACCGGTTCCAACTGCAGCTAAGAACCATCCAGGGATCAACTAACACACACAAAAAATTTCATTAAAATAAGCCGTTTCGGAGAAGAATTACTAACACGCGCACACCGGTATTTTATATACAGATACAGGGTGTTCCAAAATTAGTGGAAAAAAAGTGAAACGTAACACAATAAGCCATAAATAGCAAGAAAAAAAATATAAAATTAATAAAAAACAAAATTAAAATATCAGTAACAGAGGGGTTGACGACCCCAATGCCCCAGTTCAAACCGTGCGAAATTGAGTACTCTGTCAGATAAAAATGTCAGTGACAATTTTAGAAATAAAATGTCACTTTTCAGTTTTCGTCAAAATCATTTCACAAGGGAGGAATAGTGTGGTGAAGTCAAAGGAGAAGTACCAAAATTTATTGCGGATGTATCCAGGATTGCTTTCGAAGTGGGCGCAACTTTAAGTCCTTCTGGAGGAAATCCGGTTAAGAGATTTCAGATCAAAAGCTGCTGAAACACCTGAACATAGCGGCCATCCTCAACGGAAAATATAATGGGAAGATGTGCTCATCCCACGCATACCAACGGTTCGATTTGTTTTTCGATTTCGGTTTCGGTCTTATCAGGCCACATCGCAGTGTATATCCGAATGATTCCCGTCGAAACAATGCTATTCTCCTTGGTGGTACGTCTCTGATGTAGATGGCGCCATGATGCGTCTCTCGCATCTTGAACTCGTCCACTCCGGACATAAGGAGAATAGCATTCTATCGAGAGATATACGATTCTGATGGGGCGTTATAAGACCGACACCGGGTATTTTTTTCCCTGTTGTTCTTTTCATCATATTCGCACGTTTTGTGAGCATTCCATGTTTCTGGTTTGGCAATTAAAATTAATTTCTCTGATTGGTCAAGACGCAAACAAACAATCGTCTTATTAGCACATAATACACATTTCTCAACTCCGGTGGTAATAATAATTAATACAGTTACATATTTTATTTTCTCAGCGGCAATGTTTCGCGATTTCACAAGTTCCACAGGAATTAATTAGCTTGCATACTTAATTTCTCGTCCAGTTTGCTCAATGCTTTTCAAGGGTTTTCACGCTCCAAGTGAAGGGAATCCGGAAGCATCCAAAGAACCAAATACTTGAAATGGAAAATAATAAAAAAATTCAAACAAATCAAAAAAAAACCTAGAGAATGCAGAGGTTCTAAACAACCCAGTTTAGAAATAAATATAGCAATGTGGTTTTTGCGATCGGTAATAATTTGAGTACCGTGAAACGTGGGTGAAACTAGGAAAGAGGGTAAGGTCACAACGCTATTTTGTACTGTGCAGGTTTAATTGTTCCCCAATCAATTTAGGCAATTCATAAGAACTGCCAAAAAACGAGTCTTTGAAAAGATACATCACGGTGTAGCCCTACAGTTTTTTTTTATTGAATGTGTTTTTTAAATAATTTACTTCCTGTATTTTATTTATATAATTTGTCACAAACGTTTTCGGCCACGTGGGCCATCATCAGGTGACACCTACAAACCGGTTAAAATTACATGTAACAAAAAATATATAATAAACTAACTTACGTCAAGGTTTTACAATTACAGCAACAATGATAAAGTTAGATGAGTGATCCAATTTTTAATTCACACAACTTCACGTGCTTTTGTGAGAACAGTACAACGTCGGTGTGTCAACTTTTATTGTTTACCGCACATTACACGAACAAGGACTGCGTTGAAGTATTGCCTTTTGGCAATGGCTAAA
Source organism: Diaperis boleti (assembly GCA_963583935.1). NCBI lineage: Eukaryota > Metazoa > Arthropoda > Insecta > Coleoptera > Tenebrionidae > Diaperis > Diaperis boleti. The sequence goes on from OY757242.1 coordinate 3,435,387, forward strand.
TGCATTTCATAATTCCTGCCTCAGAAGTAATTCTAATATTTTAAATCCTCCTGAAGACTTACAAAATCGATTTGCCATTGAACTAGCCTCGACCTTCTTCAACCCAAACAATGCTACCGATTTGAATGGACGATTGTCAGTGACGGCACGTACGCCGATGATAAATATTTATACGATGTTCCACGCTATCTGGTAAGTAGAGTAGACAAACGTTTCGCATCTTCATATGGTTGGCAGCCACCGATCTTTCATCTCCGGGGACGTTCCGTGTCATACGGTCATAAAATACGTCTAGTAACGCTTGAAGAGACATTTGACACGATTTAGGAATTAGCCTACAATTACCATTTTGCGTACGCTTACCGCAAATTCACCACGGTCACGCTGAAGTGGTATTAACTGCCCGAATCACCAGAGAAAACGTGATTTGAGCCATAAAAGACTTTTAATCGACGATCACCTAGACATCATAGTTGCTTGACTTTATCTTATTCTCAAGAAGTTTAAGCCGCACTTACCATCTGAGATTCCGACTTAGAGCAAACATTGCCTTAAAAGGATGCGAGACTTACAATACAAATCTTATCATTATGTACTTAGTGAAAATTCTGAATGATACTAGAAAATCGTGCAATTATTTTATACATTGTGTTGTAATAAAATAGGTACCAGACTTTCCACGGATTTATTATGACTGCTCGTGACTTCAGCTTAATGAGCCATAAATTACACGATGACGTTTCAATTAACATTAATGGTTATTGGTAAAAAAAGTCTATCTGGTGAAATCCGAATCAACTGTGAGAAAAAGGCACGAAATATTTTTCCTATCAGCGAGCTTCCTAGAAACGAAACCAAGATCTTCATATCAATAAGGTAACCTGTAACTTTCTATTTGTGCTAATTGAAGTATGTAATCGAAAATTACAAATTTAAAATAGGTGAAAATATGTCACGAGCGGTTGCAGTAATAAATCGAAACCTCGGTCTTTTTTGTAGTGACCGGATTCAACTCCGAATAAAAAGTGGAGGTTTTACAAAAAATCGTAGAAAGCAGCATTCACTTTCATTTCCTCAAATAAGTCATATTAATAGTCGAATATTAAACAATAAATTCATACATTAGAAGGATAGTGACATTTTCAGCTAATAACACAAAATCTCAAATTATCCCGTTTAATTGGAAAACGTTGGTCTACTTCCGGCAAAACCGTGATTATAATTAAAATTTTACTTTCAGTGGTAATCTGATATCTTGAAGAGGTGAAATTTGACGTGGAGGTAAATCCTGCGCCTTAATTGGGAAAATAGCGTGCTCGCACTCGACCAAAAAATTGCTGCTTGCAGGGAATTTTTTATTACTCTACCGAGCAGTCATTAGTTACGAATCTCGAGCCTTTTATTTATTTCGCCAAAGTGAAGTTTGTGTCGGTCGTCTGCGTTGATTTTGACAGTTTGTCCCACCCAAGTTCGTCTTTCAATTTATTTGGAAAGACATGTTGTTTTACTCCTGATAATTAGAAGATAAGAGCACACGTTTCCGAGAGATAATTCAAAATGCTAAACCGATACAAATAACTTTGTCCATAAAAGGTTTAAAAGAAAGTGGAGTTACATTAAGATACGTCGCTGATCATTCATTACATCATTGAATTGAATTGACACTAAAAAAGCCGCTCTGGAAAACGACGCAAAGATTACATACATTTATTTATAGAAGACAGAAAAATGTTAAAAATACGTTTTGCAATTTGCGGAATGGTCAGTGAAACTGCATGAATTGGCATGAAGTGCCAAGACTGGTCAATTAAAGGACAACAAGGATCAGAGATAATTTTTTCATCTTCTTTATTCTCACCATGCCCAAGAACACAAAAAGAAGAAGTAAAAAAAACATTGACAACAGAATAATATAGCGATTTTGTGATTTTGTGTGTACAGGTTTTATTGATCTTACATTGGCAGATCTAAATACCAAAACGTCAAAAAAAGTTAGGTTGTCTACCCTAACCTAAAAAATTAATCAACGCCTAACAAAGTGTGTCAACATTCACTTGTTCAATTAGTTTGTGGCTAGATGGTAAGAAAACAAAATGATATTCTTACCAATGTTAAGCAGAAGATTCTAGGTGTAGTCTTACCTGAAAAAAAAAACCCATTAGTTGTGAAAACTACGTTTCCATGGGTCTTCATAAATGATTCATACATTATTGGCCTACTGGATGCATGAATCATTTATGAAAACTCTGCATAGTAGTCCCAAATTAACATCTTAATACAGTGTGACCAATTAAATTTTAGTCCAATAGGCTGGTATGTCGTTGATAACAACATACGCGTACAAATCATTTGTTGCACGGCGTGTACATGCAAGTTCCGCTAATCAACGACACGCACTCGTGACGTAACACCCTGCTGGTTAAAAAACTAAAATGATCACTATGTAGTTGTTCCCCATAATAGTAAGTCTTCGTAAGTGGAAATGATGTGCACCGCAAGACCGACGAACGTGGGCTGTGGTCCATTAGCGAGCTCTCGCATATTATTCTCTTGCCGGTCTAGTACAACAATTATTTACTCGACTTTCAATACAGAATTGCATGAATGGTTTTTATCGCCTGTTCTGTAGTTAATGTCTTGCATCAAGTCAAAAACGTTAAGCATTTACCCCCCTGTGTTTGTGTGGTGTTGCCAGAAGGGTGTAAACACGCTTCACGTCAATTTACAGAAGGAAACGTTGGGTAACATCAAGTGACTAATGATAACCCCCCAAACAAAAACATTACCAGATTTGCACACTTTCTTTTGTAAGATTCGAAAATCACGAAAATTCATGTTATAGGGTGTCCCACAAAAATCGTAGCGATCTTATTTACAATCTGATTTTAATGAAGAAAGTGGGGCAAATTATATGTTCTATAATGTTCAATAATAATTTATGAAGATAAACAAAAATTTACGTTAAATTAAAAATTTATAGTGTGATCGACATTAACATTATACAAAAAGAATTTAAAAAACTCTTTTCTGACTCTTCTGATTGTAAAACGTTCAAAAAGCGTCACACAAGTACTTGAACACACGAAGGGATGTTTGTTGGAAATTGGTAAAATGCGATCGACAAGAAAAAAATTGTAAAACGTTCTGATTTCGCAAAAATAATTTAAAAAATTGTCATTGATTTACTTAAGTATAAGTCGTTCTAGAAGTGTCATACAAAAGTCTACTTTTGGTCTCCCCACTGCAGAGAACTCATAAGTTGTCATTGAAACTCTTCAGAAAATGAGAAAGTGTTGTTGAAGATTGGCAAACTGTGATCGACATTGAAAAATTTATATGACATTCTGATTTTACAAAAAGGACTTAAAAAGCTCTTTTCTGATTCGTCCGATTGTAAAGCGTTCAAAAAGCGTCATAAAAGTACTTTTTATTGCTCATGTAGACAAACAGTATCTTTGCAACCTCGGTTACGGTTGCAAAGTAACGGTTTGCCCATTTATTAATTTGGGTGCGCAAAGTTTACTTGTCGCACGCAAATTATTCTTTGCCCACGCAAATTCAGATTAACAAACTACTGAAAACTGAATTTGCCCCTGGAGTCCATTTTTATATTGGAATTTATTCCGCATTCTCAATAAAAAATAGTATGTCCAACTCGTGCGGCGTTGTCGATTGCCCCCTCAAGCGAATGAGCGCACTCACTTCGTTCGTGCGCTCAACTTCACTTTCGTGGGCAATCGACAACTTGCCGCACTAGTTGCACAATATACTATGAACACACGAAGGGATGTTTGTTTGATCGACAAGAAAAAAATTGTAAAACGTTCTGATTTTACAAAAATGATTTAACAAATTGTCATTGATTTACTTAAGTATAAGTCGTTCTAGAAGTGTCATACAAAAGTCTACTTTTGGTCTCCCGACTGCAGAGAACTCATAAGTTGTCATTGAAACTCTTCAGAAAATGAGAAAGTGTTGTTGAAGATTGGCAAAGTGTGATCGACATTGAAAAATGTATATGACATTCTGGTTTTACAAAAAGGACTTAAAAAGCTATTTTCTGATTCGTCCGACTGTAAACCGTTCAAAAAGCGTCATAAAAGTACTTGAACAGACGAAGGGATGTTTGTTGGAAATTGGTAAAATGCGATCGACAAGAAAAAAATTGTAAAACGTTCTGATTTTACAAAAATGATTTAAAAAATTGTCATTGATTTACTCAAGTATAAGTCGTTCTAGAAGTGTCATACAAAAGTCTACTTTTGGTCTCCCGACTGCAGAGAACTCATAAGTTGTCATTGAAACTCCTCAGAAAAAGAGAAAGTGTTGTTGAAGATTGGCAAACTGTGATCGACATTGAAAAATTTATATGACATTCTGATTTTACAAAAAGGACTTAAAAAGCTCTTTTCTGATTCGTCCGATTGTAAAGCGTTCAAAAAGCGTCATAAAAGTACTTGAACACACGAAGGGATGTTTGTTGGAAATTGGTAAAATGCGATCGACAAGAAAAAAATTGTAAAACGTTCTGATTTTACAAAAATGATTTAAAAAATTGTCATTGATTTACTCAAGTATAAGTCGTTCTAGAAGTGTCATACAAAAGTCTACTTTTGGTCTCCCGACTGTAGAGAACTCAAAAGTTGTCATTGAAACTCTTCAGAAAATGAGAAAGTGTTGTTGAAGATTGGCAAAGTGTGATCAACATTGAAAAATGTATATGACATTCTGATTTTACAAAAAGGACTTAAAAAGCTCTTTTCTGATTCGTCCGATTGTAAAGCGTTCAAAAAGCGTCATAAAAGTACTTGAACACACGAAGGGATGTTTGTTGGAAATTGGTAAAATGCGATCGACAAGAAAAAAATTGTAAAACGTTCTGATTTTGCAAAAATAATTTAAAAAATCGTCATTGATTTACTCAAGTATAAGTCGTTCTAGAAGTGTCATACAAAAGTCTACTTTTGGTTTCCCGACTGTAGAGAACTCATAAGTTGTCATTGAAACTCTTCAGAAAATGAGAGTTCCAAAAATTGGTTTGTTTGTTGGAACACCTGTAATTTTTCGTTCTATGGCGTTGGTTACTGAATCTGTATTCCAAGAAAAAAATTTTTGCTAGTTCTTCTAGATTTAGATCTCCGTGGAATAAACAAATCATAGAAAGATACAAAACAAGATCTTCACCCGTCTCAGCCAATTAGATGCAATCAGAACCCAACTATAAATCACAAAACTTTTTCGGTAACAAACATTAAAATATCATTACTGGAACCGGTAAGGAACAGCATTCTTGTACTCGGCCTATGAGGATATCGTCCCCAACTTGTGTCTTCATAAGAAATGCGAAGGATTCATTTAAAAATCACGTTCCTGTTTGTTTATTTGTGTCTGAAAGGTCCACGCGGTTATATAAATAACGTCTACCACCTCAAAGACAAAAAATACATACTTGCAACTTTTCTCACAGTTATGAATATAAATACGTACAGTAGAAACTCCGAATTCGATCAGCGCTTAAAACACACTGAACTTAGCCATCTTTACATTTGAAAAATTATTATCACTTGGCTGCACCTCGACAATTCAGTTTGATTTCCGCCAAATTATCACTAAAACAACAGACCAGATAACAGTCAAGCCCATTTACTTCGCAGTGATGACACCACAATCATATCTAATTAATCTTGTAACTAACAAGCACCTTGCGTTATTCATGAACCTGTCTTCTTTCAATTAAAAACTTTGCTATTTCTTAATTGAAAGTCGTACCTCAACCGATAAAGGAAATATCCATAGAGAACACAACGACACGGATGCTGAATCACCACTGCCTCTCCGTACCAAATAACGAGATTCCTCACAACTCATCTACCTGAATTTTCAAAGGCCGTCAGGTACCCCGCAAAAAAAGCAGGTGAAAATTCCGTCGGACAGGCACGCTCCTCACTGTAAATTTGTACAGTTGCTCCATTGGTAAATTGGTACCATCACCTCGCCGTGAAATCTGAATTTTTTCCTAATGGATGACGAATTTATATCACTGGTATTGCAAGAAAGTCGTTTTCTCATGCTTAGAATACAGACAATGACGGGTAAATTTGATATGAGAGGAATTTCACTTTTGTTGAGGATGGTTACGTAAGTTAATCATTGTCATTGTGTGTTTAAAGGGGCCGCAGATGTCTCTCTTTTTTGCGACCTCGTCTATTCTGAGTTATTTAATGAGTGAAATTGATTTAAAATCGTGCTTTCTTTTGCAGATGCAGTAACCACAAAATCGTAAATCTTGCGACAATAAAGCAAGATGGATAAAAATTATAATAGAAAGTAGCTCTCCAGACGTGATTGAAATCGAACGACATTGATAACTTTAAGAAAAAGTGGAAGATGGATTAGTTAGCAGATGATGCTCCTATAAAAAGTGATAAAAACCTGACTGAATAATATTCTTAATATTGTTTCGTCCATAAACACCTGAAGAGTCTGATCGTTATCTTCCGTAGGTTTGTCAATTAAAACACCATTGATATTGAACTTGTCAGATAAGAGCTATCAGTAAATAAATAAAAAGTGAATTTTGTGCAGACACAGTCGGGCGACATTTCATCCGATTAAAATTTTAGGAAAAAAATTGTTACCGATTGATATTTTGAGTATTTCTTCTTAAAATTAAATGTATCGAAATAGTAAGAAACCGAAAAAACCCTTTTCGCTGCCTCCTTAAAAGACAAACCAACTAAACAATAATAGAGCAGAAACGAGAACCTAAAAAAACAGTCGAAAAAAAAAATAAAAACAGAAACGAATAAAAGGCAAGACAGAAGGGATAAAAGCAAAACGATATATACAAAAAACTCAGAAAGCGAAAATTTAACCAACAAGCTCGCTTCGCTCGCTTCTGAAAAATTGAACAATGAAAGACTATAGAGACTAAATAGACCAAGGAGACCAAAAAGATCAAAGAATTTGAGACAAGTCCAGTAGGCAAAAAACCAATGTGACCTTAAAAATTAAAGAGACGATATCAAAAACTAGACAGATTAAAGAAACAGAAATGAATAAAAGAAAAGACAAAAGGGATAAAAGCAAAACGAAAAATACAAAAAAAAAAACTCTGAAAACGGAAATTTGCCCAAAAAGCTCGCTTCGCTCGCTCCAGAAAAATTGAAGAAAGACTATAGAAATTAAACAAACCAAAGAGACCAAAAAGATCAAAGAATTTGAGACAAGTCCAGTAGGCCAAAAACCAATGTGACCTTAAACATTAAAGACACGATATCAAAGACTAGAGAGATTAAAGAAACAGAAATGAATAAAAGAAAAGACAGAAGGGATAAAATCAAAGCGAAGAATACAAAAAAACTCAGAAAACGAAAATTTGACCAAAAAGCTCGCTTCGCTCGCTCCTGAAAAATTGAAGAGGGACTATAGAGACTAAACACACCCAAGAGACCAAAAAGATCAAAGAATTTGACACAAGCCCAGTAGGCAAAAAACCAATGTGACCTTAAAGATTAAAGAGACAATATAAAAGACTACAGAGATTAAAAAAACAGAAATGAATAAAAGAAAACACGGACGGGATAAAATCAAAGCGAAGGATACAAAAAACTCAGAAAACGAAAATTTGACCAAAAAGCTCGCTTCGCTCGCTCCTGAAAAATTGAAGAGAGCCTATAGAGACTAAACGCACCCAAGAGACCAAAAAGATCAAAGAATTTGAGACAAGTCCAGTAGGCAAAAAACCAATGTGACCTTAAAGATTAAAGACTAGAGAGATTAAAGAAACAGAAATGAATAAAAGGAAAGACAGAAGGGATAAAAGCAAAACGAAAAATAAAAAAAAATGAAGACGAAAATTTGACCAAAAAGCTCGCTTCGCTCGCTCCTGAAAAATTGAAGAAAGACTATAGAGATTAAACAAACCAAAGAGACCGAAAAGATCAAAGAATTTGAGACAAGTCCAGTAGGCAAAAAACCAATGTGACCTTAAAGATTAAAGAGACAATATAAAAGACTAGAGATTAAAGAAACAGAAATGAATAAAAGGAAAGACAGAAGGGATAAAAGCAAAACGAAAAATACAAAAAAAAAACTCTGAAAACGAAAATTTGCCCAAAAAGCTCGCTTCGCTCGCTCCAGAAAAATTGAAGAAAGACTATAGAGACTAAACGCACCCAAGAGACCAAAAAGATCAAAGAATTTGAGACAAGTCCAGTAGGCAAAAAACCAATGTGACCTTAAAGATTAAAGAGACAATATAAAAGACTAGAGATTAAAGAAACAGAAATGAATAAAAGGAAAGACAGAAGGGATAAAAGCAAAACGAAAAATACAAAAAAAAACTCTGAAAACGAAAATTTGCCCAAAAAGCTCGCTTCGCTCGCTCCAGAAAAATTGAAGAAAGACTATAGAATTAAACAAACCAAAGAGACCAAAAAGATCAAAGAATTTGGGACAAGTCCAGTAGGCAAAAAACCAATGTGACGTTAAAGATTAAAGATACGATATAAAAGACTAGAGAGATTAAAGAAACAGAAATGAATAAAAGGAAAGACAGAAAAGAGACAAAGTCAACAGATACAAAAGATACCAAAAAGAGTAAAGTTACCAAAAAGACTAAAAAGATTAAAGTGACCAAAAGACTATAAAGACAAAACAGACAAAGGGAACTAAAAAACTAAAGACAACTGGTACAGTAGAGTTAGAGGTAGAATATTCTTCTGAGAAAGGTTTTTGGGTTCTCGGTTTTTTTTCTTCTTATGTTTTATTTTTTGACGTGAAATCGTCTACTCGCTCGTCAAGTACAGTGATAGCCGGTCAAACTTTCATGAAATCGTCAAATTGATAATAGCTACGAGACTAATAATGCGTTAAGAACGGTTGAGCCCACAACGGGTAGGGCATGTCTGTACGTGTTTGTTTTGCCTGTGACCGTCACCGGACTAGTGTAGATGCATGTTTGCGATTGATGGAAGTTAGCTTAGCTAGATATCTTACCTACGGACTTGCAAACCTAGTAAAATCGACTCCCAGAACGTAAATCTTCCTCTTACTGCATTTACGTTACTACGACACCCATCATGTGCTTGAGCAAATAGTAAAAAAACCGCATAACAACAACACTCTGCATCTGGCAAACTTTCTCAACTCTTAACACAAGTTGTTAATCTTATGGGAAATGGCTGTTTCACTATGAATTATCTCTTCTCGTCTGCCGTCGGTCCGTGGTGATTTTTTCACAGATTTATTACTATTCGCGCAACTTCTTCAGTGAGTAAATTTCATATCGTAAAACGTACATCATCGTTTTAGTGTTTGTTGCGTCAAGAATTTGTGTGCCAGGTGTGCAGTCTTTACTGCGAAATATTATTAGCATATCTACCACATGCTATCAATAATGTTAAAGTCCGCTACATAATGCATAAAGTGAAGTCTATCGGACGTCCATCCTTTACGGTTTTATTGCCGCAAAGAACATTTAGAAGCTTACTGACCTTTCCAAATTAAATTTCAATACGCTGCAGTGTAACCTTTGGCAACACTCTTCATTCAGTACATGTTGCCTTTCTTGGTCAGTTCTTCATCCCGTTGAAATGTCTGCTACTTCCTGCACCCAAAGCAGTTAATTGGATGTTAGTGGTCTAAACATCTGATAGATTGTCGAGCGACGTTCAGATTGATTATCGATTCCTCTGGACCATTTATCATGTTCTGCATAAGCGATTTCGCGCATATTTTTCAAGATCGGAAGCGGTGAAACCAGTCCAGAGTTGCTCGTATCTTTGCATACAGGGATATTCACTACAAAATATATTTTTTGAATATAATATGTTACTTTTTAGTCAGGTGTCCAAGGTTACATTTTACCGCCAAATCTGTAATTATTTATAATATGTGACATTGCAGTGTTCAAGCTTAATTGGAATTCTCTCATGGTTGATAAATACACATTAATTTGCTCAGTATCTATGTAATTATTACACACGTTGCTAAATGTAATCAATTACGACATTTAGTAATTGGAATATTAATGTTTTCTGGTGATAGACACTCCACAACAATTGTCTCATGGTCTCAGTACAATCTTATGAATTATGTTTATGGTATGTTCCACATTCCTAGATTGTGTCATGATCTCGCATATTTTTTGATCTGATTATCTCCTATCTGGTACAACCATTACGTTTCATTACTTTGCCATATATGTTTATCTAGGTACGCAATTTGATTTCGCTTGCATACATTTGAAAAAATTTCCATACTGTTTGGGATCCTAAAGAGTGACACATATTCAAAATCACGCTGTATTTTTCCTTCATCGGTAATTGTGTCTTCTAATATTTGTAGTACTTTTTTTTCAGTTGAATTATTTCCATCCTGGGAGCATAACGAACACAACAAAAAAAAAAACAACCAAATATGTCTATCAAATCGTCAGTTATGATCGAGAGTGCATACAAATATTATAAACAGTTTTATTCGCCTATCGCTGACACATTTCGGGACTCTTTCTTATTCTATTTCATCCATTACGGACCAAAGGGATTAGTGATTACGAATATGAAAAAAAATATCCCAAATCGGGCGAGCCGTTCTCAAGTGACGCGCTTACCAAGGCACAGCATTTCATTTTTATTATGTAGATTTTACTAAATGCATAAAAGATACTAGACATATTAAAGATACTGAAGATACTAAAAATACTAAAGCTACTAAATATACTAAAGATGACAAATATACTCGGAGATGAAAAATATCAAAGAACCTGAAAGGGGCCGAACAAGCAAAGACACACAAATCTTCTGGGTCGTCATCATCCTCTTCTTCATCTTAAATACTGTTACTGCATTTGAGAGACAAAACGGACAAATAGGACAACAGTAATGAAAGCCGACACTGACAATACTGAAAGAGACCAATTAAACAAAAAAAAAAATAAGATGAAACGTTCAAAAGTACCAAAAGAGACTAAATACCACTAAAAGATACTAGATATACTGAAGATACTAAAAATAATAAAGATGCTAAAGCTATTAAAGCTACTGGATACTAAATGTACTAAATATACCAAATATACTAAAACTATTGAAGCTGTCAAATATACTAAAGATGAAAAATATAATCGGGGATCAAAAATATCAAAGAGACTGAAAGGGGGCAAGCAATAATTTGCAACGATCAAGTAATTATGAAATGAAAATGAAATCGGGAAACTCACTAAACTACGAAATCGAGAAGATACAAAAATGTAAAATTATGAAAATTTGAAACTATGAAAGTGGAATATTGAAGCCAAGCTATGAAACTTTTAAAGTGTAGAATTGTAAAATTATGAAACAGCGGATTTATAAAACTATGTATTGTGGGTAATTTACAGCCATGAATTATGAAAAGCAAATATTGAAGCCAAACATCAAAGTTTTAAATTGTGAAATTCCAAAATTATGAAACAACTGTTTTATAAATTTATATAATTTGCAACGATGAATAAATTATGACATGAAAATGAAATAGGGAAACTCACTAAAGTACGAAATCGAGAAGAAAGAAAAAGGTAAAATTATGGAAATTTGAAACTATGAAACTCGAATATTGAAGCCAAGCTATGGAATTGTAAAATTATGAAACATCGGATTTATAAAACTATTGTGGGTAATTGACAGCCATGAATTATGAAATTATGAAAAATAAATATTGAGGCCAAACTATCAAAGTTTTAAATTGTGAAATTGGAAAATTATGAAACAACTGTTTTATGAATTTATATATTTTGCAACGATGAATAAATTATGAAATGAAAATGAAATAGGGAAACCCAAAAAAGTACGAAATCGAGAAGATAGAAAAAGGTAAAATTATGGAAATTTGAAACTATGAAACTCGAATATTGAAGCCAAGCTGTGGAATTGTAAAATTATGAAACATCGGATTTATAAAACTATTGTGGGTAATTGACAGCCATGAATTATGAAATTATGAAAAATAAATATTGAAGAAAAACTATCAAAGTTTTAAATTGTAAAATTGGAAAATTATGAAACAACTGTTTTATAAAATGATATAATTTGCAAGGATGAATAAATTATGACATTAAAATGAAATAGGGAAACTCAATAAAGTACGAAATCGAGAAGACAGAAAAAGGTAAAATTATGGAAATTTGAAACTATGAAACTCGAATATTGAAGCCAAGCTATGGAATTGTAAAATTATGAAACATCGGATTTATAAAACTATTGTGGGTAATTGACAGCCATGAATTATGAAATTATGAAAAATAAATATTGAGGCCAAACTATCAAAGTTTTAAATTGTGAAATTGGAAAATTATGAAACAACTGTTTTATAAATTTATATAATTTGCAACGATGAATAAATTATGAAATGAAAATGAAATAGGGAAACTCACTAAAGTACGAAATCGATAAGATAGAAAAAGGTAAAATTATGAAAATTTGAAACTATGAAACTCGAATATTGAAGCCAAGCTATGGAATTGTAAAATTATGAAACATCGGATTTATAAAACTATTGTGGGTAATTGACAGCCATGAGTTATGAAATTATGAAAAATAAATATTGAAGAAAAACTATCAAAGTTTTAAATTGTGAAATTGGAAAATTATGAAACAACTGTTTTATAAAATGATATAATTTGCAAGGATGAATAAATTATGACATTAAAATGAAATAGGGAAACTCAATAAAGTACGAAATCGAGAAGACAGAAAAAGGTAAAATTATGGAAATTTGAAACTATGAAACTCGAATATTGAAGCCAAGCTATGGAATTGTAAAATTATGAAACATCGGATTTATAAAACTATTGTGGGTAATTGACAGCCATGAATTATGAAATTATGAAAAATAAATATTGAGGCCAAACTATCAAAGTTTTAAATTGTGAAATTGGAAAATTATGAAACAACTGTTTTATAAATTTATATAATTTGCAACGATGAATAAATTATGAAATGAAAATGAAATAGGGAAACTCACTAAAGTACGAAATCGATAAGATAGAAAAAGGTAAAATTATGAAAATTTGAAACTATGAAACTCGAATATTGAAGCCAAGCTATGGAATTGTAAAATTATGAAACATCGGATTTATAAAACTATTGTGGGTAATTGACAGCCATGAGTTATGAAATTATGAAAAATAAATATTGAAGAAAAACTATCAAAGTTTTAAATTGTGAAATTGGAAAATTATGAAACAACTGTTTTATAAAATGATATAATTTGCAAGGATGAATAAATTATGACATTAAAATGAAATAGGAAAACTCACTAAAGTACGCAATCGATGAGATAGAAAAAGATAAAATTATGAAAATTTGAAACTATGAAACTCGAATATTGAAGCCAAGCTATGGAATTGTAAAATTATGAAACATCGGATTTATAAAACTATTGTGGGTAATTGACAGCCATGAATTATGAAATTATGAAAAATAAATATTGAGGCCAAACTATCAAAGTTTTAAATTGTGAAATTGGAAAATTATGACACAACTGTTTTATAAATTTATATAATTTGCAACGATGAATAAATTATGAAATTAAAATGAAATAGGGAAACTCAATAAAGTACGAAATCGAGAAGATAGAAAAAGGTAAAATTATGGAAATTTGAAACTATGAAACTCGAATATTGAAGCCAAGCTGTGGAATTGTAAAATTATGAAACATCGGATTTATAAAACTATTGTGGGTAATTGACAGCCATGAATTATGAAATTATGAAAAATAAATATTGAAGAAAAACTATCAAAGTTTTAAATTGTGAAATTGGAAAATTATGAAACAACTGTTTTATAAAATGATATAATTTGCAAGGATGAATAAATTATGACATTAAAATGAAATAGGAAAACACACTAAAGTACGAAATCGATAAGATAGAAAAAGGTAAAATTATGAAAATTTGAAACTATGAAACTCGAATATTGAAGCCAAGCTATGGAATTGTAAAATTATGAAACATCGGATTTATAAAACTATTGTGGGTAATTGACAGCCATGAATTATGAAATTATGAAAAATAAATATTGAAGCCAAACTATCAAAGTTTTAAATTGTGAAATTGTAAAATTATGAAACAACTGTTTTATAAATTTATATAATTTGCAACGATGAATAAATTATGAAATGAAAATGAAATAGGGAAACTCACTAAAGTACGAAATCGATAAGATAGAAAAAGGTAAAATTATGAAAATTTGAAACTATGAAACTCGAATATTGAAGCCAAGCTATGGAATTGTAAAATTATGAAACATCGGATTTATAAAACTATTGTGGGTAATTGACAGCCATGAATTATGAAATTATGAAAAATAAATATTGAGGCCAAACTATCAAAGTTTTAAATTGTGAAATTGGAAAATTATGAAACAACTGTTTTATAAATTTATATAATTTGCAACGATGAATAAATTATGAAATGAAAATGAAATAGGGAAACTCACTAAAGTACGAAATCGATAAGATAGAAAAAGGTAAAATTATGAAAATTTGAAACTATGAAACTCGAATATTGAAGCCAAGCTATGGAATTGTAAAATTATGAAACATCGGATTTATAAAACTATTGTGGGTAATTGACAGCCAGGAGTTATGAAATTATGAAAAATAAATATTGAAGAAAAACTATCAAAGTTTTAAATTGTGAAATTGGAAAATTATGAAACAACTGTTTTATAAAATGATATAATTTGCAAGGATGAATAAATTATGACATTAAAATGAAATAGGAAAACTCACTAAAGTACGCAATCGATGAGATAGAAAAAGATAAAATTATGAAAATTTGAAACTATGAAACTCGAATATTGAAGCCAAGCTATGGAATTGTAAAATTATGAAACATCGGATTTATAAAACTATTGTGGGTAATTGACAGCCATGAATTATGAAATTATGAAAAATAAATATTGAGGCCAAACTATCAAAGTTTTAAATTGTGAAATTGGAAAATTATGACACAACTGTTTTATAAATTTATATAATTTGCAACGATGAATAAATTATGAAATTAAAATGAAATGGGGAAACTCAATAAAGTACGAAATCGAGAAGATAGAAAAAGGTAAAATTATGGAAATTTGAAACTATGAAACTCGAATATTGAAGCCAAGCTGTGGAATTGTAAAATTATGAAACATCGGATTTATAAAACTATTGTGGGTAATTGACAGCCATGAATTATGAAATTATGAAAAATAAATATTGAAGAAAAACTATCAAAGTTTTAAATTGTGAAATTGGAAAATTATGAAACAACTGTTTTATAAAATGATATAATTTGCAAGGATGAATAAATTATGACATTAAAATGAAATAGGAAAACACACTAAAGTACGAAATCGATAAGATAGAAAAAGGTAAAATTATGAAAATTTGAAACTATGAAACTCGAATATTGAAGCCAAGCTATGGAATTGTAAAATTATGAAACATCGGATTTATAAAACTATTGTGGGTAATTGACAGCCATGAATTATGAAATTATGAAAAATAAATATTGAAGCCAAACTATCAAAGTTTTAAATTGTGAAATTGGAAAATTATGACACAACTGTTTTATAAATTTATATAATTTGCAACGATGAATAAATTATGAAATTAAAATGAAATAGGGAAACTCAATAAAGTACGAAATCGAGAAGATAGAAAAAGGTAAAATTATGGAAATTTGAAACTATGAAACTCGAATATTGAAGCCAAGCTGTGGAATTGTAAAATTATGAAACATCGGATTTATAAAACTATTGTGGGTAATTGACAGCCATGAATTATGAAATTATGAAAAATAAATATTGAAGAAAAACTATCAAAGTTTTAAATTGTGAAATTGGAAAATTATGAAACAACTGTTTTATAAAATGATATAATTTGCAAGGATGAATAAATTATGACATTAAAATGAAATAGGAAAACACACTAAAGTACGAAATCGATAAGATAGAAAAAGGTAAAATTATGAAAATTTGAAACTATGAAACTCGAATATTGAAGCCAAGCTATGGAATTGTAAAATTATGAAACATCGGATTTATAAAACTATTGTGGGTAATTGACAGCCATGAATTATGAAATTATGAAAAATAAATATTGAGGCCAAACTATCAGTTTTAAATTGTGAAACAACTGTTTTATAAATTTATATAATTTGCAACGATGAATAAATTATGAAATGAAAATGAAATAGGGAAACTCAATAAAGTACGAAATCGAGAAGATAGAAAAAGGTAAAATTATGGAAATTTGAAACTATGAAACTCGAATATTGAAGCCAAGCTGTGGAATTATAAAATTATGAAACATCGGATTTATAAAACTATTGTGGGTAATTGACAGCCATGAATTATGAAATTATGAAAAATAAATATTGAGGCCAAACTATCAAAGTTTTAAATTGTGAAATTGGAAAATTATGAAACAACTGTTTTATAAATTTATATAATTTGCAACGATGAATAAATTATGAAATGAAAATGAAATAGGGAAACTCAATAAAGTACGAAATCGAGAAGACAGAAAAAGGTAAAATTATGAAAATTTGAAACTATGAAACTCGAATATTGAAGCCAAGCTATGGAATTGTAAAATTATGAAACATCGGATTTATAAAACTATTGTGGGTAATTGACAGCCATGAATTATGAAATTATGAAAAATAAATATTGAGGCCAAACTATCAGTTTTAAATTGTGAAACAACTGTTTTATAAATTTATATAATTTGCAACGATGAATAAATTATGAAATGAAAATGAAATAGGGAAACTCAATAAAGTACGAAATCGAGAAGATAGAAAAAGGTAAAATTATGGAAATTTGAAACTATGAAACTCGAATATTGAAGCCAAGCTGTGGAATTATAAAATTATGAAACATCGGATTTATAAAACTATTGTGGGTAATTGACAGCCATGAATTATGAAATTATGAAAAATAAATATTGAAGAAAAACTATCAGTTTTAAATTGTGAAATTGGAAAATTATGAAACAACTGTTTTATAAAATGATATAATTTGCAAGGATGAATAAATTATGACATTAAAATGAAATAGGAAAACTCACTAAAGTACGAAATCGATAAGATAGAAAAAGGTAAAATTATGAAAATTTGAAACTATGAAACTCGAATATTGAAGCCAAGCTATGGAATTGTAAAATTATGAAACATCGGATTTATAAAACTATTGTGGGTAATTGACAGCCATGAATTATGAAATTATGAAAAATAAATATTGAGGCCAAACTATCAAAGTTTTAAATTGTGAAATTGGAAAATTATGAAACAACTGTTTTATAAATTTATATAATTTGCAACGATGAATAAATTATGAAATGAAAATGAAATAGGGAAACTCAATAAAGTACGAAATCGAGAAGACAGAAAAAGGTAAAATTATGAAAATTTGAAACTATGAAACTCGAATATTGAAGCCAAGCTATGGAATTGTAAAATTATGAAACATCGGATTTATAAAACTATTGTGGGTAATTGACAGCCATGAATTATGAAATTATGAAAAATAAATATTGAAGAAAAACTATCAAAGTTTTAAATTGTGAAATTGGAAAATTATGAAACAACTGTTTTATAAAATGATATAATTTGCAAGGATGAATAAATTATGACATTAAAATGAAATAGGAAAACACACTAAAGTACGAAATCGATAAGATAGAAAAAGGTAAAATTATGAAAATTTGAAACTATGAAACTCGAATATTGAAGCCAAGCTATGGAATTGTAAAATTATGAAACATCGGATTTATAAAACTATTGTGGGTAATTGACAGCCATGAATTATGAAATTATGAAAAATAAATATTGAAGAAAAACTATCAAAGTTTTAAATTGTGAAATTGGAAAATTATGAAACAACTGTTTTATAAAATGATATAATTTGCAAGGATGAATAAATTATGACATTAAAATGAAATAGGAAAACACACTAAAGTACGAAATCGATAAGATAGAAAAAGGTAAAATTATGAAAATTTGAAACTATGAAACTCGAATATTGAAGCCAAGCTATGGAATTGTAAAATTATGAAACATCGGATTTATAAAACTATTGTGGGTAATTGACAGCCATGAATTATGAAATTATGAAAAATAAATATTGAGGCCAAACTATCAGTTTTAAATTGTGAAACAACTGTTTTATAAATTTATATAATTTGCAACGATGAATAAATTATGAAATGAAAATGAAATAGGGAAACTCAATAAAGTACGAAATCGAGAAGATAGAAAAAGGTAAAATTATGGAAATTTGAAACTATGAAACTCGAATATTGAAGCCAAGCTGTGGAATTATAAAATTATGAAACATCGGATTTATAAAACTATTGTGGGTAATTGACAGCCATGAATTATGAAATTATGAAAAATAAATATTGAGGCCAAACTATCAAAGTTTTAAATTGTGAAATTGGAAAATTATGAAACAACTGTTTTATAAATTTATATAATTTGCAACGATGAATAAATTATGAAATGAAAATGAAATAGGGAAACTCAATAAAGTACGAAATCGAGAAGACAGAAAAAGGTAAAATTATGAAAATTTGAAACTATGAAACTCGAATATTGAAGCCAAGCTATGGAATTGTAAAATTATGAAACATCGGATTTATAAAACTATTGTGGGTAATTGACAGCCATGAATTATGAAATTATGAAAAATAAATATTGAGGCCAAACTATCAGTTTTAAATTGTGAAACAACTGTTTTATAAATTTATATAATTTGCAACGATGAATAAATTATGAAATGAAAATGAAATAGGGAAACTCAATAAAGTACGAAATCGAGAAGATAGAAAAAGGTAAAATTATGGAAATTTGAAACTATGAAACTCGAATATTGAAGCCAAGCTGTGGAATTATAAAATTATGAAACATCGGATTTATAAAACTATTGTGGGTAATTGACAGCCATGAATTATGAAATTATGAAAAATAAATATTGAAGAAAAACTATCAGTTTTAAATTGTGAAATTGGAAAATTATGAAACAACTGTTTTATAAAATGATATAATTTGCAAGGATGAATAAATTATGACATTAAAATGAAATAGGAAAACTCACTAAAGTACGAAATCGATAAGATAGAAAAAGGTAAAATTATGAAAATTTGAAACTATGAAACTCGAATATTGAAGCCAAGCTATGGAATTGTAAAATTATGAAACATCGGATTTATAAAACTATTGTGGGTAATTGACAGCCATGAATTATGAAATTATGAAAAATAAATATTGAGGCCAAACTATCAAAGTTTTAAATTGTGAAATTGGAAAATTATGAAACAACTGTTTTATAAATTTATATAATTTGCAACGATGAATAAATTATGAAATGAAAATGAAATAGGGAAACTCAATAAAGTACGAAATCGAGAAGACAGAAAAAGGTAAAATTATGAAAATTTGAAACTATGAAACTCGAATATTGAAGCCAAGCTATGGAATTGTAAAATTATGAAACATCGGATTTATAAAACTATTGTGGGTAATTGACAGCCATGAATTATGAAATTATGAAAAATAAATATTGAGGCCAAACTATCAAAGTTTTAAATTGTGAAATTGGAAAATTATGAAACAACTGTTTTATAAATTTATATAATTTGCAACGATGAATAAATTATGAAATAAAAATGAAATAGGGAAACTCACTGAACTACGAAATCGAGAAGCTAGAAAAAGGTAAAATTATGAAAATTTGAAACTATGAAACTGGAATATTGAAGTCAAGCTATGAAACTTTTAAAGTGTGGAATTGTAAAATTATGAAACACTGGATTTATAAAACTATATTGTGTGTAATTTACAGCCATGAATTATGAAATTACGTAAATATTGAAGCCAAACCATCAAAGTTTTAAACTGTGAAATTGTAAAATTATTGAACGACTGTTTTATAAATTTATATAATTTGCAAGCTCGCCGGATGCGAATCCAATCGAGTTCGTGTGGAATGGTGTTGGAATAGAACTTAATGATAATTTTATGTTGGAAATTATATAATTTGACCAAAGTAGATGTAAACTTGGGAAATTGATTCAACACTGATGTTGAATAATATTATAGAAAGCAACAACAAAACTATTCAAATGAATAATAATCATTTCGTTATATCCGTACAATCTCATCGGGATTTGTAAGTTTTACGTAAAGATAACAAACCATTAAAGCTTATTCAAATCTATAAAAAAGTTAAATAAACCGTATCATCGCGGCAGATCTTTCATGCAACCTTTACAAACAGATAACCAACCGGTCCCATAGTTGTTAGATGTTTGTTTGAACTGACACTTATCGCTATCGTATTTAAAATTGGATCACAAGCGATCCAAGCAAACAGCTTGTTTGTCTCTGGACGTCCTACATAATTCAATAAAAAGTTACCTCCATGTGATATACGTGTAATATACGTGATTGTCCACACCATCCCTGTATACCTACATACATAATAAATTGTAATAAGAGTATTGACAATATATAAATGGTGACGATCCCGACCGGCGTCGGCGCTTAGAGTTTTGCGAACAGTTGATGATGGAGTGATGGAACGCCCAATTTTCTAAATTTGTGGTAAACCATCAAAGGCAAATTAAAAACCTCCGGAACACTAAACAAACCACAATATCTAAAAAATCTGCAATTTGCGTCAGAGGTGGCATTGACTGTTTTCACATAAAAGCAGAGCAGACTAAGACTTCGCGACACTAGCACTCGTAGATCTGCCTCAGAAAAGAAAATAATTGCGCTCTACATTTCTCTCAGTTCATAAATTAATTTGAATTAGCACATCGTGGGGTAATTGAAAGAGGCCAAAGAAGGTCCAAAACCGTCAGTCGGAACAGAATTACATAACGTTTCACAGGCGAACAATAAATTTTTATTGCTGGTCTCAGGTAACGGTAGGCGCACTTTGCCTTGCAATAACCTTGACCATAAATATTTTTATTTACTGATGTAATGTAAACAAGTCGACTAGAATAGCCACGCTGTTAACGTACGCAACATTGATCAAGGTCAGGTCAATTTGGCGTGTTTTCAAACCGCGTCGCGAACTTT
This sequence comes from Diaperis boleti, assembly GCA_963583935.1. Taxonomy (NCBI): domain Eukaryota; kingdom Metazoa; phylum Arthropoda; class Insecta; order Coleoptera; family Tenebrionidae; genus Diaperis; species Diaperis boleti. The sequence goes on from OY757242.1 coordinate 3,456,502, forward strand.
AATTTTTGGAGTGAAAACTTCGTTAGGGGCACCTTACAAATGTTTACTTCCTCTTATCTTCCACTTTATCTAGAACTCGGCACAAATCGTTATTTGTTTTTTTATGTGGATTCCACGTAATACACGGTCTCGTTATCCTGTACTCTGCAATTACTCACTTAGGTATAATACATGCTTGCATCTCGATGGCTCTTATCTGATCGAGTCCGACTGTACGATAAAGATATGTTCACACCCATCAATCCTGCTTCAATTCCATGTCTATGTGATGATTCAATCTTACAAGACAATCTTGTGATTTTTTTCCGACAGTGAACCAGAACTCGCGGTTGTGAAAATTGAATTACAGTATAACCTCTTTAGTCCGGAAACAACGAATAATTTTCAACTGTAGAAATTGAGAATGCATAACAGCTTTGCAAAATCTATAAAAACTGATTAACAATTTTCTTAGAATGTTTGACCTGACAAATCGATTATCGAGGTAGTACTGTAACATAACTAAAGGACGAGAGTGTTGCCAAACTCCTACCTATAGAAACGAAATTATTTAGAAGTGAGATCATCAGGTTCTTGGATTACCGTTGAGATGCTAAACAACATACTACATCACGCTTTCCTCTCCTTTTGAGCACTTTTTTTTCCGGGTAACCCGGTAACTAATCGGTGGATGCAATAAAAACTATTGAACTTGGTACAGTAGCGCCAATAAAATTCATAATTATATTTTGCAAAGATTAAAGGATCGCGATAACAAATTAATGAAGCAATTATAAATCCATTAAGTAAGTGACACTTTCACATTTTATGACGTCGGTTTTATCGGTGTAATTTACAATGTATTGACAACCGTGAACTGTGTGGTTTACAGCCAATTGACAATTAAGCGTTTGTAGCTATTGGTAGTCTAAACTCGGAAACAAAATTGTCTTCATTCCCTAGCCGAAAGCACGGTCTTCCCGGCCGCATTTCGCTCCGGGAGCAGCGGCTCTGGCGGCCTGCCGGTGCATGAAGAAAAATAGAATACGACACGCGGCTTCGACTCGGATACTCCAGGAAGTCCAACTTTCTGACCTTGGGTCGTAATATACTATTCAATGACAATCTATTAAACCACGACGTCATATGGCCGTATAATAATCCATTATCAATTACTCAAGTGTCATCTTAGACTATTCATCAAGCATAATGTCAAGTATAATAGCCTCGTTAAAGAAACAGCAACAAAGAGCACACCTGAAAGGTGTAACTTAAAAATTCTCAAATCATCAAAAGTCAAGTAAATTTTTTATCTTCCAGATCTCACTCTCTCCCCGTTCTGCTAACTGATTTATTGGAACTAGATGTGCATTTAACGATTTCTCAAAACTGTAGCATATACAGACACTGACGATTAAAAAAAAACGAGAAGAAGAAAAAAATCCTATGAAGATGTAGGTATATACCTAATACCACAAAAGAAGAAGGAAACGAAAAATACGAAGAAACCAAATAACAAAAAAAAAAACACATAAATACTAAAAGATAGTACCAAAGATAGTAAAGATACATGGGCATTTTTCTACTAATGGGACTAAAAATACAAAATTGACTAAAAAGACTAGAGATATTAAAGACACTAAAAGACACAAAGAAGACTAAAGATCCCAAACCAAATCACCAAAAACTTGTGATTAAAGAGACTAAAGATACCAATGAGACTAAAGACATCAAAGAAACGAAATAGAGTAAAGATACTAAAGAGACTGAAAAGATCAAAGATTCTACAGAAACCAAAGAGACTAAAGAAGCTAAAGGGACCAAATAGGGGTAAAAAGACTAAAGGGTCTAAAGAGACCAATTTGACTAAAAAGAAACCAAGAAGACCAAAGAGACTAAAGACACTAAAGAAAGTAAATTGACTAAAACTAAAGAGAACAAAATAAACAAAGAAGACTAAAAGGACCAAAGAGGTTAAAGGGACTAATGGGACTAAAGATACCAAACTGACTAAAAAAACTATATATTGAAGACACCAAAAGAGACAAAAACGACTAAAGAGCCCAAACCAAATTGATTAAAGAGACTAAAGATACCAATGAGACTAAAAAGACCAAAGACACTAAATAGACTAAAGACACCAAAGAAACTAAATAGAGTAAAAATACTAAAGAGACTGAAAAGATCAAAGAACACCAAAGAGACCATAGAAATCAAAGATACTATAGAAACCAAAGAGACTAAAGAAGCTAAAGATGCTAAAGAGACCATAGAAACTATCAAGACCAAGCAAGCCAAAGGGACCAAATGAGGGTAAAGAGACTGAAGGGTAAAGAAACTAAAGAGACTAGAGAGACCAAAGAGACCAAATAAACTAAAGAGACAAAAAGGACCAAACATACCAAAGAGCCTAACGAGACCAAACAGACCAAGAAGCAAAGAAAACTAAATAAAATAATGAGATCAAAAAAGACAAAGGGGACTAAAGAGCCCAGTGAGACTAAAGAGACCAAAAAATCAAAATTTGTCTAAGAGGTTGAAGAGACGAAACAGATCAAATATACCAAAAGAGATTAATGAGTAAAGAAACTGAAGAGATCGAAAAAGACCAAACAGACCAAAACAGATTAATCAAAGAGATCAAAGAACCTATAAAAATCAAAGAGACGATAGAAACCAAAGATACTAAAGAGACCAAAGACACTATCGAGACCAAGCAAGCCAAAGGGACCAAAGAGACCAATGAGGCTAAAGAGACTAAAGGGTCTAAAAAGGCCAAATTGACAAAATAAACCAAAGAGACTAAAGACACTAAAAAAAGTAAATTGACTAAAACTAAAGATACTAAAGAGACCAAACGAAACAAAGAAGGCTAAACGGACCAAATTGATTAAAGACACCAAAGAGGCTAAAGGGAATTTTGGGACTAAAGATACCAAATTGACTAACAAGACTAAAGAGACCAACTATGCCAAAGGAACCAAAACAAAACTAAAGACACCAAAGAAAGAAAACAGACAAAAAAAACTAAAGATATTAAAGACACCAAAAGAGACAAAGAAGACTAAAGAGCCGAAACCAAATTGACTAAAGAGACTAAAGATACCAATGAGACTAAAAAGACCAAAGAGACTACATAGACCAAAGACACCAAAGAAAGTAAAGAAACTAAAAAGATCAAAAAATACAAAATAGACTAAAGAAACTAAAGGGACTAAAGAGACAAAATAAACTAAAGAGACAAAAATGACCAAACATACCAAAGAGCCTAACAAGACGAAAAAGACCAACAGACAAAGGAAACTAAAGAAAACAATGAGATCAAAAGAAACAAAGGGGACTAAAGAGCCCAGTGAGACTAAAGAGACCAAAAAATCAAAATTTGTCTAAGAGGTTGAAGAGACGAAACAGATCAAATATACCAAAAGAGATTAATGAGTAAAGAAACTGAAGAGATCGAAAAAGACCAAAGAGACCAAAACAGATTAATCAAAGAGATCAAAGAACCTATAAAAATCAAAGAGACGATAGAAACCAAAGATACTAAAGAGACCTAAGACACTATCGAGACCAAGCAAGCCAAAGGGACCAAAGAGACCAATGAGGCTAAAGAGACTAAAGGGTCTAAAAAGGCCAAATTGACAAAATAAACCAAAGAGACTAAAGACACTAAAAAAAGTAAATTGACTAAAACTAAAGATACTAAAGAGACCAAACGAAACAAAGAAGGCTAAACGGACCAAATTGATTAAAGACACCAGAGAGGCTAAAGGGACTAATGGGACGAAAGATACCAAATTGACTAAAAAGACTAAAGAGACCAACTTACTATGCCAAAGGAACAAAAAAAACTAAAGACACCAAAAAAAGAAAATAGACTAAAAAAACTAGAGATATTAAAGACACCAAAAGAGACAATGAAGACTAAAGAGCCGAAACCAAATTGACTAAAGAGACTAAAGATACCAATGAGACTAAAAAGACCAAAGAGACTACATAGACCAAAGACACCAAAGAAAGTAAAGAAACTAAAAAGATCAAAAAATACAAAATAGACTAAAGAAACTAAAGGGACTAAAGAGACAAAATAAACTAAAGAGACAAAAATGACCAAACATACCAAAGAGCCTAACAAGACCAAAAAGACCAACAGACAAAGGAAACTAAAGAAAACAATGAGATCAAAAGAGACAAAGGGGACTAAAGAGCCCTGTGAGACTAAAGAGACCAAAAAATCAAAATTTGTCTAAGAGGTTAAAGAGACGAAACAGATCAAATATACCAAAAGAGATTAATGAGTAAAGAAACTGAAGAGATCGAAAAAGACCAAACAGACCAAAACAGATTAATCAAAGAGGTCGAAGAAACTATAAAAATCAAAGAGACGATAGAAACCAAAGATACTAAAAAGACCAAAGACACTATCGAGACCAAGCAAGCCAAAGGGACCAAAGAGACCAATGAGGCTAAAGAGACTAAACGGTCTAAAAAGGCCAAATTGACAAAATAAACCAAAGAGACTAAAGACACTAAAAAAAGTAAATTGACTAAAACTAAAGATACTAAAGAGACCAAACGAAACAAAGAAGGCTAAACGGACCAAATTGATTAAAGACACCAAAGAGGCTAAAGGGAATTTTGGGACTAAAGATACCAAATTGACTAAAAAGACTAAAGAGACCAACTATGCCAAAGGAACAAAAAAAACTAAAGACACCAAAAAAAGAAAATAGACTAAAAAAACTAGAGATATTAAAGACACCAAAAGAGACAATGAAGACTAAAGAGCCGAAACCAAATTGACTAAAGAGACTAAAGATACCAATGAGACTAAAAAGACCAAAGAGACTACATAGACCAAATACACCAAAGAAAGTAAAGATACTAAAAAGATCAAAAAATACAAAATAGACTAAAGAAACTAAAGGGACTAAAGAGACAAAATAAACTAAAGAGACAAAAATGACCAAACATACCAAAGAGCCTAACAAGACCAAAAAGACCAACAGACAAAGGAAACTAAAGAAAACAATGAGATCAAAAGAGACAAAGGGGACTAAAGAGCCCTGTGAGACTAAAGAGACCAAAAAATCAAAATTTGTCTAAGAGGTTAAAGAGACGAAACAGATCAAATATACCAAAAGAGATTAATGAGTAAAGAAACTGAAGAGATCGATAAAGACCAAAGAGACCAAAACAGATTAATCAAAGAGATCAAAGAAACTATAAAAATCAAAGAGACGATAGAAACCAAAGATACTAAAGAGACCTAAGACACTATCGAGACCAAGCAAGCCAAAGGGACCAAAAAGACCAATGAGGCTAAAGAGACTAAAGAGTCTAAAAAGGCCAAATTGACAAAATAAACCAGAGAGACTAAAGACACTAAAAAAGTAAATTGACTAAAACTAAAGATACTAAAAAGACCAGAAAAAAAAAGAAAACTAAACGGACTAAATTGATTAAAGACAGTAAAAAGACCAAAACGGCTAAAGAGACGGAAGATACTGAAGACACTAAACAGATGAAAAAGAAACCGAAAAGACGGAAGAGACAAAAGGAAGCAAGGAGACTAAAGATACTAAAGAGATTCAAGAGACTGAAAAAACTAAAGAGACTCAAGAGACCAAAGAGACGGAAGATACTGAAGACACTAAAGAGACGAAAAAGAGACCGAAGAGACAGAAGAGACAAAAGGAAGCAAGGAGACTAAAGAGACTGAAGAGACTCTAGAGACTGAAGAAACTAAAGAGACTCAAGAGACTAAAGAGACGAAAAATACTGAAGAGACTTGAAGACACTAAAGAGACTGAAGAAGAGACCTAAGAGACGAGACTCAAGACAAAAAAGAAAAAAAGTCACCAAAACGAGTGACACAAGAAACCAAGGAGACTTAAGATATTGAAGAGACTTAATATACTGAAGAGACTAAAAAGACTGAAGAAACTAAAGAGACGGAAGGTACTGAAAATACTGAAGAAGAGACCGAAGAGACCGGCGACACCAAAGAGACCAAAGAGACTAAATAGACTAAAGACACCAAAGAAAGAAATTGGCTAAAAATACTAAAAAGACAAAAAAAAATACACCAAAGAGATAGATACCAACAGATACCACATAGCAAATAGTCATAGGAGTCAGAGGATTTAGAAAACTAGAGGGACGATATAAAAGACAAGAGAGATCAAATAAACCAAAAAGAGCAAGAAAACTAAAGAAACTAAAGAGGTTAATGAGACCTAATGAACTAAATAGACTAAAGATACAAAAGAAATCAAAGAGACCAAATATACTAAAGAGACAAAACACACCAAGGCTAAAGAGACCAAAAAGAGTAAAGTTACTAAAAAGATAAAAGGGACAATATAATGCACTAGAAATATCAAAGAAACCAAAATGACCAGTGAAACTAAGGAGGCTGAAGTGTTTAAAGAGACAAAACAGGCAAAAATAAGTATATAAGGAATATAAAATACCAAAAAGAGTACAGAGGGCAAGGAAATTAAAAAACATAAAATAAAAAAATACAAAAGAGGCACGATGACAAAAAAGACCAAGGAGATTAAGGAGAATAAAGACAAAAATTTAAAAAATAACAAGAGAGACAAAATACACCAAAGAGATAGTACCAACAGATTACCACATAACAAATAGTCCAAAAAGAGAATTTTATTTTGGAGTCTCGTTAATTTCAAGATTGTTATTTCGTTAGTTACTCTACTCAAAAAACATCAATAAAACATTTAAAAAATAGAAGTTGACCTTGGGATTCATACGTCAAAAATAACCGTGTCATTTGGTTCGCGTTTCGTTAAATCAAGCAATAAATGGGAAATATACGGCTCTGTACGTTTCTTTGGAAACACCCTGTATATTGTTTTTCGTCCATTTGACACTTTACCATTTCGTGAATTTTGAATTTAATTAATTAGATAGTTTGACATTTCTAATATTTCCTTAGTTTGTCACTTCGGTAATTTGATATATTTTTTTTTTATATCAGAATTAGTAATTTTCACGTCTTCCTCTTTCGTCAATCTGACATTTTGCTATTTCGTTCATTCGATATAATAATATGTGTCCTTATTTGCTATCCCGTTAATTTGTTATTCACCTATTTCGTTAAATTTAAAATGCCTTTATTATATTCTTTCCTTTTTCAAACGTGATACATATTTTGATATTTCATTTTGATTTTCTTTAAATATAATATTTCATCATTTGATGTTATTTTTCTAAGTTTGCTCTTTTGTTAATGTGCAATTCTGATAATGCCGTTAATTTGAATTGTGTCATTTATTTAAATTATATTTTGCAATTTCGTTAATTCAATATGTATTTTGTTACCTGATATTTCTCTAATTAGAAAATTTCATATTACATTAATTTGATAGAATGATATTTGGCTAAATTGATCTTTCCATAATTTTTAATGTTTTGTTATTTAGCTAATGATAATTTCGAATTTCGTTAATTTTGCATTTTGAGATTTCTTTAATTTAATATTCCCTATTTCGTTAATTTCTTTAGTTTGATAATTTCTTGACTTTGGTATTTTCATATTTCGCTAATTTAACATTTCGTCCATTTGATATTTTGATACTTTGTTATCAGATATTTCTTTAATTCGAAATGTTCACACTGTATTAATTCGATAGTATGACATTTAATTAACTTCGTATTATCTTAATTCGTTATTACGCTATTTCACTAATTTGATATTTTCCTATTTTGTGAATTTGATATTTTTCAACATATTTCGCTAATTTATTATTTTGCTCTATCGCAACAATATTTCCACAACTTCAAGTTTTGCTGTTGTGCGAACTATAGAGATTATTCGTTAATTTGATATATTGGTGTTTCGTTAATTTAGTAGTTACCATTCCGTTAATTTAATATTATCTAATTCTTTGATAACAAGCTTCTTTAATTTGATGTTTCCTTAGTTTGTTCTTTTGCTAATGTGATTTTTTTTAAATTCGTTAATGTGATATTGTGTCATTTCGTTAACTTGATATTTTGCTATTTCGTTCATTTGATATTTTGATACTGTGTTATCTGATATTTCTTTAATTCGAAATGTTCATACTGTATTAATTCGAGAGTATGACATTTAATTAACTTCGTAATATGTTAATTCGTTATTACGCCATTTGATTTATTTGATATTTCCCTATTTTGTGAATTTGATATTTTTCTACATATTTCGCTAAATCATTAATTTGCTCCATCGCAACAATGATATTTCCACAACTTCAAGTTTTGCTGTTGTGCGAATTATAGAGTTTTTTCGTTAATCTGATATATTGGTGTTTCGATAACTTAGTAGTTACCATTCCCTTAAATTTAATAATTTAATTATTTGATAATAAGTTTCTTTAATTTGATGTTTCCTTAGTTTGTTCTTTTGCTAATGTGATTTTTTTGATAATTCGTTAATGTGATATTGTGTCATTTCGTTAACTTGATATTTTGCTATTTCCTTCATTTGATATTTGTGACTTTGACTCGCTCAGATGCATTGAGCGCGCAGCATGTTTATGACAATGACATTGTTATCATTTTCAATCGGTATCAAATGACTCGTCCAAATGCAACGCTACCTCCCGGACTATTTGGGAATAAGTAAACGACACTACCTCGTGGTTATCAGTGATGACTCCCACGAAGTCGCACTGTTTTTTTGTCAGGTTTAGCAAAAAAAAATCAAATAATAGAGCAATGAGTGACCCTCCATTCTAAAGGTCGTCGCCTACTGTTTAATACAAACAGTAATTCGGTGGTAACGAGTATTGTCCTCTCCGGAAGTTCACTCGGATCAGCGCCCTGATGATTTCCATGCGAATCAGAAGCGTCAAAACGGCCTCAGGCTCACATTTATCTCCCGACCATCTAAACATCCAATCAATCCCATCTCCTCCGACGCCGCTTTCCGCAATCTAATCATCCTCGTTTCTCCGCAATCTTTCAATTTCATTTTCGCCCAGACGCGAAAACCGGAAAAATCATTCACGACGCGTTACGACCGCATTTGCACTATTTCATAATTCGATTAACGAATTTCATTTCACATGCAGGTGCACACGACCACACGTCCTCCACTTTCTACGGCCACCTGGCGGATCGGGGACCGGAAAATTGCCCCGGAGCCGTCTTTGATCGACACGCTCCGATTTTCGGCAGTGATGTCGGCACGAGGATGGTTTTTTGGAGGGCTTGTAGTCATTGGGGAAAGCGAACCGCAAGGCAACTATTTTGTGAAAAAGACTTCTAGGAGCAATCGCTGGCAACAGGTGTAATCGATTCGAGTTGAGTAAGCGCGGTCACTTATAATTTTCCTACTTCATAATAAACCAAGCGGCTACTTAACACTCAAATATGACGCAATAAGGGAGAAATCTAATCATAGACGTTTAGAAATTAAAAAGAAAAAATCACCCAGTATACGTGGAACGGGTCCATCATAAATCAAGAAGCCCATTCTTCCTAGCAGGTGTTTGGCCCTGATGATACACAATAAGAAGAGTCTTTTATTTATGACGGACGTTGTAGTCTGGTTCACAAGTCCCTTTTCCCGAAATTCGAGTTAAGAGGCACTAGATGTTAGTTGAAAATCAATATCCACAGATAAAAATTACAAAAGTTATAAACAATTAAGTAAACAAAAAAACTCAAAAAAATTCAAAAACTATTTGAGATATCCGAAATTTGAAAAAATATCCTTAAAGAGCAGTAAATTTCCCAAAAAAAGTCCTACCTCCCGGAATTGTCCCGGCAATATTTATAGTTTTAATTTAGCGGCGAATAAAAAAAAAATTAACGGAATAAAAACTAATATTAAGGAATAAAAACTTTTGGTATTATCTGGACAAATTTTACCTCAATTTTTCTATTAACAATGCATTTGTTAATTACGGTAATTGTTATTGTTAAAAGTTAACATACAAACCCTGATAATTGTTAAACTAAAATCCTGGAATTTTTTTTCCCTTCTTAGCTGTTCCTTGAAGGCTTTAGAAAAGATCCCCGTTGGAAAAATAAAAAAAAATAATTTTTCACTTTTTTATTAACAATCAAAGGCATAATAATTTTAAAAAATCGTTTAAAATTATTGGTAGAAAACGCCTTTGTCAATTATCAATTTTTTTGTTGCTAAATATTGAAATTGAAACCGTTTTTCATTATTTATACTGCTCTTTTATATTATGGAAGATTTTTTTACTTTGTATTTGTTCATTTAAAAAAAAAAACTGTGGGTGGAGTCCACGCGCGACAGAAGTGAAACTTTTGGAGTTTACCCCTTAAGAATCGATTTTCATTTTTAATGCCCGGTACGACAAATTTTGTTATTGTCGTTGTTCTGTACCAAGGGGGCCCCTTGGGACAGGGAGGGACCTCTTACACCGTTTAGAGCCGGTACGGAAATGAAATATGTCGTGTCGCGACGCGAATAAGCTTACCCCGTGCCAAAATCTTACCGTCGACTAGCTGCTGCTTGTGCTCCCCTACCGGGCTAAAATATACCCCCACTTATATACAGGCTGGCTATTTAAAGAGGTGACAAAATTGGACTGGTGATAGGTCCCCCCAAATAATACTTAACTGTAATATCAGTTTATAACGCCACTCTGTATTGCATTTTCGTGTCGGGCTCGTGTCGGGTTGCGGCGCATAGACTTACGCCGTACAAAAATTTTATAGTTTTACTTCAAAAAAGAATAGTATTCTGGAACGTAGCGGGAATAAAAAACAAAGAGAATGAGTTTTGCGTGTATTTGGGAGAATTTGGCGTAGTGGGAATGGTAGAAACTTGGGTGGAAGAAAAGGGGTGGGCAAAATTGGAAAAGAGAATGCCGGAAGAGTTTAACTGGAAATGTCAATATGCAGAGTTAGAAGAAAAATTGTGAACAATATCTGGACAGAAGAAGGAAAAGAAAATTATAGAGCAAGAATTAGGGAGGCAAAATACCAAGAAGAAAAGATAAACGAACAGGTGAGAGAACTGAGCGATAACGTAAGAAACGCAACACAAATTAAGAGATAGAGAGAAGAGAGAAGAGGGGGCTGTGGAAGAACAAGTGGTGGAATAAAGAATGCAGGGAATGGAAGCAGGAAACTAAGAAATTGGAAAAAAGAAAAAGCAACTAAGAAAGAGTACAAGAGAGCACGCAGGTACAAATAAGTATGCAAAGAGAAGAAGCAAAACAAACGGATGGAAGAAGAGCTAAATATGAAGGGTATAAAAACGGAAGAAGAGGTATGGAGATCCATAAATAGGAAAAGAAAAAAAAAGAGAGAGAGCGTGAGTGACGGAATTACTATGGAGGAATGGAGAGGGTACTTCAGTGAGCTGCTGGTTGTGATGAAAACAGACAAGAGAAGGAAAAGAGACAACAAAGAGTGGAAAAAATAGAAGAGATAACAAGAGAAGAATCAGAGCAACTACTAAGAAAACTGAAAAGGAAAAAGACACCGGGGAGGGACGGTATACAAAATAATGCGTGGATATATGGAACTGAAAAGGAAGTTGACAGGTTGTTAGAGATAACGAATGGAGTGTGGAAAGGAGAGGGTTTCCCCCAGGGGTGGAAGGAGTGGAAGAAGGGGATAATATGTCCCATATATAAGAAAGGAGAAGGATACAGTCAGTAATTATAGGGGGATCACTCTCCTAACTACGGCATATAAGGCATACGCGATGATTGTGGAAGACCGACTAATGAAGGAAATGAATGTTACCAGACGGGTAGGCGGGTTTTAGGAAAGCTATGGACCATGAATAATGTATGTACATACTGAAATTTACATTTTTGACTGAACGGTTGACAAACTGGTTCGAAATGACAACCATTTTCCTATTGTATCCACATTCCGTTCATGTATTGCGCAGATCTTTTTTGTGACTAAAATCATGTCGTTCATGGCACCACATGTGAAAGCGGTGGGCGGGTGGGCCACTGCATCCACAACTGATTGATTGACTAGTGGTATTGGATTGACAACCCTTTTTTGACTTTAAGCTTCTGAATGCAGTTTAAAAAATGCGGAGTGTGTTCTGGTTTAAATGAAAAAACAATCAATAAATGGTTGTCATTTCTCAACCATTTAGTCAGTCGATGAGTATAGTGGACAGGGCGGCCCGCCCGCCCACCGCACACACAAACGGTACCAAAACCATACGCTGTTTAGTCACAAAGAAACATATAATATACGAGCGAAGAATATCAATCCAAATTGAGAATTACACCAAAATATATACTCAAATTTACATTTTTGACTGAACAGTTGACAAACTGGTTCGAAATGACAACCATTTTCCTATTGTATCCACATTCCGTGCATGTATTGCACAGATCTTTTTTGTGACTAAAATCATGTCGTTCATGGCACCACATGTGAATGCGGTGGGCGGGTGGTCCACTGCATCTACAACTGACTGATTGAGTATAGTGGTATTGACAACCATTTTTTGGCTTTGGTGTTCAGAAAAAGGGGGTGGTAGGAGAAAAATAAATGTGTGGAGATGGGAGAAAGAGAAAATTGAAGAAGTGAAAGAATTTAAGTATTTAGGTTATGTGATGAATTAAAGAAAAACAGCAACATCACATGTGAGAGAGTTAGTGAAAAAAGCAAATAAGATAATAGAAGCTGTATGGGGAATAGGAGAGAGAAAATTTGGACATGATTTTAGAAGGAGAGTAATGATGTTTGATAGTTTGGTGAAAAGCGTGATGATGTATGGAGCGCAAATATGGGGATAGAGAGAGCAAGAAGGATTGGAAGGGGTGCAAGGAAAATATATGAAATGGGTGCTAGGGGTAGAGAGAGAGACACCGGGGTATATAGTGATGGAGGAAACAAAGAGGGATGGAATATGAATAGAAGCAAGAAATAGAGCAATAAGATTTGAGGAGAAAGTGATAGAGAGAGTAGTGAACAGAATTAGTGTCTAGAAGAAAAAAGGAAAGAAATAGGAAAGGAGAGAGAAACGGGTATGCAGGCGCGGAGATTTGATTTTAGATGTTCAATAAGAAACAAATAAAACTCCTGCAATTTAACTGTTAAAATTTAACGGCCGTATCAGTGAACCGGGCACTTTCAATCCCAAGTGGGTTTTATGAAAATCCGTAAAACGGTAATAACGTTAACTGGCTTAGTTGAACCATGTTAATACGCCCTAAGAAGTGGCTACAGTGACATTTAGTAGACCACCTTTATCCAACACGCCAAGGAGCAATCGCGATATAAAAGAAAACTTGAATGTTGTTCCATCCAACTACTCAAAAAACTTACTATAAATTGAATTCAACCAGCAATAAACAGCAATGTAATAACAAGCACCTGGTCACGATTCGATATATCCAACAAGATATAAAGACGGAGATAGTAACTTTAACAATTCCACGCACCAACCAGCAGTCATAAACACCAGATACCAGAATCGGTACGATTACCATGTAATTGACACAGACCCGTATGACATCAAAAATAGGCACCTATGGAGCAAGTATCGTGGATTTCTAAAGCAATAATAGATTGAACAATAGTTTGTAGGAGACCGTTTGAAACTGATGAGGAAGGAAATTGACTTCACATCCTTCCCTGTTGCAATAGCTTCAACCTTTTCTGGTCCTTCTCTCTAAATCTTTTTTGCGCTGTTCACATTCTTTGACCCACCGTTCATTTTCTCTTGCTCCTCTACCTCCTACTGTTATACTGCTTCCCCTAATATGTCTTTCAATTCTTTCTCCATCTTCGCTGCCTCTTGTTCTTTTAATCTTGCCTTTTCTAGTCTTTTCTTGGACTCTTCTACTCCTTGTTCGTCCGATATTTTGATCATCACCTGCACTTCCTCTTTTCTCTTGTCTCATTCTTCGTATACTTATTTCTATAGGCAGATGATTTGACTCTATTCTCTGAATTCTTCTACTTCTTAGTATTCCCCTTGCCGGCTATTCCTTCTTCTCTCCTCCTGACATTCCCACTTGAATTCTTTTGGTAGCAGTTCTTCTGTTTTCCCCATGTTTCTGTTCAACCCACTATATCGAATTGCCTCTCAGAGTCCCAGAAATCTTCTTCCCTTCTTAATCCCTCCCTCGCCCTTGTTTTCGATTCCATTCCCGGCACTCTTCTTGACCTCTCTCGTGTTTTCCCCCTGGTTCGTCTTTTCCCGTTTGTTTGTACCTTTTCCTTTGCCGTCGCCTTTACTTTTTATTATTGGAAAACCCCTAGACCCTCTCTCGTTTAATTCCCTCTCCACTGAACCCCGTCCATTATTAATTTCCCGTCTCCCCGCTCTTGTTTTGATTTGTTTCTTTCTTTCCCCATCCTTTTTGGTTCATCACTATTTCCTCTCCCTGATTTGTTCTGAAATCTCAAATCAACCCTTTGGCCTGATATTTATTTTGTCTTTTCCCCATCATAATATTGTTCTTCTACTTTCTCCTTTCCTCATACTCCACTTTCGCTTTCAGCAGTTCACTCACTCTCTCTCTTGAGGTTTTACTAACTTAAATCTTTTGAGCACTCTTGTATCTCAAAAATTGCAAACGATGATGACCAAATCGGAAACCACCGACTGATCCAAATGGTTATTTTTGTATCTAGAACGCGAAATGATACGTCGTTAAAAAATCGAAGTTATTTTTCCGAACCCTAGCAATATTTTCTCGAAACTGCAATAAATTGATTATGCCCAACAATCAGTGCTGAAATTAATTACTGTAATTCATATCCTAAAACACCACGACATACGTCGAATGAGGAGGTGAGTATAATCGGATTATTTTCGTTTGCTCGAGCGGTATTCGTTACGATTATATAACCAAAGCGATCCCTAAAATGCGAAATTTTGACGGAACTTTTTTCTGACGTTTATTAACAGACATCAAAAAATTGTTACTATGACAAAGAAAAAAAAAAAGAAGTGACTATACCACGTCGTCACGCTTATCTATACACGGTAACTATGTAAAATAATTTGGATAATTTTAATAATCGGTGCTTGTGGAGCATTGAGAAGAGATGAGGTACTAAAGATGACGATCGATGATATAGAAGACAATGATCGTACTTCGAGATGTTTCGTGATTTCAAGATTTGTTGTGAAGTATGTGGTACCAAGTGGTTGAGGAATGTGCCAAAAGAAATAGCAACTTATTCCGCCACCCTGCTAGCTGATTCAGGAGCGGATATTACCACCATCAAACGACATGGGGGGTGGCGTTCTAGTACGGTAGCGGAGACATACATACATCTAGAAGATTCTACACGAAATAAAATTTCAATCGCAAATAAATTGTTGCCATCTTCAGTGATGGAGCCAAAATGTGTTGTTTACTCGAATACCATATACTTTTTTTTCTGCTACTGCCGCAAATCAACACCGCACACTTTTTTTGCCGACTCACTACGCACTAATCCAGGACCGTTTGCTACCTAGATGTCAAGTTTCACAAAACACTTACCACCGCCTATGTCTTATCCCATTAACCGCGCGCCGTGCCGGTTCAACGTCTCCGTCGAAGTGGTTAATGGTTATGGTGTTTTTATGGTGTTTTATGCGCCCTGATAACGCCATCGTACGATCGATCGTACATGTACGCTATTACTACAGACAAAAACAAATAGAAAATTATGGTTCTACCTTGGTGCACGTTTTCGCGCGCCGCCGACAACAACAGCAGCACCACATTACGCCGTTGCATCACTCACACGGAATAAAACTATACATACCTCCTGGTGGTAATCATCGTCGGCGTGTCCTTGACGAAAATAGATAGCCGAATACGAGTGCGGCGGGCCGGTGGCACGGAGTTCGCGTTTCGCGATCGACGGACCGGTGCGGCGCGCACTTTTCGAGCAACTGGTGCCGGTGCTGCAGGAGTCGCTCTTGTTCCTCTTTCTTGCCGATGGAAGGAGGTGGTGGCGGTCGGTCGGGTCGTAAGGGAAATGGGTGAATTCCCGCGATGAATTGCCGCGTCCTTCGAAACAAGGCCGAATTTGGGTCTTCTTCTGAGGTCGAGCGAGTTCATGTAATTGCAGTCATTTCGGTTGGTAATTTTTTGCAGTGATTACAATAATAAGGATCGTAATAAGCGTATTAAAGTAATTGTAGGCTAAGTTGTATCTAACAAATCGAAATCGAAATTTTATCAAAAATATTTGCCAGAAGACGTCCTTGAATCTAGTAGGCTCATGGCTTGTGGAATTCTCCTTGTTTTGGGCTTTTTTACTATATATCAGAATAACTATTAAAACATCAGGAAAATTGCAGGGGACCCCTGGGGACAGGGGGGCCAAGGGGACCCCTATGGTCCAGGGCAACGACAATAACAAATAACGCCGTCCACCAAAATTTGTCGTACCGGGCTTTAAAAATGAAAATCGATTCTTAAGGAGTAAACTCCAAAGTTTCACTTGTGTTGCGCGTGGACAAATATATTTAAAAAAATATAGAACCAAGAAATTATTAATATTGAGTAAATATTTCAAATAAATGTATATTTTTTCTACATTTGAATAAAATATAAAGAATATATTCAAAAACCTCTCACTAAAAATATTTATCCAATATACTGTAACAGACGTGGAAATGACTCATCGCTGTAGCGGCGTCATCAATTATTAGAATGTGCTGGATTTATACTACAACGTGCTCGAGTATGACACCATCTTTTGGAATATCCGGTACACATCGAGAGCGCCATGGAACATGTGGAGACGTCTAGAAAGATTTAGGCGCCGGTATATTTATTGTAGGACGTTCCAGCGGGAGTCCAGCTGCTCCCGTGCTCGAGGCAGTGTGGCAACATCTTCTCGAATATTCGGCACACATCGAGATTACGACATCATGGTCTGACGTCATCGTCTGAAATATTCCAGACGCATCGGGAGCGTGACAATGTGAAATAATTATACCGGTGTCCCAGAGGTGTGTGGACCATCACAATTCAATTGTTATGAACTGCAACATTTTCTAATCAGGAAATAAAGTCTCAAACTACCTTTAATAGAGTTCTAGTAAAGTCACGGTACACAAAAGCGGAATAGTGTTTGTTTCGCGGTCAATAAAACGGAAAATTAGTAATTTAGAAACCATTAGAACACGGTCAGAATATATCAGAGAAGATTTTAGGTCTTAGGTATACAGACCGATTAAAAAGACGGAGTAGTCAAGACGGAAACATGAAAATCACATTAATCAAGACATTCCAAAGAAGACTCAAAACAATGAGGAGGCAGGAATTTTGTAAAAAAAGCGCTCAACTGGACACAGGCAAAATAAAGAGCGATGGAAGACTAAAGTCAGTAAAAGTTTCTGGCGGGGTTTGTCAGACCCCGGGGTCAATAGATTAGATTAGATTAGGTGTTGAGGGGTGTGAGGGAATTTTCTCCCCTCACCGACACTTAGACCACACCGCGGGCCCATTGTGTCACCCCCTCGTGTCCCTCATTCCCGTCTCTCATCCAGCCATCCGACATTGTCGAAAAAAGCTAGGATGGTTCCAGGCGAGGTGCACCTCAAGTTGGCCCAGCTGGGAAATGTCTCCCCTCTGGTCGAAGCGAGAGCCGGACATTCCCGTAGGATATGCTCGACAGAGTCGTCCTCCTCTAAACACCTCCCGCACGTTGGGTCGTTTTAGAATGGGTGTCGGTTTTGAGCAGGTTTGAGAGGTAGCGGTTGGTCGGTCAGATGGGCGGCTCGGTACCATCCGGTGTTCCCGTCGCGCCCAGTCGAGACAGCTCGTGGCCCTCTCATTCCGCTCATTTCCGTTATGGCCGCGAACCCACCTTAGCTCAACGACATTGTTTAGTGCTATTCAGTGCCAGATGGCAGTCGTGTACCACCTGGGAGGTAATCCTGCCCCTGGCCAGAGCCCGCAGAGCTGTTTTTTCACTGATATTGCATAATGATTTCTGTGGCACCCTCCCTCCGCCTGGAAGATATTGGCACATTCCCCTACGGTTGCGCTGAGATTGCAGTTCATTTCGGGGATGTGAATTCCCGCTCCAGAGCCTGCTTTCGTTTTTGATCCATCCGCGAAGATTGACATTTCAACTTCGGATGTTCTCAAAAGAGGTACTCTGCGGAGTCCCTCGCTCAGGATGCAGGCGTGCCGGCGTTCTGTTATGCCAGCTTTCCAAAGGTTACCTTCCAGCAGCCTGCGAGCGGAGGCAAGTGCCATGCTCTCCACGAAAAGATCGATGGGAGGCAGACACCGGATAGGTCGGGGTAGTTCTCATGGCACCCGTCACAGCGACACATGCCATCTTTTGTGGATTCACGGCCAGAGCTTCCTTCTGCCACTTGACCTGCGGGACTACAGGATGGTTAATCATTTTATTTATTTATTTCGACTTTGACAGTGATTATACTAGTAGAAAAAAGACTTTGACAAAATCAAGACACTTTGAAACATGCATCGATAAGAAAATTATTGCTTTACTGCTCATAAATTACTACCATAAACCAATAGGCAATAATCTGTAGATTATGTAGCGTCAAGGTTACTCCTGCAATAATGATAATGAGGTTGACGGTAGCAGTAATAAGAATGATGTAGACAAATTTAATGTGTACACATGTAGAAAAACATTCCTTAATCCTCTCTCTAATAT
Source organism: Diaperis boleti (assembly GCA_963583935.1). Taxonomy (NCBI): domain Eukaryota; kingdom Metazoa; phylum Arthropoda; class Insecta; order Coleoptera; family Tenebrionidae; genus Diaperis; species Diaperis boleti. The sequence continues at coordinate 3,475,105 of OY757242.1, forward strand.
TCTTTCCTATAATTTACTTTACTCTCGTTCCTACTATGATATTTTTTCTGCACTCCTCTTTCATCCATTCATCGTATAGTCTCCTCAATCTTCCAATTTATTTATAAAGCTTTCTAGACTACCTCCGTTATCCTTTCCTTTTTAAATAGTATTGTTACATAACGTCTACTCTACTTCAGATCTTGTCACCTAATAGATGTTTTTTTTACCCTTTGCTATTGTTATTAACAAGACAATTCTTCATTAACAAATGAAACACAAGGTTTTTAGTGCGTACCTTATTCGTCAAAAATAAATAATCACAGACGTATACTGTTGTTTGGAAACTCAAACGGTGTGTTGTTTTCTGCTACTTTCACCCAAATCACATACATGTTTTCACACCGTTTTCTCTCCAAAACGTACGTGTAATAGTACCATTACACGTGTTATCTTTTAAATTTATGTCTACATGGCTCTTTAATATGCGTGTCGTGGACCTGGTTGATTTATAGTAGTAATAACAACCATCATTCCACGTTTAAGAATCACCTCACTGGTTTTAAGGTAAAGAGGTATTTAATTTTACAACTTGCAAGTACACGAAAATGAGTTAAAAACGATTAAATTTAAATTAAACTATTGTTAGAAATAAATCTTTATTTGCCTTACGAGCTTTCCGATTCCTGCTATTACGTCCCCTCCCTTCTCCTCTTCTGCATTCTCCCTTCTCTCTCCTTCTATCATCTCACTACACTCATTCCACATAACATGTTCAGTCGTCTCTCCCTCTTTTCGTCTACAGCTTCTTTCTCCATCTCTTCATTTCCGCACTGGTTAGGGAAAGGACGTCAGTACCATGGTGTTTGTGATATGCATCTGAGATAAAATTCGACGAAATAGTGTCATGGCCCCATAATATGTTGGATGTTGTACAAAAATTTCCTGCAATAGCCTGTTTTCCTGAAGTATGTGGTGCAGTGGATAGAACACTTATAATAATATAGACGTTCCTAGAATTAACAACGAACCAGTCTGTGTGGATCGCCACTTTAATTCTTTTGATAGCAGTGCTTCTGTTTTCCACCATGTTTCTGTTAAACCCACTATATCGAATTGCCTCACATAGTCCCAAAAATCTTCTTTTTTTCTGAATGCCGCCCTCGCTCTTGTTTTCTCCGATGCCTTTCCTGTCCCTGTTTTTGCCCTCTCTTCCTTCTCCCTCACCCCTTCTTCTTATTATTGGAATCCCTCGCTCTTGTTCTTTTTTGTTTATTTCCTTCCCCATCCTTTTTGATTCATCACTTTTTCCTCTCCATAATTTTTCTCAAAAAATCCTTCTTTCCTCATTCTCCATTTTCGCTTCCAGCAGTTCACTCTTTCTCTTGAGCTTTTACTAACTTAAATTTTCTGAGGAAATTTTTGTACCCAGAACGCGGAATTATACGTTTGCGTTATTTTGCGGACCGCTGGCAATATTTTCTCGAAACTGCAATAAACTGGTTATGTCAAACAACTAATTGTAGCCTACACAGACTGTTTTTTACAAATTTTACTTTTTGATTTACAAAAGATGAAAATTATGTATTCGGCCAAACCGAGATATATCTCCAAAACCATTATCGATATACTTAAGAAATTTTACACGGCTGTAAACAATATCCCTCTTTACCCCTTCTGCAACTTACAAGCTTGTAGCTTACACAGACTATTTTTTACAAATTTTAATTTTCAATAGTCTTGTTTACAAATGATGAAAACTATGTATTCGGCCAAACCCAGATATATCTCCAAAACCATCAACGATATGTTTATGAAATTTTACACGGCTGTAAACAATATCTCTCTTTACCCCTTCTGTAACTTACAAGCTTGTAGCTTACACAGACTATTTTTTACAAATTTTAATTTTCAATAGTATTGTTTACAAAAGATGAAAACTATGTATTTGGACAAAACAAGATATATCTCCAAAACCATCGCCTATATGATTATCAAATTTTACACGGCTGCAAACAATATCTCTCTTTACCCCTTCTGTAACTTACAAGCTTGTAGCTTACACAGACTATTTTGTACAAATTTTAAATTGGAATAGTCTTGTTTACAAAAGATGAAAACTATGTATTCGGCCAAACCAAGATGTATCTCCAAAACCATCAACGATATGCTTATGAAATTTTACACGGCTGTAAACAATATCTCTCTTTACCCCTCCTGTAACTTACAAGCTTGTAGCTTACACAGACTATTTTGTACAAATTTTAAATTGGAATAGTCTTGTTTACAAAAGATGAAAACTATGTATTCGGCCAAACCAAGATGTATCTCCAAAACCATCAACGATATGCTTATGAAATTTTACACGGCTGTAAACAATATCTCTCTTTACCCCTCCTGTAACTTACAAGCTTTAATACATTTTTTTTTTACAGAAATTATTCCAAACCCTAAAGTAAATAAAATTTTATAAACCATTGTTCTGTCTATAAATCGTTTATTTTAACAACGCGCTGACTCCTCACACAAAATCGACAAATATTTAATCTTGAACCAACAATGTCCAACGCAAACATTCGAATTAGCACCGTGGAACATCTATTTGGTCAACGAAATGTGTCTAAAACCTTCATTGTTTTTTGCTTTACATATTTTGTGGATGACAAGGTCGTTGATGTCATCGATTACAAAGGAATGTGTTCGTGATTGATTCATTGCAACGAATTCTCGATTTGATAGTTTAAACGGCAACGCCAACGAAGTCGTTTTTGTTTTGTTTGATTACCATGATGGACACAATTACTCTGCAAACTACGGATAATGAAAATTACTACAATTATCTCTGGTTGGGATGTTGGTTGTTTTCTGCAATTAGTGCGGACGCAAGGAAACATGCTTTTCCATTTCATACAGTGACTTTCAGTATTCTCGACATTTTTTTTTAATTACTTATCTTCGTGCTATCGATTCTTTGATGTGGAAATTAACAAATTTGGATTGTTCGCACTTTAGTAAATATATTGCGACGACGGTCGCGCCGAGTCGTGGTCAACTACCTGCTGGAGTGTTCACAGCGGATGATGTCATCACTCCAGAAGGATCTCTAGACGACGGTCGCGCCGGGAGGATTAGGTCATCATTCCAGAACTAGGAGGGATATAAAATGCGGGAGAACGATTAGTGTACTGTACCTAGTTTAACTGCGGTAGTCCAAGACAGGAAGCGTTAAAAAATCCTCCGCGCTCCTGATACAATACAAGTCCACAATACTGTTACTTCTGTGACGATTAAAAATGTGAAAACGCAAAAACAAAGCTCGAGACACTCGGAAACCGTTAAATGAGTCGCTTCGTCGCTACTTTATTTAGTTGTATAACACTTTGTAGTCTTCTGACAAATACTTTTCCGAAATTGTAATTCCCAAGCTGGTCATAATAATGTCATTGGTCCGATTGTACGGCAACTTTGCGGCCACACAATAAATCGTAAAAATAAGTTTATTGCATTTTTTCAACGAGCAATGCAAGCTTTCGTTCCAATTTCAGGAACCAGTGAATGTGCGGTTTCATTGAGGAAAAATAATACTCCCATTAAATTGTTTACCAATTTCACTATATTTGGTTTTCGAACGCAAACATTATTTACTGAACACACACATTACCTCAACGTGTATGCACACAACCTTGATAAAGATTTGGGACGCGTTCCACTTGCTCCACCGAGTTAAAAGTTCCAGATAGTGGTTCATTCCTTTCCAGGCTTTGCTATTACCTACTTTACCTTCGAAAACTAGGGTAGTGCGGAATTTCAATTTTTTGGTCATAAATTCGAAAACAATAGATTTTACTTCATTTTTTCGCGGTTGCCATTACTGTTAACGGCCTCCGGGGATAATTAGCTTATTTTAATTAGGAAGGTAGTAAATGAATGATTATATACGGCTTTTACTCAGTCCGCCGAGAAAAAAAGTGCCTTTCACCTTGGCCATTGCACGTTTAACCCTGTTTTGTCTTTTTGCAGCAATTAATGAAATCGTAAGTGTGGCGGTTGTGACAAAATGTTTTATTCGGTACATTTGTCCTGGGTTTTACGGTCCACTTCTTGTCGGTATCGGTTACCACAGGCAATGCGAATCACAGGTTAAAACTAAAACTTGTTAGGTAATTTCGTTAATTATGTATTAATTCTTCCCTGTACCATGTTATGCAATACAGTCTTGCTTGATATAAATATTTGACGACTTCCTACAAGATGGGAATATGAAAGAGCAAACAATGAATAAATTACGTGCGCGGATTTATAATGCTGTTCACACGGTTCAAGAATTGATTGCCTTCAGCATTTCTACAGATTCACTGAAAACTACGAAAGTCGGTTTTGTTATCGGACACATCAACAGAAGAATTTCGATATAAAAATGTTCAGTTGTTTGGAAATCGATACAATAACGACAAGGTCCATAAAAGCGTATATTTCATTATTCAGATGTTTGGCCACTAAAGCAATTATTCATTTAGAATTGGTTACCGACCGTACGTTATCATCATTTATAGGAACACAATGTTAATTGGCATTTCACACCGCCTAGTTCCCCACATGTGGGCGGTATTTGGGAAGCAGGCATCAAATCAATTAAATTTCATTTTTAAATATTTATAGACCAGTCACTGTACACTTATGAGCAGATGTACACATATCTCACATTAATTGAATTTATCCGCAATTACAACCGGCCACTGATCCTCCCAAGCACTGGCCTCTTTTAGTCTTCATCAGTGCCTCTTCTTCCCTAATATCCTTCTCTTTGTCCTCCTGTATCTTTCTAAAATTTCACTTTATTTTAATGTCTATTTTTTTTCTTTATATAACAATCCTAAATCAATAAAAGGTCAAAATTCCAGTTAACAGGGCAATAAATGAAGAGCCTTCCAAATTTAACCAACAAATGATTGAATCATCGAGAAATAAGGCCTGTGAAAATAATCAATTAATGCTGGTAGTAAACGGCGCAATTTCACATCATTGCTCGAGGTGCTACTAAGGTCATCAAATTTTACGTTGCAGCAACAAACATGACTCACGTTTTATGATTTTTTTAGATTGAAACAAATTCCTAAATTTGAATTACATCCTCGTGTAATGTTGCTGCTGACGAGTTCACCGCGGATCTTATTGATAATATAGTTTCAAAGATATTGGTCACGGCACCAGAATACTGCAATAAAATAAGCTGCTTTGATCCCCTAAAATGTACAAAAACTATATATCTGCCGCCTCAAAATTTTTTCTCTTTGGGACATTTTGCATCATTTGCCATCGATAAAGGGAGGTTTAGGGAATTGTCTTTTCCTCTAAACTCGGAAATAATCCTAACATCAAAGGCGTCAAATAGGAACTCGGATGTAAAATTAACTGCAGTAAACGCTTCAAAATCTACTCAACTTTCAGTTTCAGTTTTGTAACGAAGTTGCAAGAGACGAGTGTCGGAAATGAGGCTCGAGGCTCTGAAGCGAAAGTTCTCCGCAGTCTAGCGGGCCGCTGTCCCACTGTTCTACACTGTCCTACGCCCAAATCGGTATCTTTAACAGCCTCTTAAAAATACTTCTTGACCTCCGATCGGGATAAAACTTTCACCGTTGTAACCGGAAAAATAGCGCGCAGCTTATGCAACCATCGCCCTTGTCACCGTGGGTCACACCCTCCGCACCCAATCATTAAAGAGCCCAGGAAAAATGCTTCCCATTATCGGATTGGAATGGGACTTACATCATTTTGATCAGCAAGGAAGCGCGCTCCGGATCTCGCCGCTTCGGAATCGCTACCTTGCCCGCAGCTCCGCCCAGCCGCAGAAGACAGATGTGAGTCGCACCTCTACCGAAGAGGAAGTCCCAGCCTACGGAGGTGAGCACCAGCCGACTATCCTCCCAGTTCCCAAGTTCCTGGTAACATCCCGGTACCTTCCAATACCCGACCACGCTCTTTCTGGTCTGCCGGTGTTTAATTCCGGCATCATCCGGTTGTATGACGGCGGGGGCACTCTGCTCGCTAGCCAGCCAACTGTCGCGCGCTAGTAGTATCCAGACCAGTTTTCGGACCACACCTTCCCTACCCTTGATACCTTTCGCCGGGAGGGCGTCCCGCCATTGAGAGAAAAGGAAAGCGACGAGGATAGTGAAGATACTGGTGATGTAAATACATTGTATATAGGGAGCGTATTAAAGATTGTCATATTTTTTTCCCTCCTGACTCCTGGCGTAACGTAATCCGTTGTAGCTACCCGCGGTCCCGTGGAGCATACCACGTAAAAAACGTCACAGTTTAGTTTACCAAAAAGATAAGAAAATAACTACTGAATTCATACAAACGAGATATTTAGCTATGATTTTGATAAACAACAGTAAAAACACACCGCGCGGCTCCCACTTCCCGCCACCGCAAAACAGTGGATGTGACGTCGGCAACAGTCAAGCCAGGGATCCGTCCATTGATCGTGTAATGCCCACACTTCCCGGGGTTCTTACGATTTTCATTTGCGTCTCAGAATGTGGTTCGAAAATCAAACATTACTAAGGGTGTGGAAAGATTTTTTGTTCTCTTTTAATGACTCCATAACAAGAGTAAGAGTAAATCTTGTAAGGCCATTTCGCAATTACGAGTACGCCGGACTTATTTTAACAAAAGGGTCGTGGAGAAAGCTCCATAAAGCGTATATTTATTTATTCCTATTATGTTTGGTTACCAAATCAATTAATTTAGAATTGGTTACCAAGTGTACGTTATCATCACTAATCTATAGGAGAACAATGTTAATTGGCATTTCACACCCCCTAGTTCCCCACATGTGGGCGGTATTTGAGAAGCAGCCATCAAATCAATGGGATGCCGTATTGGGTCGAGGTCAACTACCTGCCAGAATGATCGCGGCGGATGAGTTATCACTCCGGAACGTTCTGAAGACAGAAAGGTCTAGAACACTTGTAACGATATTACGAAAACGGTCGCTCCGAAAGTCGTATTGGGTAGAGGTCAACTACCTGCCCGAATGATCGCAGCGGATGAGGTCATCGTTCCGGAACGTTCTAGGGACAAAAAAGTCGAGAAACACCTGGAGGGATATAAAAAGAGATGGTTGTCTACAAGAAGTCAGTCAGTGAAGTTATTTCGAATACCTAGCAACGTTACAGTATGTTGCTTCACGTCATAAAATGTGTAACAAAGTTACCAAATTTTTTATGTTTCCCGACACCGTAGTGACACATACACCGAAATGTGACCTCCACTCGCCACTCAGGACCAGGCATCGGTTCGACGTCACTCCGGCGCAGAGCTCTACTACGTGGTCTATATAAAGCCGCCCCTGGCATGAAACGGCAGAATGATATCCAGACGGGCCTCTTCTTGGCGGTGCTTCCGCCCGTCCCTCTCCACCTCACACCCGCCCCAGAAAGCGACTCAGCGTAAATAAAGCATCGACGGAGAGAGAGACACAGGGTGCTTAAATAAATAAGGGTAAAACGGAGAGAGAGACACCGTGTAAATAGTATTTAATAAAGACCGTAATACCGACCGATTGTTTTTGCTAAAAGTGACAGCTGACCACCGGACTCCGTTTAATCTACCCGTGGTCACGTGGAGCACACCACGTTAAAAAAACTGGCGCTCGAGGCGTTCAAACCGTAACAAACGTCATATTGGTTTTTATTTATTTATGAATATGTACCAAACATAAAGCAAACGGCAATAAAAACGGCATAATAACGACTGAGTAAGCAATGAAATGATCTACAACTTTTTAGCGCACGCTTGATGTTTCATTTCGAATTAGATTTTTGGATTCCCCGTAGAGTTACTGTACAGAACTGAGTAATACATTCTTGTATTATCTTCAAGATCAAATCTTTTGGACAGTGAATCAGAAACCGTTTTGACTTTTAACACAATTTCAGTTTTCTTCTTTGGTCTTTTTTGCCGTGTTGGTGTTTTATAGGTGTAAAACTTTTCCTCTTTTTTATTCTTCAGTCACAGATTTTTTCTTTTGCCAAATTTCTATGAACTTCATTTTGAGGGCGCTACTGTTTTGGATTACAAATTACCGACTATATTTTGATGTATTTCGCCATAAAAGAACACGATCTTTAAATGCTCCAACCATTGTGGATAACACAGTATTGCGATGACGGTCGCCCCGGAAGTCGAGGCCAAAATGATCGCGGCGAATGAGTTATCACCCGGAACGTTCTGGAGACAGAAAGGTCTAGAACACTTGTAAGTATATTACGAAAACGGTCGCTCCGAAAGTCGTATTGGGTAGAGGTCAACTACCTGCCCGAATGATCGCAGCGGATGAGGTCATCGTTCCGGAACGTTCTAGGGACAGGAAAGTCGAGAAAAACCTGGAGGGGTATAAAAAGGGATGGCGGTGTACAAAAAGTCAGTCAGTAAAGCTATTGCGAATAATTAGCCGTGCAAATTGCCACGTTACAGTATGTTGCTTCACGTCATACCATGTGTAACGAAGTTACCAAATTTTTTATGTTTCCAGACACCGTAGTGACACATACACCGAAATGTGACCTCCACTCGCCACTCAGGACCAGGCATCGGTTCGACGTCACTCCGGCGCAGAGCTCTACTACGTGGTCTATATAAAGCCGACCCCTGGCATGAAACGGCAGAATGATATCCAGACGGTCCTTTTGGCGGTGCTTCCGACCGTACCTCTCCACCTCACACCCGCCCCAGAGAGCGACTCAGCGTAAATAAAGCATCGACGGAGAGAGAGACACAGGGTGCTTAAATAAATAAGGGTAAAACGGAGAGAGAGAGACACCGTGTAAATAGTATTTAATAACGTAACACCCACCGATTGTTTTTGCTCCCTCCCCGCTAAACGTGACAGCTGACCCCCGGCTTACCGGACTTCGATTGAGCTACCCGTGGTCACGTGGAGCACACCACGTTAAAAAAACTGACGCTCGAGGCGTTCAAACCGTAACAAGCGTCACATTGGTTTTTATTTATTTATGAATATGTACCAAACATAAAGCAAGCGGCAATAAATGAAATGATCTACAACTTTTTAGCGCAAACTTGATGTTTCATTCCGAATTAGATTATTGGATTCCCCGGGGAATTACTGTACAGAACTGAGTGATACATTATTGTATTATCTTCAAGATCAAATCTTTTAGACAGTGAATCAGAAACCGTTTTGACTTTTAACACAATTTTAGTTTTCTTCTTTTGGTCTTTTTTGCCGTGTTGGTGTTTTTTAGGTGTAAAACTTTCTCTGTTTTATTCTTCAGTCATAGATTTTTTCTTTTGGCAAATTTCTATGAACTACTGCTACTGTTTTGGACTCCGGAACGTTCTGGAGACAGAAAGGTCTAGAACACTTGGAAGGATATTACAAAGACGGTCGCTCCGAAAGTCGTATTGGATAGAGGTCAACTACCTGCTCGAATAATCGCAGCGGATGAGGTCATCATTCCGGAACGTTCTGAGCAAACTGATATAAGGTATTATAAGGTTCTTAATTTATGAAGAATTTTAGGTCAAAATTAACGCTTTTTTAAAAAATTGCCCAGACCATTCCAACAGAGACAACTGAGTATTTTTCGGGTGTGGACAGAAGAAGGTAGAGGAACACGAAACAGACCGACAGGTCAACCGAGGCGTACTACAAAGCGTTTCAGACAACTAGCTCTGTGAGACCGTTTTGCTACTACGCGCCAACTCGGTTTTGGGGCGATCTTCATCCCCGTGGTCAAAAAACACTTCTAAAACAGAATTTTCCGCGAGATGTTTCAAATGTACGATTAATTAGAAAATAAGAATTAAGAATTTTGAGGTTCAAGGCCTACTGAATGTATCATTTATGAAAACCTTGGATACAGGCCATAACTGTAAACCCATTTCTCCCATGGTTGTTTGATTTAAGAGAGAAACCGTTTTTGCATCATGTTCTCGTGTTCAAGGAAAGCACTTTACACCTCTGTACCACAGGCTGCAACCATGTAAACTTTTCACTACAGCATGTTTCCATTAGATCGAGAATTACGCGGACCATTAAGCACATGTTCTTGGTGAGATCACAGTTTGAATGAAACACTTCTCTTAATTTACCTTTAGGCAGGCATGATTTGTGTTTGACCTCATAGTCAAGTGTGTAAGAATTATTAATATAATATTATACAATAGTTTTATAATAAACGCACGCAAGTGAATGGTTCGTTGACTATTTATAATGTATGGTGATATCCAGGTTTCTTTGCTTTATTTATCCACAAAGCTGCTGTATTTTTTTCTACACACGCGAATCGTCAGCTGAAAGTACTTGTCAAACACAAACATTAAAGCTAATGGTGCAGCTGTCCCAAAACTGCACTTGAAGATTACCAATCGCCTGGAGCAGATTTACGATTTCGCACTACCATGACCCGTCCTCACTACCTAGCGCTATTACTATTTATTTTCTAATTTCCCAACCTGTCCGACGAGTCCAGCAGGCTTCTCGAGCGATAAAAAATACGGCGTAATCCAGCAGCCACTAATTATCTTCGCGATTAACGCCACACTTAAAAGTCATCACAAAAAGAAATTATGCGCAACCGAGCTCGGAGGAAAGCACAACTTCATCGACTGCGAGCCGAGAAAGTGACGCTAAAGCCACACTAAAAATACTGAAACGACACGAACTCCAGAACAGAACGCATAAAACAACCGCATCCGGATTTTGTTCCGGCAGCAGGCGGACATGTGGTATCCAGGTTTTGTTTAGAAACACTTTCCCGAGTTCAAATAAACAGTTCGCGTTGGGTTTGGGCGATAAAAGTGGCAAAAGTTGACGCGGTTTTGGGGCGATCTTCATCTCCATGGTCAAAAACCTTTCGACCGTTCCCAATATCGCGTAATGTGGCCTTAAAGTAGTAAAATTTTATTATCCGGGAAGCATTTCTTGAGTTTATTCTTGTTACCGGTTTAAAGCTCAAATTCCAGATTTATGGCATTTCTGCTACAGTAAGTACACTAGACACACGTTGAGACCAAAAGAGTGAGGTGCCACGAAAACCATAAAGTCAAAGACCATATTCATCCAGACTCAAAAAAGTAAAATCAATTTCAAACTTCAACAGATACCTCCAACAAGATACGAAATTTCCACATAAAACTATGTTGGCACATTTTTACCAAATTTCGCAAGAGACGCGGCAGCACCTATACTAGTAACGTGCCGCTAGTTCGGAGGACCAAGGGAAGAATGTAACCACTGTTGTTGAAATATTTACACTGCAACAAAATAAAATACTTCCCGGCACCGTATCGAAACCGTCCTTGCTCCCAGTCACTGAGTGAAATAGCGCGCTCCTGACGCCGACGTACAGAATCCTTCATGACGCATTAGCTCGACGTCACAAGAGCGCAGGCGGACCGCTAGTGCGGACACGTTAGGATGAGTCCACCACTACCTGTCCCGAGACACCCCAACACACCTGGCTGGTTTGCGGGTCATTGCGCTTCGGCTGGAAACCGAGACCGGATTTTGTCCGCATCTCAGGCAGCGAAGATCTTTGGATGAGTCTCCGCCTGACGGTACTTCCCTACACTCCCGCCTCGAACCCGCCTACGCCGCAGCTCTACTCCAGAGAGAGGACCAGCGTAAAGAAGGTCCAACGGAGAGGACACCTCGTGTATTAAGGGTTCAAGGGAGAGAGAGACCGTGTAAATAGTAGACCGTAATACCGACGATGTATCTGTCTTACTTCCCTCCCGCCACTCTCGACAGCCAGGTTAAGGAAACAAAGCTGTACGGCATGGAGAGCAACTAAATGTTTTAATAATATTTACACTTTAACGAAATAAAATACTTCCCGGCACCGTATCGAAACCGTCCTTGCTCAAAGTCACTGAGTGATATATATTTTTAAATGTTTTAGGTCCGTGCTATAATAACCTATAATTTCCCAAAAAAGTCCAACCTCCCGGAATTATCCCGGCAATATTTGTAATTTTAATTTTGCGGCCGCGCCGACCGAGTCTGACACCTCAACAAAAAAAAAAAAAAAAAAAAAAAACACGAGTAAATATTAAAATTAAGGAATAAAAAAAATTGGTATTATCTGGACATATCAATAAACAATAATCCATCGATAATTTTTTTTTACCTCAATCTCTCTATTAACAATGCATTTGTTAATTACGGTAATTGTTCTTGTTAAAAGTTAATTTACAAACCCTGATAATTGTTCAACTAAAATCCTGGAATTTCTTTAGAAAAGATCCCCGTTGGAAAAATAAAACAATTTTGATTTTTAACTTTTTTATTAACAATCAAAGGCTTAACAACAATGAAAGATTTTTTTTCAATTATGTCTACTGATATGTTTTGTTATTGCTGAAAGCAATATAAAAATACATATAACGAGACTCAAAGATATAGCGGTTAAGAAGCCGTGGAAAGTGTCAGAAATATCGAAAGAATGAATGTTGAGAAATTGAGAACTGAAAAATTGAGAGGCCTTGATGATGGAGATTGATGAGGAGAATTGAAAATTTATTTTCTAAACAGACATTGAGAAAGTAAAATATTGAAAGATCAAGAGCTTGAGAAATTGAGAAATCGGAAAATTAAAAGATCTTGAGATTGAACTATAGAAAAATTAAGAGCTTGAGAAATTGCGCGCTTGAGCAATTGATAAATTGAAAAATTGAGAATTCTTCAGAGATTGAGATAACGAGACTGAAAGATCTAGCGGTTGAGAATTCGTAGAAAGTGTTACAAATATCGAAAGAATGAAATACAGTGAGACCAACATGTTGAGAAATTGAAAACTGAAAAATTGAGACCTTTAAATTGAAGTATGAAAAATGGGAGAATTAATACATTGAAGATTGATGAGGAGAATTGAGATTTTTCTTTAAACAGACACTTGAGAAAGTAAAATATTGAAAGTTCAAGAGCTTAAGAAATTGAGAAATCGGAAAATTAAGAGATCTTGAGATTTACAAAAATTAAGAGCTTGAGAAATTGCGCGTTTGAGCAATTGAGAAATTGAAAAATTGAGAATTCTTGAGAGATTGAGATAACGGGACTCAAAGATCTAGCGGTTGAGAAGTCGTAGAAAATGTCAGAAATATCGAAAGAATGAAATACAGTGAGACCAACATGTTGAGAAATTGACAATTGTAAAATTGAGAGACGCAAAGAAATTGAAATATGAAAAATGGGAGAATTAATACTTTGAAGATTGATGAGTAGAATTGAGAACTTAAAAAACTGAGACACATTGAGAAATTAAAATATTGAAAGATCAAGAGCTTGAAAATTTGCGCAATCGGAAAATTGAGAGATCTTGAGATTGAAATATTGAAAAATTGAGAGCATGAGAAATCGCGCGCTTGAGGAATTGATAAATTGAAAAATTAAGAAATCTTGAGACACTGAAATAATGTAGAATTGGTAGAAAATGTTAGATGTATTGAAATAATGAAATATAAGGAGACCAAGAAGTTGAGAAATTGACAATTGTAAAATTGAGAGACGCAAAGAAATTGAAATATGAAAAATGGGAGAATTAATACATTGAAGATTGGTGAGTAGAATGGAGAACTTAAAAAACTGAGACACATTGAGAAATTAAAATATTGAAAGATCAAGAGCTTGAGAATTTACGCAATCGGAAAATTGAGAGTTCTTGAGAATAAAATATTGAAAAATTGAGAGCATGAGAAATTGTGCGCTTGAGGAATTGAGAAATTGAAAAACTGAGAATTCTTGAGAAATGAAATACAGTCAGACCAACATGTTGAGAAATTGAGGACTGAAAAATTGAGAGACCTTTAAATTAAAGTATGAAAAATGGGAGAATTAATACATTGAAGATTGACCAGTAGAATTGAGATTTCTTTTAAACTGAGACACATAGAGAAAGTAAAATATTGAAAATAAGAGCTTGAGAAATTGTGCGCTTAAGCAATTGAGAAATTGAGAATTCTTGAGAGATTGAGATAACGACACTCAAAGATCTAGCGGTTGAGAAGTCGTCGAAAATGTCAGAAATATCGAAAGAATGAAATACAGTCAGACCAACATGTTGAGAAATTGAGGACTGAAAAATTGAGAGACCTTTATATTGAAGTATGAAAAATGGGAGAATTAATACATTGAAGATTGACCAGTAGAATTGAGATTTCTTTTAAACTGAGACACATTGAAAAAGTAAAATATTGAAAGATCACGAGTTTGAAAAATTGAGAAATCGGAAAATTAAGAGATCTTGAGATTGAAGTATAGAAAAATTAAGAGCTTGAGAAATTGAGAATTCTTGAGAGATTGAGATAACGGGACTCAAAGATCTAGCGGTTGAGGAGTCGTAGAAAGTGTCAGAAATATCGAAAAAATGAAATACAGTGAGACCAATATGTTGAGAAATTGAGAACTGAAAAATTGAGACCTTTAAATTGAAGTATGAAAAATGGGAGAATTAATACATTGAAGATTGATGAGGAGAATTGAGATTTTTTCTTTAAACAGACACATTAGGAAAGTAAAATATTGAAAGATCAAGAGCTTGAGAAATCGGAAAAATAAGAGATCTTGAGATTGAAGTATAGAAAAATTAAGACCTTGAGAAACTGCGCGTTTGAGCAATTGAGAAATTGAAAAATTGAGAATTCCTCAGAGATTAAGATAACGAGACTCAAAGATCTAGTGGTTGAGAAGTCGTAGAAAGTGTCAGAAATATCGAAAGAATGAAATACAGTGAGACCAACACGTTGAGAAAGTAAAATATTGAAAGATCAAGAGCTTGAAAAATTGAAAAATCGGAAAATTAAGAGATCTTGAGATTGAAGTATAGAAAAATTAAAAGTTTGAGAAATTGCGTGCTTGAGCAATTGAGAAATTGAAAAATTGAAAATTCTTGAGGGATTGAGATAACGGGACTCAAAGATTAGCGGTTGAGAAGTCGTAAAAAGTGTCTGAAATATCGAAAGAATAAAACACAGTGAGACCAACATTTTGAGAAATTGAGAACTGAAAAATTGAGAGACCTTTAAATTCAAGTATGAAAAATGGGAGAATTAATACATGGAAGATTGATGAGGAGAATTGAAAATTTCCTTTTAAACACATTGAGAAAGTAGAATATAGAAAGATCAAGAGCTTGAGAAATTGAGAAATCGGAAAATTAAGAGATCTTGAAATTAAAGTGTAGAAAAAATAAGAGCTTGAGAAATTGCGCGCTTGGGCAATTGAGAAATTGAAAAATTAAAAATTCTTGAGACATTGAGATAACGAATTGAATTGAAAAATTGAAGAATCTGAGACATTGAAATAATGTAGAATTTGTAGAAAATATGAGATGTATTGAAAGAATGAAATACAGGGAGACCAAGAAGTTGGGAAATTGAGAATTGTAAAATTGAGACCCAAAGAAATTGAAATATGAAAAATGGGAGAATTAATACATTGAAGATTGGTGAGTAGAATTGAGAACTTAAAAAACTGAGACACATTAAGAAATTAAAATAATGAAAGATCAAGAGCTTGAGAAATTGAGCAATCGGAAAATTGAGAGATCTTAAGATTGAAATATTGAAAAATTAAGAGCATGAGAAATTGTGCGCTTGAGGAATTGAAAAATTGAGAAATCTTGAAACACTGAAATAATGTAGAATTAGTAGAAAATGTGAGATGTATTGAAAGAATAAAATACAGGGAGACCAAGAAGTTGAGAAATTGAAAATTGTAAAATTGAGAGACGCAAAGAAATTGAAATATGAAAAATAGGAGAATTAATACAATTACGATTGATGAGTAAAATTGAGAACTTAAAAAACTGAGACACATTGCGAAATTAAAATATTGAAAGTTCAAGAGCTTGAGAATTTGAGCAATCGGAAAATTAAGAAATCTTGAGATTGAAGTATAGAAAAATTAAGAGCTTGAGAAATCGAGAATTCTTGAGAGATTGAGATAACGGGACTCAAAGATCTAGCGGTTGAGAAGTCGTAGAAAGTGTCAGAAATATCGAAAAAAGGAAATACAGTGAGACCAACATGTTGAGAAATTGAGAACTGAAAAATTGAGACCTTTAAATTGAAGTATGAAAAATGGGAGAATTAATACATTGAAGATTGATGAAGAGAATTGAGATTTTTTTTTAAATAGACACTTGAGAAAGTAAAATATTGAAAGTACAAGAGCTTGAGAAATTGAGAAATCGGAAAATTAAGAGATCTTGAGATTGAAGTATAGAAAAATTAAGAGCTTGAGAAATTGAGAATTCTTGAGAGATTGAGATAACGGGACTCAAAGATCTAGCGGTTGAGAAGTCGTAGAAAGTGTCAGAAATATCGAAAAAAGGAAATACAGTGAGACCAACATGTTGAGAAATTGAGAACTGAAAAATTGAGACCTTTAAATTGAAGTATGAAAAATGGGAGAATTAATACATTGAAGATTGATGAGGAGAATTGAGATTTTTTTTTAAATAGACACTTGAGAAAGTTAAATATTGAAAGTACAAGAGCTTGAGAAATTGAGAAATCGGAAAATTAAGAGATCTTGAGATTGAAGTATAGAAAAATTAAGAGCTTGAGCAACTGAGAAATTGAAAATTTGAGAATTCTTGAGAGATTGAGATAACGGGACTCAAAGATCTAGCGGTTGAGAAGTCGTCGAAAATGTCAGAAATATCGAAAGAATGAAATACAGTGAGACCAACATGTTGAGAAATTGAGAACTGAAAAATTGAGAGACTGAAATTGAAAGTGTGACCAACAAGTTTTTTTTTTAACTCCTATTGTTTAAAAACATGTTATAAACAAATGCATTGAAATAATGGTTTTAAAAAAAATCGTTTCTTAAAAAATATATTAGTAAAAAAATATATTTTTTCTTGCCAAATATTAAAATTAGGAAACCGTTTTTTATCATTATTTTCATTTGTATATGTGGTTGCAGACGAGGTGGAATATTTGTATTGGGATGAACCGATTGAAAAATTTTATTTGCCGTATCCATTTTGTCCTTCATTGATTCAGCCATATATCCTTCAGCTATTGTGGTGGATTTCCACCCTCCATGTGGTTTTAGTGCTGTTATATCACCGTCTGCGTCAACAGGTAGGGTGGCTGACGATCTGCGAAATATAGTTCTGGAGTCTGTAGTTTCAAAAATGTTGCTATTTGCTTTCCCATTGTGCTAAAGTTATTAAAACCGATCTTCTGGATAGTACACTTTCCATGCTGATTGGAGGAAGAGCGGTACATTTTTTTTTTCTGATAAAAATTGTGCCAATAAGCTCAATATATTACAACTACTTAGAATGAACAAATTTAATGCTAGATGAACTACTGTGTCCGTGTTTCGTTGTTTAAATCTGTGTTACGCCACTGACCTCTAGAAGTGTGAATTGACCCTCATCCAGACATTTGATAACCGTTGGGGAGAAATACGATACAGCATGAGGGTCGAGGAATTATAATAGCGATTAAATTATCGAACAGCCAGCATCCGATGATGCGGAGTCGCATCATCGTCGTTTTTTCGTTGCTCGAACGACCGGGGAAAGTCGTGCTCTAGAACTTTCATTATCAGGTCGCTGCAGCAACACGACGCTATTCCTTTCGAAAATTAATTCACTTTTTGAAAACCCACGAGAATTTCTCCGACTGATTAGTTGTCGGTTAATTCTTATGGTATTTATTTGCATTCCGCTTTTATCCGATCTAGTTTAGAGTAATTATGCAGGTTTCGTATTACGCCGAGTATAAAATTAGTTGCTTTTATTTGTGCAGACAGATCTCGCTTAACTGGTAAAATTAAATAATAATGGAAAGTCGTCAAAGGCAAATTTACTTTCAGTAACAATTACTGTAAGTGCATTGACGCCTTTCAATGACACTCGATAAAATAACAAGTGTTTTCACTGGCTTCGAAGTGCTGCCAGTGGAACCGACGGTGAAGTTTTATTTGTGAGACTAGTTTTAGGCATCTTTGGGACTTTCTCGCAATTTTATTACTTTGTTTTTATTCTCAACATTTGAAGAAATAGTCCGCGTTGGAGTGCTTAATGTGCCTCGTAAAATTCGTGAAAGTCCATTACGAATTCGCCATTTTTCTGCGCAGTATGTGGGTGTTGATACGGAATTAAAACCTTAATATTAAGCAAATAAGATATTAATTATATAAAACATGTACTGTGAACACGTCCTCAGTCGCCAATTTGGCGGTGAAAATCAGTTGTTAAAACAATGTACGTTTCAACTGTTCTTCCTCATAGATGCTCCATATAGCGTTCTCACCTGGCACATATGCGAGAATTGGAGTGCGAAAATTCGCTTTAAATAAATTTAAATTGATTTTGATTTTGAAGTTTTCATTTATTTGCTAATAGTCCGAGTTATTTGCTATTTCAGAGACATCTGAAACTACTCTGTCAAGACGCCTATGAAAATGGTAATAAAAAAACGAATTATAAATAATAACAAACGAGCGCAAGCTATTCACTGTTTTACTCTCCCAGTTCTCAGCGGCGCTGCCGGCAGCGGTACGCGCCATGGATACGCGCAGAGAGTTGCCACAAATTTCCAAGTCTGAGGTTTGACTTCAAAAAGCTAAAATAATCGATGTACAGAACCCGAGCTTCTAAAGCTGTATTGTCAATGTACCTGTTGAAATATTAATTCTTGAAATTTGTAATCATTCCCCATTTTCAATATATGAATTGCGCAAATCTTGAATTCCTGAATTCGCAAATTTTGAATCTTCAATTCCTGAATTTGGAAACATTACAAATTTTGAATAATTCTAATTTCAGATTTGGACATTTTTAAGCATTAAAATCTGGCTTCTCAAATTTTCAAATTATCGCATAGTCAAAATCCTGAATTTGGAAATTTTGAACCGTCGAAATCTTGAATTTTTTTCAAAAATTTACATGGCTGAAATATTAAATTCTTGAAATTTTGAATCGTTCCCCAATTTTCAAGATATGAATCGGGCAAATCTTGAATTCGTGAATTCGCACATTTTTAATCTTTAATTCCTGAATTTGGAAACATTACGAATTTTGAACAATTCTGATTCCAAATGTGGGAATTTTTAAACATTTAAATCTGGCTTTTCAAATTATCGAATAGCCAAGTTGTGAATTCAGAATCTGCAAATTGCCAAGCCCTGAATTTTGATATTTTGAACCGTCGAAATCTTGAATTTTTAATGTAAATTTCCAAAATTCCTGAATTCGCACATTTTGAATCTTAGTTCCTGAATTTGGAAACATTTCGAATTTTGAATAATTCTGATTTCAAATTTTTGAATTTTTAAGCATTTAAATCTGGCTTCTCAAATTTTCAAATTTCAAATAGTCAAGTTGTCAATTCCTTAATCTGGAAATTGTAAATGCTCAATTTGAAAATTTTGAACCGTCGAAATCTTGAATTTTGAATCCGAATTTTCACAATTTGAATCGTTGAAATATTAAATTCGTGAAATTTTGAATCGTTCTCCAATTTCCAATATATAAATCGGAGAAATCGAGAATTCCTGAATTCGCAAATTTTCAATGTTTAATTCCTGAATTTGGAAATTTTGAACCGACCAATCTCGAATTGTAAATCCGAACTTTCAAAATTTGAATCGTTCCCCAATTTTTAAAATATGAATCGGGCAAATCTAGAATTCCTGAATTCGCAAATTTTGAATCTTTAATTACTGAATTTGGAAACATTACGAATTTTGAATAATTCTGATTTCAAATTTTTGAATTTTTAAGCATTTAAATCTGGCTTCTCAAATTTTCAAATTTCGAATAGTCAAGTTGTCAATTCCTTAATCTGGAAATTGAAAATGCTGAATTTGAAAATTTTGAAAAGTCAAACTCTTGAATTTTGAATCCGAATTTTCACAATTTGAATCGTTGAAATATAAAATTCTTGAAATTTTGAATCGTTCCCCAATTTCCAATACATATATCAATCGGGCAAACCTAGAATTCCTGAATTCGCAAATTTTCAATGTTTAATTCCTGAATTTGGAAATTTTGAACCGTCCAAATCTTGAATTGTGAATCCGA
Source organism: Diaperis boleti (assembly GCA_963583935.1). Lineage (NCBI taxonomy): Eukaryota > Metazoa > Arthropoda > Insecta > Coleoptera > Tenebrionidae > Diaperis > Diaperis boleti. The sequence continues at coordinate 3,495,165 of OY757242.1, forward strand.
ACTTTTTTCAAAAATTTACATGGCTGAAATATTAAATTCTTGCAAATTTGAATCGTTCCCCAATTCTCAAGATATGAATCTGGCAAATCTAGAATTGCTGAATTCGCAAATTTGAGAATTTTTAAACATTTAAATCTGGCTTCTCAAATTTTCAAATTTCGAATAGCCAAGTTGTCAATTCCTTAATCTGGAAATTGTAAATGCTGAATTTAAAAATTTTGAATTTTTAATTCTTGAATTTGGAAACTAAAAATTTTGAATAACCAACTATTAAAATTTGGAAATTTTTAAGCAAATCTGGCTTCCCAAATTTTCAAATTTCGAGTAGTCAAGTTGTGAATTCCTGAATTTGGAAATTTTGAACCATCGAAATCTTGAATTGGGAATCCGAATTTTCAAAATTTGAAAAGTTGAAACATAAAATTCTTGAAATTTTAAATCGGTTCCCAATTTTCAAGATATGAATCGGGGAAATCTGAAATTCCTGAATTCGCAAATTTTGAATTTTTAATTCTTGAATTTGGAAACTACCAATTTTGAATAACTAACTATTCTAAATTTGGAAATTTTTAAGCAAATCTGGCTTCCCAAATTTTCAAATCTCGAATAGTCAAGTTGTGAATTCCTGAATTTGGAAATTGTAAATGCTGAATTTGAAAATTTTTAACCGTCGAAAACTTAAATTTTTAATCCGAATTTGCACAATTTGAATCGTTGAAATATTAAATTCTTGAAATTTTGAATCGTTCCCCAATTTCCAATATATCAATCGGACAAATCTAGAATTCCTGAATTCGCAAATTTTCAATGTTTAATTCCTGAATTTGGAAATTTTGAACCGTCCAAATGTTGAATTGTGAATCCGAACTTTCGAAATTTGAATCGTTCCCCAATTCTCAAGATATGAATCGGGCAAATCTAGAATTGCTGAATTCGCAAATTTTGAATCTTTAATTCCTGAATTTGGAAACATTTCGAATTTTGAATAATTCTGATTCCAAATTTGAGAATTTTTAAACATTTAAATCTGGCTTCTCAAATTTTCAAATTTCGAATATCCAAGTTGTCAATTTCTTAATCTGGAAATTGTAAATGCTGAATTTGAAAATTTTGAATTTTTAATTCTTGAATTTGGAAACTACAAATTTTGAATAACCAACTATTCAAAATTTGAAAATTTTTAAGCAAATCTGGCTTCCCAAATTTTCAAATCTCGAATAGTCAAGTTGTGAATTCCTGAATTTGGAAATTTTGAACCGTCGAAATCTTGAATTGGGAATCCGAATTTTCAAAATTTGAAAAGCTGAAATATTAAATTCTTGAAATTTTAAATCGGTCCCCAATTTTCAAGATATGAATCGGGCAAATCTGAAATTCCTGAATTCGCAAATTTTGAATTTGGAAACTACCAATTTTGAACAACTAACTATTCTAAATTTGGAAATTTTTAAGCACATCTGGCTTCCCAAATTTTCAAATTTCGAGTAGTCAAGTTGTGAATTGCTGAATTTGGAAATTTTGAACCGTCGAAATCTTGAATTGGGAATCCGAATTTTCAAAACTTGAAAAGTTGAAACATTAAATTCTTGAAATTTTAAATCGGTCCCCAATTTTCAAGATATGAATCGGGCAAATCTGAAATTCCTGAATTCGCAAATTTTGAATTTTTAAATCTTGAATTTGGAAATTACCAATTTTGAACATCTAACTATTCTAAATTTGGAAATTTTTAAGCAAATCTGGCTTCCCAAATTTGCAAATCTCGAATAGTCAAGTTGTGAATTCCTGAATTTGGAAATTTTGAACCGTCGAAATTTTGTATTGGGAATCCGAATTTTCAAAATTGGAAAAGTTGAAACATTAAATTCTTGAAATTTTAAATCGGTCCCCAATTTTCAAGATATGAATCGGGCAAATCTGAAATTTCTGAATTCGCAAATTTTGAATTTGTAATTCTTGAATTTGGAAACCACCAATTTTGAACAACTAACCATTCTAAATTTGGAAATTTTTAAGCAAATCTGGCCTTCCCAAATTTTCAAATTTCGAGTAGTCAAATTGTGAATTCCTGAATTTGGAAATTTTGAACCGTCGAAATCTTGAATTGGGAATCCGAATTTTCAAAATTGGAAAAGTTGAAACATTAAATTCTTGAAATTTTAAATCGGTCCCCAATTTTCAAGATATGAATCGGGCAAATCTGAAATTTCTGAATTCGCAAATTTTGAATTTGTAATTCTTGAATTTGGAAACCACCAATTTTGAACAACTAACTATTCTAAATTTGGAAATTTTTAAGCAAATCTGGCTTCCCAAATTTTCAAATTTCGAGTAGTCAAATTGTGAATTCCTGAATTTGGAAATTTTGAACCGTCGAAATCTTGAATTGGGAATCCGAATTTTCAAAACTTGAAAAGTTGAAACATTAAATTCTTGAAATTTTAAATCGGTCCCCAATTTTCAAGATATGAATCGGGCAAATCTGAAATTCCTGAATTCGCAAATTTTGAATTTGGAAACTACCAATTTTGAACAACTAACTATTCTAAATTTGGAAATTTTTAAGCACATCTGGCTTCCCAAATTTTCAAATTTCGAGTAGTCAAGTTGTGAATTGCTGACTTTGGAAATTTTGAACCGTCGAAATCTTGAATTGGGAATCCGAATTTTCAAAACTTGAAAAGTTGAAACATTAAATTCTTGAAATTTTAAATCGGTCCCCAATTTTCAAGATATGAATCGGGCAAATCTGAAATTTCTGAATTCGCAAATTTTGAATTTGTAATTCTTGAATTTGGAAACCACCAATTTTGAACAACTAACTATTCTAAATTTGGAAATTTTTAAGCAAATCTGGCTTCCCAAATTTTCAAATTTCGAGTAGTCAAATTGTGAATTCCTGAATTTGGAAATTTTGAACCGTCGAAATCTTGAATTGGGAATCCGAATTTTCAAAATTGGAAAAGTTGAAACATTAAATTCTTGAAATTTTAAATCGGTCCCCAATCTTCAAGATATGAATCGAGTAAATCTGAAATTTCTGAATTCGTAAATTTTGAATTTGTAATTCTTGAATTTGGAAACCACCAATTTTGAACAACTAACTATTCTAAATTTGGAAATTTTTAAGCAAATCTGGCTTCCCAAATTTTCAAATTTCGAGTAGTCAAATTGTGAATTCCTGAATTTGGAAATTTTGAACCGTCGAAATCTTGAATTGGGAATCCGAATTTTCAAAACTTGAAAAGTTGAAACATTAAATTCTTGAAATTTTAAATCGGTCCCCAATCTTCAAGATATGAATCGAGTAAATCTGAAATTTCTGAATTCGCAAATTTTGAATTTGTAATTCTTGAATTTGGAAACCACCAATTTTGAACAACTAACCATTCTAAATTTGGAAATTTTTAAGCAAATCTGGCTTCCCAAATTTTCAAATTTCGAATAGTCAAGTTGTGAATTCCTGAATTTGGAAATTTTGAACCGTCGAAATCTTGAATTGGGAATCCGAATTTTCAAAATTTGAAAAGTTGAAACATTAAATTCTTGAAATTTTAAATCGGTCCCCAATTTTCAAGATATGAATCGGGCAAATCTGAAATTCCTGAATTCGCAAATTTTGAATTTTTAATTCTTGAATTTGGAAACTACCAATTTTGAACATCTAACTATTCTAAATTTGGAAATTTTTAAGCAAATCTGGCTTCCCAAATTTGCAAATCTCGAATAGTCAAGTTGTGAATTCCTGAATTTGGAAATTTTGAACCGTCGAAATTTTGTATTGGGAATCCGAATTTTCAAAATTGGAAAAGTTGAAACATTAAATTCTTGAAATTTTAAATCGGTCCCCAATTTTCAAGATATGAATCGGGCAAATCTGAAATTTCTGAATTCGCAAATTTTGAATTTGTAATTCTTGAATTTGGAAACCACCAATTTTGAACAACTAACTATTCTAAATTTGGAAATTTTTAAGCACAACTGGCTTCTCAAATTTTCAAATTTCGAGTAGTCAAGTTGTGAATTCCTGAATTTGGAAATTTTGAACCATCGAAATATTGAATTGGAAATCCGAATTTTCAAAATTTGAAAAGTTGAAATATTAAATTCTTGAAATTTTAAATCGGTCCCCAATTTTCAAGATATGAATCGGGCAAATCTGAAATTCCTGAATTCGCAAATTTTGAATTTTTAATTCTTGAATTTGGAAACCACCAATTTTGAATAACTAACTATTCTAAATTTGGAAATTTTTAAGCAAATCTGGCTTCCCAAATTTGCAAATCTCGAATAGTCAAGTTGTGAATTCCTGAATTTGGAAATTTTGAACCGTCGAAATTTTGTATTGGGAATCCGAATTTTCAAAATTGGAAAAGTTGAAACATTAAATTCTTGAAATTTTAAATCGGTCCCCAATTTTCAAGATATGAATCGGGCAAATCTGAAATTTCTGAATTCGCAAATTTTGAATTTGTAATTCTTGAATTTGGAAACCACCAATTTTGAACAACTAACTATTCTAAATTTGGAAATTTTTAAGCAAATCTGGCTTCCCAAATTTTCAAATTTCGAGTAGTCAAATTGTGAATTCCTGAATTTGGAAATTTTGAACCGTCGAAATCTTGAATTGGGAATCCGAATTTTCAAAACTTGAAAAGTTGAAACATTAAATTCTTGAAATTTTAAATCGGTCCCCAATCTTCAAGATATGAATCGGGCAAATCTGAAATTTCTGAATTCGCAAATTTTGAATTTGTAATTCTTGAATTTGGAAACCACCAATTTTGAACAACTAACTATTCTAAATTTGGAAATTTTTAAGCACAACTGGCTTCTCAAATTTTCAAATTTCGAGTAGTCAAGTTGTGAATTCCTGAATTTGGAAATTTTGAACCATCGAAATATTGAATTGGAAATCCGAATTTTCAAAATTTGAAAAGTTGAAATATTAAATTCTTGAAATTTTAAATCGGTCCCCAATTTTCAAGATATGAATCGGGCAAATCTGAAATTCCTGAATTCGCAAATTTTGAATTTTTAATTCTTGAATTTGGAAACTACCAATTTTGAACATCTAACTATTCTAAATTTGGAAATTTTTAAGCAAATCTGGCTTCCCAAATTTGCAAATCTCGAATAGTCAAGTTGTGAATTCCTGAATTTGGAAATTTTGAACCGTCGAAATTTTGTATTGGGAATCCGAATTTTCAAAATTGGAAAAGTTGAAACATTAAATTCTTGAAATTTTAAATCGGTCCCCAATTTTCAAGATATGAATCGGGCAAATCTGAAATTTCTGAATTCGCAAATTTTGAATTTTTAATTCTTGAATTTGGAAACCACCAATTTTGAACTAACTATTCTAAATTTGGAATTTTTTAAGCAAATCTGGCTTCCCAAATTTTCAAATCTCGAATAGTCAAGTTGTGAATTCCTGAATTTGGAAATTTTGAACCGTCGAAATCTTGAATTGGGAATCCGAATTTTCAAAATTTGAAAAGCTGAAATATTAAATTCTTGAAATTTTAAATCGGTCCCCAATTTTCAAGATATGAATCGGGCAAATCTGAAATTCCTGAATTCGCAAATTTTGAATTTTTAATTCTTGAATTTGGAAACCACCAATTTTGAACAACTAACTATTCTAAATTTGGAAATTTTTAAGCACATCTGGCTTCCCAAATTTTCAAATCTCGAATAGTCAAGTTGTGAATTCCTGAATTTGGAAATTTTGAACCGTCGAAATCTTGAATTGGGAATCCGAATTTTCAAAATTTGAAAAGTTGAAACATTAAATTCTTGAAATTTTAAATCGGTCCCCAATTTTCAAGATATGAATCGGGCAAATCTGAAATTCCTGAATTCGCAAATTTTGAATTTTTAATTCTTGAATTTGGAAACTACCAATTTTGAACATCTAACTATTCTAAATTTGGAAATTTTTAAGCAAATCTGGCTTCCCAAATTTGCAAATCTCGAATAGTCAAGTTGTGAATTCCTGAATTTGGAAATTTTGAACCGTCGAAATTTTGTATTGGGAATCCGAATTTTCAAAATTGGAAAAGTTGAAACATTAAATTCTTGAAATTTTAAATCGGTCCCCAATTTTCAAGATATGAATCGGGCAAATCTGAAATTCCTGAATTCGCAAATTTTGAATTTTTAATTCTTGAATTTGGAAACCACCAATTTTGAACAACTAACTATTCTAAATTTGGAATTTTTTAAGCAAATCTGGCTTCCCAAATTTTCAAATCTCGAATAGTCAAGTTGTGAATTCCTGAATTTGGAAATTTTGAACCGTCGAAATCTTGAATTGGGAATCCGAATTTTCAAAATTTGAAAAGCTGAAATATTAAATTCTTGAAATTTTAAATCGGTCCCCAATTTTCAAGATATGAATCGGGCAAATCTGAAATTCCTGAATTCGCAAATTTTGAATTTTTAATTCTTGAATTTGGAAACCACCAATTTTGAACAACTAACTATTCTAAATTTGGAAATTTTTAAGCACATCTGGCTTCCCAAATTTTCAAATCTCGAATAGTCAAGTTGTGAATTCCTGAATTTGGAAATTTTGAACCGTCGAAATCTTGAATTGGGAATCCGAATTTTCAAAATTTGAAAAGTTGAAACATTAAATTCTTGAAATTTTAAATCGGTCCCCAATTTTCAAGATATGAATCGGGCAAATCTGAAATTCCTGAATTCGCAAATTTTGAATTTTTAATTCTTGAATTTGGAAACTACCAATTTTGAACATCTAACTATTCTAAATTTGGAAATTTTTAAGCAAATCTGGCTTCCCAAATTTGCAAATCTCGAATAGTCAAGTTGTGAATTCCTGAATTTGGAAATTTTGAACCGTCGAAATTTTGTATTGGGAATCCGAATTTTCAAAATTGGAAAAGTTGAAACATTAAATTCTTGAAATTTTAAATCGGTCCCCAATTTTCAAGATATGAATCGGGCAAATCTGAAATTTCTGAATTCGCAAATTTTGAATTTTTAATTCTTGAATTTGGAAACCACCAATTTTGAACAACTAACTATTCTAAATTTGGAATTTTTTAAGCAAATCTGGCTACCCAAATTTTCAAATCTCGAATAGTCAAGTTGTGAATTCCTGAATTTGGAAATTTTGAACCGCCGAAATCTTGAATTGGGAATCCGAATTTTCAAAATTTTAAAAGTTGAAACATTAAATTCTTGAAATTTTAAATCGTTCCCCAATTTTCAAGATATGAATCGGGCAAATCTGAAATTCCTGAATTCGCAAATTTTGAATTTGGAAACTACCAATTTTGAATAACTAACTTCAAAATTTGGAAATTTTTAAGCAACTCTGGCTTCCCAAATTTTCAAATCTCGAATAGTCAAGTTGTGAATTCCTGAATTTGGAAATTTTGAACCATCGAAATATTGAATTGGAAATCCGAATTTTCAAAATTTGAAAAGTTGAAATATTAAATTCTTGAAATTTTAAATCGGTCCCCAATTTTCAAGATATGAATCGGGCAAATCTGAAATTCCTGAATTCGCAAATTTTGAATTTTTAATTCTTGAATTTGGAAACCACCAATTTTGAACAACTAACTATTCTAAATTTGGAATTTTTTAAGCAAATCTGGCTACCCAAATTTTCAAATCTCGAATAGTCAAGTTGTGAATTCCTGAATTTGGAAATTTTGAACCGTCGAAATTTTGTATTGGGAATCCGAATTTTCAAAATTGGAAAAGTTGAAACATTAAATTCTTGAAATTTTAAATCGGTCCCCAATTTTCAAGATATGAATCGGGCAAATCTGAAATTCCTGAATTCGCAAATTTTGAATTTGGAAACTACCAATTTTGAATAACTAACTTCAAAATTTGGAAATTTTTAAGCAACTCTGGCTTCCCAAATTTTCAAATCTCGAATACTCAAGTTGTGAATTCCTGAATTTGGAAATTTTGAACCGCCGAAATCTTGAATTGGGAATCCGAATTTTCAAAATTTGAAAAGTTGAAACATTAAATTCTTGAAATTTTAAATCGTTCCCCAATTTTCAAGATATGAATCGGGCAAATCTGAAATTCCTGAATTCGCAAATTTTGAATTTGGAAACTACCAATTTTGAATAACTAACTTCAAAATTTGGAAATTTTTAAGCAACTCTGGCTTCCCAAATTTTCAAATCTCGAATAGTCAAGTTGTGAATTCCTGAATTTGGAAATTTTGAACCGCCGAAATCTTGAATTGGGAATCCGAATTTTCAAAATTTGAAAAGTTGAAACATTAAATTCTTGAAATTTTAAATCGGTCCCCAATTTTCAAGATATGAATCGGACAAATCTAGAATTGCTGAATTCGCAAATTTTGAATCTTTACTTCCTGAATTTGGAAACATTACCGATTTTAAATAATAATAATTGTAATTATTCTGAATTGGGAAATTTTCAAGCAAATCTGGCATGCAAATTTTGAATAGTCAAGTTGTGAATTCCTGAATCTGGAAATTGTAAATTCTGAATTTGGCAATTTTGAAATGTGAATCCTAATTTTCAAAATTTGAATCCTTGGAATATTAAATTCTTGAAGTTTTGAATGGTGCCCCAATTTTCAAGATATGAATCGGGCGAATCTAGAGTTCCTGAATTCGCAAATTTTGAATCTTTAATTCCTGAATTTGGAAACATTACCGATTTTAAATGATAATAATTGTAATTATTCTGAATTGGGAAATTTTAAAGCCGGTTTTAAAAAATCCTATTCCCAAGGGATTGTCGTGAAGTTAGCGCTGTCATAGCTTGCTACGATCGAATTTTTCTGTGCACAAAAGTAAATTAAAGAAAAAAACAGCACAGCTTACATAACTAAACACAAACCAGTAGTACGTTTTAATAAATTGAACAAAATTTCAATACGAAAAAAAAACACCATAAACTAAGACCTGTCTATGGAAGCTTTAAACATAAAAACACCTACCTGATCATCAGGAACGCGTGTTTCTGGTGGGCTTGGCATTTTATGCACCTCTTTGTCATTCCGCTGAAATTTCTTCTCTTTTCACCGGCTTTTGAGCAAGTAAAAAGCTAAAACAAAATTTAATCAATACCTACTTAATGAGATTTACAGCCACAGCTGTCAGTAAAATGCGCACCCTTTACACCACGAATTTAGCTGCGGCAGGAGAAAACATGCAAATAAATAAAAACAAACGTTTTACATTATTTACAATTAAACTCAAACGCCACACATAAACAAAACTGACAGTTGTTTTCACTCAACCTCAAAACTGGCAAGCTTGACGGTCGGCGCCATCTCTGGGACGGTAGCGACGCGATTACAGCGCCCTGCCGTGCGTGACGTTTACAAAATTTAAATTGAATTGTGTCCAAATCTTAATTGAAAATGTGCAGTGATATTACATAAGTACGTGCTGTTCTGGCCCGATAAAATTTAATTTTTAATATTTCAGCTCTCGGAAATGTAAAATGAGTCCGGTACTCGAAGCCGCATTGGGAAAATATCTGATTGTTACCAATACCGCAAGTGCTGGGTTGCTTATGGTGTTGGGCGATTTTTTAGAACAAAAAATACAGAACCAAACAGCATCTGATTATCCACGTCTTGGTACACCGGATAGCCTTTACGTCTAGAATATTTAGTTATTTTTTTTAGCTAGAATGGCTGTAGTTGGTGCAAGCACTGGAATAGTACAACACCACTACTACAAATACATAAACATCTTGTTTCCAGGAAGGGGGGTGGTGTCGATCTCGAAAAAGATTATAGCGGACCAGCTAGTAATGTCGCCGATATTTATAGTGCAATACTTTTATTTATCAGGTGCTTTAGAGAGTAAACCCGTTAAACAGACAACTGAAGAATTAGCCGAAAAGTTTGGTGCCATTTATAGTGTGTAAATTTAATCCTTACTCCCGTTTACTAACTGTCAAGTTTTAGTTTGATTGGTGCCTTTGGCCCCCTGTACAGTGGATTAACTTCTACTTCATGCCGGTTAAAGCCCAAGTACTGTTTGTTAATGTTGTGACGGTGGTGTATGATATGTTTTTAGCTTTTATGAAATACGATTCCTAATACGAGCGAAAAAACAACAACTTGGTCTATGGTCCTGTTTGAAAATCAGAAACTGGTCATTTAGAAGAGCAGCTAAAAACGTTATGAAGAGGGGACACGGAAACAAAGATCTGTAACCAAATAGTAACCACCATAAAATTGTCTAAAACATTTTTTTTAACGATATATCCTCCTTAACCTCTTTCAGAAAACTGCGGAAGGTACAGAGGTTCATTTAAAGATGTTTTCTTCACATGTGCATCCCCTGTATTCTTCTCGACCTCTCTGGTTGTTATTTTGACTTATTATCTTATTTCTTCGAATGTTTCTTCTCTTCTTGTAGTTAGGTATTTTTTCCACTTTTCTATTCTTTCGGCATCAAGGCAAATACTTGGACTCGTCCGTGTGAAGGACGCTCGAGAAGATGCGCCAAGGCGAATATAAATGTGGGAGTGTAAGGTGTACGGGAGTCAGCTGTCAGTCACTCTCCGGGTAACCCTTAATACTTGCTGCTTTTATTATACCCTTATTTATTTATACCCCGTCTCTCTCTCCGTCGGGAAACTGCGGCAGCGGTATACGTGAGATGAAGAGGTACGGGCGGGAGCGCCGCCAAGAAGAGATATCGCCGGCGGTCGACCTGCCGTTTGAAAGTCGATCGGACACCGAGGGGCTGTTGGCCCATCAGCGCGGATCGACCTCCTCCGCAAAGGTTGGGCGCTATTTCCAGCCAACCGAGAAGACAGAAGGACCCCGCGGTGTGATCGAAAATACCATATCAACCCCGCGCACTAGAAGCTGGGCGGGAATGAGAAGCGGCTAGGTCCTGAGTGCGGACCAACTCTATCGCTTGTCGGTGCGACGTCTTCCCCACTGGACGGCGGCAGTTCTGGGCGTTGGAGACGACTGAAGACCACTAAGGAGGAAATTCTTCTGACTGTGAAGAAGGTGTGCGAAAATGAGTGTGGGTTCAAGACTTTGAGGAGGACAATTGGCAGTCGTGTCACTCCCTAAAACAGACGCTGCACGATTGCTATGGCAGTGTATCTTAAGAGTGGGATGGTTGGATTGTAAAGTCAGTGGAAATGAAAATATGGATCGATGCTTCAAACGCCAAAGATTTGGATACCGATCCTGGGAGTGCCAGGAAAAAGAGGTGTGGGGAGACACAGCTAAAGCGAGTCATTGCAGGTCGGACTCGCAAAAGTGCTATGTCTGTAATGTTGAGATTCACCGTACGGGCTCTAGAGGGTCCTAAAGAGAACGAGGATGGGTGGAGGACGGCATGGAGGATGTAGCAGTGCGAATGTGCAGGGATGCCAAAAGCGACCTAAGCTCTGGGAAAGGCCAGTATTTTGTTTGGGTCGAATAATGTCCCCTAATATCCGGTTGGAGTGGATATGCGAAAAGGTGTAACGAAGTTATCGAATTTCGCGAGGTTCGAGTTTAGCCAGCAACGTGCGCCGCTCGTGACTCCCAGCCGCTTGTCTCTTTACCGAACGCACCACGCCGTAAAATCGCGTCTTTCAACTCATCGGAAAAAATATTTCTACACATCGGACCGGGATAATTCTTTAGCTCCGGTCATCATAAAATATGCGCGCCGCCAATAAAACTGTCCCGGAGTCGCTACGACCACTCCCAGTTTCCGCTCTTGTCACTCCGGACCACGTCCTTTCATTGCACCGTTCAAATATAGAAATAAAATGTTTTATGTTGACGTATCGGGATGATTCTTTCACTCCGGTAATCAGAATGAGACTGCGCTCCGGGTCCCGCTATTCCGGAGTTTGTGCCCTTCCAATGGTGACCGTTCCGGTAGTGTGGTGGAGGTCTTATGGTCAAACTTTCGATTAATAATTGACTTTTTGAACATTTATCTAATAACAATTTGGATAATTTAACTCATTGAACAATTGTAGCTGATTTCATGACTTAACAATAATTTGGTTCATTTCTGCAATAACAATATAAGAACCCCACGCCCACGCATGGGGCTGACGTCACTATTACGTCACAAGCACACTATAAAAGAGCGACCAGAACGACGGTTCCAGTGAGTGCTTGTGAGTTCCTGCCGTCCCGCCCACTGAAAGCAGACCAGAAGGACCCGATCGAGCCGCCGAGGAAGAAGTAAGGCAGGGAACCTGCTGCAGCCCGTCCTTAGCTTTCTAAGGAAGGGGCCCGGGGCATCTGTGGTGGCGTCCTCACGGGGGCTGTCCAGGTATCCAGGTCCAGGTTTTGTTCGCCTAGTAGGCGAACGTGTGCCAACGTTGGAACGAACCCACGTTGGCCTACACGTGCATGCCGTCTGGAGCCGGATTTACACGTGAACGATATCACTTTGTTTTTGACAGAGGCATTTTCTCCTAATCTACAGAACGAAAGAAAGCCTGACTTATACGATGTCATTTCTCGAGGTCACTGAATTTAGTTCCGTATATTGAACAAAAAAAAACAATGTACACAATTATTTTAAAAGTATTTATTTGAATTTATGGACAGGCAACCAAAAATACAACTAACAAAATTCAAATCGATCGAATTTCCCGCCACAGATCCTGTCAGTGAAATGTCAAACTTAACCCTGTAATTTGCAAATATTAAATCATAACATTAATTTCCACAATCTCTCTACCCGTAATCAGCTAAACACAATGGTCGTGAGAAGTAGACGAATTATCTGGCGGCATTACATAAGTACGAATTTCTGTGACCTAACCTCAAAATCCTAGGATAGTTTACTCAAATATTAGGTAATATTTCAGCCGTGAGAATAAAAATGCGCTCGGTACTAAGAGCAGCATTTGGGAAATACCTCCTCGCGACGAACACCGCCAGTTCTGGAGTGCTAATGCTTCTGGGCGATTTTGTTGAACAGGAATTCAAGCACAAAAAGTCCCTAAACGATGGGGCTTCCAGATACGATTATCGCCGCCTTGGTACATCCCCAACTAGCCATTTAGTAAATTCTTAAATTTACGCTGTTTTAGCTAGAATGTTTATTGTGGGCTTGACTATGGGACCTGTACATCATTATTATTACAATTACATTAATAAATTGTGGCCAGCAAGGCAATTCATGTCGGTGTCGAAGAAGATTTTAGCAGACCAATTGGGGATGTCACCAATTTGTATAGCACAGTTTTTTTATATACTGGGTGCTTTAGAGAAAAAATCTCTTAAGGATACCACAGAAGAGTTGTCAAGAAAGTTTGGTACAATTTATGCAGTATGGACTTATATTTCATTGACTTAAGGGCAGTGATTGATTTGTATGTTTCAGTTTGATTGGTGTGTATGGCCCCCTGTCCAATGTCTGAACTTCTACCTTGTACCGGTAAAATATCAAGTTACCTATATTAATGCTATGACTATGCTGTATAATGTCTTTTTATCCTATATAAAGTATGATTTTAATATTGCTACACACTAGGTGCTAATTCAATGGAAAACATTTCTTACATGTTAAATGCATGTAATTTTTGTTTTCCAGAGGTAATGTGATGTAACAATCATTTATAAGGACCTGTATGTTTTGTAAGTGCTGTGAAGCTCACTGTTATAGTTTATTTATTGTTTTATTTTATAAAGTTTACAATACACATTGCCAACTTGATATAGATTTTTAATGTTATACTTTTTAAGTAGGACCTGATTTTTTAGTTTTGTCATTGAAGACGTTGACAGGTGGGCTTCAAACGTCAAAGTGACTACATAAAAATTTCCGAAATGACAGAACAATGTCCAAGATTACTTTAATTTAATCGTCGTGTTAGGTTTCTTCCTCTTTCTTCAAATCTCTTAATATATTCTATTATTACTCTTTCTTTGCTTCTTTTCTGTTTTCAACCTTTTGTAGCATTTGTGTGTAAATTTGTTTGTTTACCTCCCCTTATCCTTTATTTATCTTTTTCTGACAATATTTTCATCGATTTTCAATTTATTTTGGACATAAATTCTGGATTTATTTAGATTTTACGCTTCCCTTCTTTTTTCCCTGAACTGGCCTACTTTTTTCTCCTTGCTCCTCTGTTTCCTTCTTTCTCTCAAATTTGCTCTCTCTTCTATTTTATATAATTTTTTCCCCTTTTCTCTTTACTGTGTAAAGACCTGCAACAGTTGGGCGCTAAATGGGTTGTTATTTCAATTTTAGTTAGTTTTCTTTGTCAGCTGTTTATAGTTCGGGTAGAAGCTATTGTCGCCAGACCGATTCTGTTCAGAAACAAAGGTAATACTTTAAATTACAATATTTGTATCAGTCGAGGAGGGCTTCACCTGTTGAGTTTCAGAAAGTTTGTATTACATATAACGGTCCGGATAACTGATTAAATTTATATTGAGGTTTGTAACGGTCATGTTCTTCGTTTGCATAAAGCAAACATGGCGTCGAGTTTGCTTTCTTTGTCTCTTGTACCCGTGGCTTTATTTTTTTGTGCGAGAACCCTATTATTCAAATACCGTATTCACTTAAATTAATCAAACGGCGGTGATTCCGGACAGCGTAAAAACTCCAAGATAGCGGTATCCGGAGCGCGGTCTTATTCTGATTACCGGAGAGAAAGTATGTGAGAAAGCGTTTTGTTTCGTTATATTAATGGCGGCAGCGGGAGCGGCCAGGAAGGATTTTTACGAGCTATTAAAGATGCGATTTAGGGCGTGGTGCGTTCGAACCATGCGAAATTTGGTAACTGAGTTACAACACTCATGATTTGCCCTGTTCTCTATGACCTGACCTGATTTGACGTTCCTTTTTTCCCCTTCTCTTAATAGTTGTTATACTTACTTCTACTTTCTCTGATTTGAGCTAGTCTTCCTTCTGTCTATCTGGTGATTCTAATTATTTCTATGGTCTGCCTACACCCTTTCCTTTTTTTTCCTTCTCCCTCCCAATTTATGTCCTTTATTTCTTCTTTCCCATCCCCACTACGTGTTAGTCTTTATCCTGTTCTCGTTAACATCCCCAACATATTGTTCTCTCATCTTCGTCTTTATGATGTTTTTTTTTAACTTCACCTTCTTGTTTTTTCGAACTGTTTCGTATTTTCTCTTCCTATCCTCGGTTGTTTTCTTTTTAATCTCATCTACCCTAGCTGCTTTTCTCTATCATTATCTTTGCTTTTGTTTAATAGTTTCTTTCGTGTTATATTCGTTCTTTTTCCTCTCTTTGACCTGACTTACTTTCTTTTCTCCTTTCAGCTGTTTTATATAATAATTCTTCTCTCATTCTATTCACCTTGACTTAAACTCTATTTTGTTTCCTGCCTCCTCTCTCTCTCTCTCTCTCGCTCCCTCCCCCGTGATCTGACTTTCTGTCTTTGATTTTTCCTTGTGCTAATTATTTAATGGTTTTCTTACCTGCTTCTTCTTTACTTCTTTCTCTCTGTCCCTGTCTTATCTCCCTATATTATATAAAATCTCGAAAGCAGTATTGCAACAAGAACTACAAAAATGAATGCTATTTGGTCTATCTGTTAATTCGAAACACATATGGACAAACAATAAAATATACAGTAACGCAACGTTTTCTTTGGAAGCCATTTTGAAACGATCGCGACAGGACATCTAGCGGGAGCAAACGCAACTCGGCGCAACAAAGCTACAAACATGCACAAAGGAAAAACACTAGATACCGAAATTTGGCTTCCCGGTGTCTAAAATAGCTAGATGGCGGTTACATGCGAACGACGGGATCGGAAAGGGGGCACAACACAACATAAAGATAAGACACTTTTCAGAACCCCAACATTCGGCGTGGCGCTATGCCTCTATTTGCCCTTTTGTTTTCAGTTCTTACTCAGTGTTGGTTAATTCAAGTCAACAGAGACAAAATAGCTTTTAAATGACCGCAAGCTCCTGTCGGCCTCATACCGAAAGACAGGTAGTTATTATAGGATTTATCTGAGTGGCAATCTAGTTATGTTAAATTAGTGAATCACTTTGTTTTAAATTGAACGCGCCTGTGGTTCGGGCTCTGGAACTAGTAGACAACAACACATTTGAAGTTTCTGAAATTGACAACAATATCTAAAAACAAATTACAACACCGACTTTAGGAAGTTATTCGGGGTGCCTGTGACTCATAAGTTTGGTAATTTATGCTACTGCAGAGAAAGAAGGGCTGAAGGCAACTGAAATTGTTTTACCTAAGGATTTCCGGTGGAACAAAAGCCGGTCAATTTCATGGCATCTCATTATGTTGAGGAGGACCGAAAAAAAAGTAGATAGAATAAAAAGGTTACCTGTAAATACGTCGGGCGGCACCATAGATGCGATTTTTAATTTATATTCAACCGGTCCTTCTGGTAACGTGCAATGCAATTTAACCATAGAGCACACTATGAACTCATAGTGGAATAAAATCAGATAAAGGGTTAGTTATGACTTGATGCTTCTAACGTTAAAGTCTGAAAATGAATGTAACGGCCGCCGGTCCTCCTTCCACCCGCTAGAAGGGACCCCAACCGTTTTTTAGCCGCGCCAGCTTCAGCGCGTTGCCAACCACTGCAGGATGTTGCTAACTTCAGAGCACCTTGCCGGATAGGCAAGTCGAAGTTCTCCTATGCATTTTACAGGTCTATTTTGGGGATATCTCAATGCTGAATAAGAGGTAGAAGGGACGGTGAGAGAGATGTATAAAATAAATTGAGGAAAAATGATTTTCGAGGAACTTGGGAGCTAGGGAGAAAATAGGAGAGTTATGGAAAATATTTGAAAACTAAGAGAAAAAAAAGGAAAGGGAGTATACATAGAATATGATCTGACAAAGAAGGAGAGAGGAGCGATAGAGAGCGAGCGGTGGAGAGAGTACTTCAGTGAGCTGCTGGGCGGTAATGAAAACAGACAAGCATCTACAACTGACTGATTGACTAGTGGTATTGGAATGACAACCATTTTTTGATTTTAAGCTTCTGAAGGCAGTTTTAAAATGCGGAGTGTGTTCTGGTTTAAATAAAAAAAATCAATAAATGGTTTTCATCTCTCAACCATTTAGTCAGTCGCTGAGTATAGTGGACAGGGCGGCCCACCCGCCCACCGCACACACAAACGATACCAAAACCATACGCTGTTTAGTCACAAAGAAATATATAATATTCGAGCAAAGAATATCAATCCAAATTGAGAATTACACCAAAATGTATACTCAAATTTGCATTTTTGACTGAATGGTTGACAAACTGGTTCGGAATGACAACCATTTTCCTATTGTATCCACATTCCGTTTCTTGTATTGCACAGTTCTTCTTTGTGACTAAAACCATGTCGTTCATGGCACCACATGTGAATGCGGTGGGCGGGTGGGCCACTGCATCTACAACTGACTGATTGACTAGTGGTATTGGAATGACAACCATTTTTTGATTTTAAGCTTCTGAAGGCAGTTTTAAAATGCGGAGTGTGTTCTGGTTTAAATAAAAAAAAATCAATAAATGGTTTTCATCTCTCAACCATTTAGTCAGTCGCTGAGTATAGTGGACAGGGCGGCCCACCCGCCCACCGCACACACAAACGATACCAAAACCATACGCTGTTTAGTCACAAAGAAATATATAATATTCGAGCAAAGAATATCAATCCAAATTGAGAATTACACCAAAATGTATACTCAAATTTGCATTTTTGACTGAATGGTTGACAAACTGGTTCGGAATGACAACCATTTTCCTATTGTATCCACATTCCGTTTCTTGTATTGCACAGTTCTTCTTTGTGACTAAAACCATGTCGTTCATGGCACCACATGTGAATGCGGTGGGCGGGTGGGCCACTGCATCTACAACTGACTGATTGACTAGTGGTATTGGAATGACAACCATTTTTTGATTTTAAGCTTCTGAAGGCAGTTTTAAAGTGCGGAGTGTGTTCTGGTTTAAATAAAAAAAATCAATAAATGGTTTTCATCTCTCAACCATTTAGTCAGTCGCTGAGTATAGTGGACAGGGCGGCCCACCCGCCCACCGCACACACAAACGGTACCAAAACCATACGCTGTTTAGTCACAAAGAAATATATAATATTCGAGCAAAGAATATCAATCCAAATTGAGAATTACACCAAAATGTATACTCAAATTTGCATTTTTGACTGAATGGTTGACAAACTGGTTCGGAATGACAACCATTTTCCTATTGTATCCACATTCCGTTTCTTGTATTGCACAGTTCTTCTTTGTGACTAAAACCATGTCGTTCATGGCACCACATGTGAATGCGGTGGGCGGGTGGGCCACTGCATCTACAACTGACTGATTGACTAGTGGTATTGGAATGACAACCATTTTTTCATTTTAAGCTTCTGAAGGCAGTTTTAAAGTGCGGAGTGTGTTCTGGTTTAAATTTAAAAAAATCCAATAAATGGTTGTCATCTCTCAACCATTTAGTCAGTCGATGATTATAGTGGACAGGGCGGCCCACCCGCCCACCGCACACACAAACGGTACCAAAACCATACGCTGTTTAGTCACAAAGAAATATATAATATTCGAGCAAAGAATATCAATCCAAATTGAGAATTACACCAAAATGTATACTCAAATTTGCATTTTTGAATGAATGGTTGACAAACTGGTTCGGAATGACAACCATTTTCCTATTGTATCCACATTCCGTTTCTTGTATTGCACAGTTCTTCTTTGTGACTAAAACCATTTAGTCAGTCGCTGAGTATAGTAGACACGGCTAAACGCTTCAATGTGCTAACAATCTAGAGTCATGCGAACAGGCAACCAACAATACCCGCGGAAGTCATGTGTCAACCGGCAACCGCTATGTTCGAATCGAACACTTTCCCGCCCCCGAGCGGCGTTCAGTGATCCCCAAGCGCCCAAACTGCACATAGCTGCAGTGTCTCGATCCTCTTTGAAAAAATCAAATCCACGTTGCCCCACTTAATGACTGGAAACTAGTATAGCCTTCCACCGCCGACCCGACACCGAATCCTCCACATAATCGCACCTGCAGCTCCAACAAAACTGTTTTCCCACCGCGGCCGCGCTCCTGGCCTCAGTCCGCCGCAAAACTCGGTGTCGCATGCACCGAACCAATAAAAAATGTAATTGTGATAACGCGACCGTTATCTCGATAAGCTATCCCCGACTATGTGTAATCGCCCGATCTGGATTTAGTTTCGAAGTTCGTTCTGTGTGCAGTAGCGGTGAAAATGTTCAAAAAGAACCGACAGAAGCCACAACTGGACAGTGTGGAGAACAACAATGTGGTGAAAAAACAAAACGTGCCCCCGTCGCCGGTTTCCCCGATCAGTAAGGCCAGTTTACAGTTCCATTGCCAGCTCGCCCACGGGAGTCCCACGGTGTTCGTTTCGGGGTTTTCCAACGTCAAGGAGCTGTACCAGAAGATCGCGGAGTGTTTTGACATTCCGGCTTTGGAGGTATTGATAAAACAATCAACATCATTACTATTATTAGATACGATATCAGCAAACCCAAACGTCGGTTGCTACTAGAACCAATTTGTCGTTCATGTTAATATTGTATTGCACCAATTAACGATACGGTCAACTCAAAACGAAATAATCTTAATGTGTCGATATATTTTAACTTTTCTTTTCAACTCGGCCGAAAACTTTTGATGGTCACTGGAATGATGATCCGAAAAAAAGTGTAGGTTCTTGGTAGCTCCATAAAACCTTGATATTTACGCACGCAAATCTTACCTTGCAGCAGTAAAAGTAAAAGGTTCTGCATCACTTAATGCGGCAAGAAAGTCCTATTTTGCTTAGGCCAAGAGATAAGGGTTCATTTACTAATAGTTTTTCAATCATGCTAGTGCCTCTGAATTTTTTTTTCTAGGTCTTTTCATATTAGGGACTATCGCTATTATTTACTTTCAATGTTGAACTTAACTTAATCGTTGTCATATGTTTTAGATAAAATCTAAAATAATTAATCTAAAATGACACTTTTGAGTGCTTCTGCGGTAAACAGAAAACGTGTCTTCAAGCAACCGAATTTTCGTGAAAAATTTGGGCAGCTGCTAAATTGTCAGTAATTCCGTTGTTTTGGTTGCTAACGAGTTATTTGAATTCTCCCATTGGATTGAATTGGAGGAACAATAGATGAGATGAGTTGCCTTTAAAATTCACTGCCTACACACCTTAGTCACAGCAGAATCAACGACTTGAATTTTGTTTTCAATTATGCGATTTATTAATGGTCATAGCGAAGATGATTGGAAATTGGGTCGCTTTAAGGAAAATGGCAATAATGTACCAGAATACGTCATATGAATTCCGGGTATTAAAATATGCTTCCCAGTTGATCGTCCGGTTAAAATTTCGCAATCAATAATTGTATTTTGATGTAATCGTTTAACACCAGTCCATTAGCAAAAAAAATTCAATTAACATCAATTTATGTGGAGGCAATACAGTCTGTACCATACCGCTCTAAATTCACCACTTGCGCACCCAAACCTCAAGTTATATTTAGCTATAGTCTGCCACCTTGACGAACGAAACAACCCACGCTCTTTTAAGTCGGTGACCGTAATGGACGGTTGTCCGCGTAAATAAAATGCAAATAATCAATGAAGCTATGAAATTTTTGAAAATGAAAAGTAATCTACTGGTGTATTTTATCAATGTCTTTCATTAAAAAAAAAAACAATTATAACAATCGGTGCAGTACACACTGTTTTATTTGCTCCCAAACGTTCATGTTCAACGATTAAATATATTAAAGAAGTGGAGAAATTTTCCTTAGTTTTTCGTTTACTTACAATTTTAAATGCATTTCGTTTTGTTTAAAACTGCTCGAAGAAAGATTTAAAATTTGTGACAACATGCCAGTGTTGCCATCTTGAGAAATGCAATTGCAGAATCTTGGAACAATATTCTCCAAAATGTAATACATACATATTGTAGTTTTCAATGCCAAAGAGAATAATTGAGGTCGTCAATAAGAATGGATCATACAGTCATTATTAAGTAATTAATTTTGTCATTAGATAAAATATTAAGTAAAAATTAGTGACTCCACTTAATGGCGAGGTCAATCACTTTTGGTAATTAAGAAGACATAGAAGTCCCGAAATATCGGATTAACGAAACAGAAAAACATATAATAATAAAATTGTTGAAATATCAAAATATCAAATTAGCTAAATTAAGGAAATACCAAAATATTAAATTAACGAAATATCATGCCAAATTAACGAAATTGCAATATCTGTATATATTGACGAAACATGAGATCATGGAAAAATAAAATTAACGAAATATTAAAGTACTGAATTATCGTAACACTAAAATATCAGATCAACGAAAAATCTAAAAGAAAGAAAATTATCAAGTTATCAACCAGAAAAACGTGAAATTGTAAAAAAATGGTGAAAATTAATTCAAATTAATTTAATTGCAATATATGTATATACATATTGACGAAATAACAAAATACATATAAAATTATAGAAATATAAATTTAACGAAATTACAAATTTAACAAAAAACTGAAATAAAAAATTAACGAGATCAGAAAACGTGAAATGATCTAAACGCCATACTCGAATTAATATATTATTATTACGAAAAATTTTAATTAACGAAATATAAAAATATCAAATGAATGGTTTATAAAATTTTCAGATTCACGAAATATTAATTCAACAAAATTGCATAGTGCGAAATATTGAAACATCACATTAACGAATTATCCAAATATCATATTAATAAGAGTAAACCAAGGCAATATCAAATTAACGAAAGATTAAAGTACCCAATTTTCGTAACACTAAAATATCAGATCAACGAAAAATCTAAAAGAAATGAAATTATCAAATTATCTAACCAGAAAAACGTGAAATTGTAAAAAAAATGGTGAAAATTAATTGATGATCAAATTGGCTAAATTAAGGCAAAATATTAAATTAACGAAATATAATGACAAATTAACGTAATTGTAATGTATGTATATTATATTGACGAAATTACAAATTTAACAAAAAAGTTAAATAAAAAATTAAGGAGATAAGAAAACGGCAAATGATCGAAATGTCATAATATCACATTAATACATATATTACGAAAAATTTTAATTAACAAAATGTAAAAATATCAAATGAATGGTTATAAAATTTTCAGATTCACGAAATATTAATTCAACAAAATTGCATAGTGCGAAATATTGAAACATCACATTAACGAATTATCAAAATATCACATTAACAAGAGCAAACCAAGGAAATATAAAATTAACGAAAGAGAAAAAAAACAGACAGTTAAAAAGAAATCTAATTTGACGATATGGAAAAATATCAGTATATCACGATTGACGAAGAACAAAATTTCAAATTTAACGAAATAGCAAAATGACATATTAAATATTACAATAATAACAAATAACGATATATCAAATAGTCGGAATCGCAAAATATCAAGATGACAAACTTAACAAATTATCAAAATGTTAAATCAAGAGAACAGCAAAATATGAAATTAATGGAAACACCAAATTAGTGAAACAGCAAACATAAAATAATTTTGTCCTGGATCAAATTGATAGAATATCAAATTTATGAAATATCAAATATATCCTAATTAACGAAATGGCACACTAAGGAAATACTAGATCAACGCAATATCAAATTAATGTGTAGTCAGTTCAACGAAATATCAAATGAACTCAGTATCAAACTACCAAATTGATGAAATATGAAGATATCAATTTAATGAATTGTCGGAATTTCAGTTTTACGAAATATCAAATCAACGAAATGGCAATAGCGAAATAACAAAATATGGAATGACGGAAATATCAAATTAACCAAAGACCAAAATATCAAATTAGTTAAATTGAAGAAACAGCAAAATATTAAATTAACGAAATATCATCATGCCAAATTAACGAAATTGCAATATCTGTATATATTGACGAAACATGAAATTATGGAAAAATAAAATTAACGAAATATTAAATTACCAAACTATCGTAACATTAAAATATCAGATTAACGAGAAATCTAAAAGAAAGGAAATATCAATTTATCGAAACAGAAAAACGTGAAATTGTAAAGCGAAATGGTAAATAATTGATGAAATACCAAAATATCAAATTGGCTAAATTAAGGCAAAATATTAAATTCACGAAATATAATGTCAAATTAACGTAATTGTAATGTATGTATTTTATATTGACGAAATTACAAATTTAACAAAAAAGCTAAATAAAAAATTAGGGAGATAAGAAAACGTGAAATTATCGAAATATTATAATATCACATTAATACATATATTACGAAAAATTTTAATTAACAAAATGTAAAAATATCAAGTGAATGGTTTATAAAATTTTCAGATTCACGAAATATTAATTCAACAAAATTGCATAGTACGAATTATTGAAACATCACCTTAACGAATTATCAAAATATCACATTAACAAGAGCAAACCAAGGAAATATCAAATTAACGATAGAAAGAAAAACAGACAGTTAAAAAGAAATCTAATTTGACGATATGGAAAAATATCTGTATATCACGATTGACGAAGAACAAAATTTCAAATTTAACGAAATAGCAAAATGACATATTAAATATTAAAGTAATAACAAATAATGATATATCAAATAGTCGGAATGGCAAAATATCAAGATGACAAACTTAACAAATTATCAAAATGTTAAATCAAAAGAACAGCAAAATATGAAATTAATGGAAAAACCAAATTAGTGAAACAGCAAAACATAAAATAATTTTGTACTGGATCAAATTGATAAAATATCAAATTTATGAAATATCCAAATATATCATAATTAACGAAATGGCAAACTAAGGAAATACTGGAACAACGCAATATCAAATTAATGTGTAGTCAGTTCAACGAAATATCAAATGAACTCAGTATCAAACTACCAAATTGATGAAATATGAAAATATCATTTTAATGAATTATTGGAATTTCAGTTTTACGAAATATCAAATCAACGAAATGGCAATAGCGAAAAATCAAAACATGGAATGACGGAAATATCAAATTAACCAAATACCAAAATATCAAATTACAAATTACAAATTTAACAAAAAAGCTAAATAAAAAATTAAGGAGATAAGAAAACGTGAAATGATCGGAATATCATAATATCACATTAATATATATATATTACGAGGATTCCTGTATTACCGAGCTAAAGGTAAACATGTGGTAGAGAGGTTAAGTAGCGAAAAATAGAGAAATAGAAGGTGATATAAAGAAAAAATTAGAGAAGATATTGAGAAAAGCGGGAAGAGGTATTAGAGAAAGGTAGGAAGAAAGAATTGGGCAGGGAAGAGGAGATACAGTCAGGAAAAAGAATAAATCGGCGAAGCCGGAAGATAACGACATCTAGGAGGCGCCACAGGAAGCGGATGAACAAAGACGATAGAAACCGCTCGCTCAGTCAGGGAAGCCTGGACTCTTCCCTGGAGGAAAGGAAAAGAAAGAGAAAAGGGGAGGGTAGAACAGAAAAACAAGAAGAGGAGGAAGAGATTTTTTTTCAAAAAAGTAAAAAGACGACGAGGTCTCCTGGAGTAAAGAAAACACAGAAGACATCAGAGAAAGAGAAGGAAACGGACACAGAGATGGAGAAAAAAATATTGGAGCTGTTGCAAGAGTTGAAGGAGAAGATGAAAGAAATAAGACGAGAAAACAAGGAACTCAAGAGAGAGATAGAGAGGCAGAGAGAAGAATTTAAAGAGAAGGAGAAGAGATGGGAAGGAGAAAGAGACTGGTGGTAGGAGAGAGTGGAAAAGCTGGAAGAGAGAATCGAAGAGAGAAGAAAGAGGAAGAACAACATCGTGATAACAGGATGGGACGGGGAAAGGAAAAGTCATGTAAAAAAAGAGGATGTAGAGAAGTTTTTGAAGGAAAATGTAGAGGATAGTAAAGTAAAAGATTGTTACAGGATTAACAAGGATCAAGTATTCGTGGACATGGAGGGATGGGGTGAGAAGGAAAGAATAATGAAGCACAAAGGAAAATTGAGGGAGAAGGGGGAAACAAGGGGGATATACATAGACAACGACCTCACAAAGAAAGAAAGAGATTTACAGAAGAAACTAAAAAGTATGGCGAAGGAAAAAAGGGAAGAAGGGAAAGAAGTAAGAGTGGGATACAGGAAATTAATAGTGGACGGGGAGCAATGGAGATGGAATGAAAAGAGAAGAAGAAGAATCCAATAAGAAGAAGAAGGGGAGGAGGGAAAAAGGGGGACAACGGCAAAGTAAAAAGGACACTGAAACGGGAAAAAAGAAACAAAGAAGGAAGTTGGAAGGAAACTAAGGAAGGAAGGGGGAAATCAAAGAAGGTAACGAGAAAAACAGGGGTGAGGGCACTATTTTGGAATGTAGCGGGACTAGGGAAAAAAGAAGAAGATTTTTGGGACTATGTGAAGGAGTTCGATATTGTTGGATTAACAGAAACATGGTCAGAAAGCTGGGAAAAAATAGAAAAACTGTTACCAAAGGAGTTCAAGTGGGAATGGCAAGGGGCGAGAAGGGGAAAGAAAAAAGGAAGAGCAGCAGGGGGAATAATAACAGGGGTAAAAAAAGGAATAAAGGAGAATACTAAAAAGAAGGGAGAAGAGGAAGGTCACATGGTGAGAAACGTTAAAATAGACAGTAAATGGTGGAAAATAGTGACAGTGTATAGCAAAGAGATGAAAGAAACAATAAGCAAGAAGAAACATTAGAAGACAACAGGGAAGAATGTCTACTTCTGGGAGGGGATTTTAACGGGAGAATTGGGGAAAGAGGAGCCAGGGATTGGGAAGAAGAGAGAGGAGAGGGAAAAAGAAAATCCAAAGACAAGAAAGAAAACGCGGAAGGGAAGAAGTTGATGGAATGGATAGAAGAGAAAGGATGGGAAGTGCTGAATGGAAATAAACAAGGGGACGAAGAAGGAGAATGGACCTACATAGGCGGTAGAGGAGAGACGGTGATAGACTAGGGAATAGTAAACGAAGAAGCATGGGAAGAAATCGAAGAATCCAGAATAGGGGAAAGAGTAGAGTCAGACCATCTGCCTATAGAGATAAGTATAGGAAGGGAGAGAGAGAAGAGAGGAAGAGAAGAAAAAATAGAGGAAATGCGGAAGGTGATAATTAAAGTATGGGACGAGCAAGGGGTGGAAGAGTATAAGAGAAGACTGGAAAAAGCAAGATTTAAAGAACAAGAAGTAGGGAAAATGGAGAAAGAATTGGTAGAAATATTGGAAAAAGCAGCGACAAAAAGAGAAATAACAGTAAGAGGTGGAGGAAGAAAAAGAAAGAATAAATGGTGGGACAAGGAATGTGAGCAAAGTAAAAAGGAAGCAATAAAAGAACTAAGAAAGTGGAGAAAGACTAAAGGGAACAGAAGTGGCTTTTTAGAAGCGAAAAGAAGATACAGAGAGACATGCAGGGAGAAGAAGAGGCAGAAGAAGGAGAGAGAGGAGGAAGAGATAAAAGCAATAAGAACAGAGAAGGAGGTATGGAACTATATTAATAGAGAGAGAAAGAAAAAAGAAAATGGGAGCGAGGAGATAACGATGAATGAGTGGGAGGAGTACTTCATGAGGCTGCTGGAGGGAGAAAAGGAAAAAAGAAAACGGAAATAGAGACGATGATGAGTGCCTGAGGGAGAAAGGGGTAAATGAATGGCTGGTAAGAAAGGTGGAGGAGATATATGAGAAGACAAAAAGTAAAGTGAAGGTAGGGGAGAGGGAAAGTGAATGGTTTGTGACAACAAAGGGAGTGAGGCAAGGTTGCCCGCTCAGCCCCTTGTTGTCCACGATGTACGTGGCAGATATGGACGGAATGTTAGAGAGAGCACAAGCGGGGGGGTGTGTGGTAGGTAGAAAAAAAGTGTGGAGCCTGGCGTTTGCGGATGATGTGGTAATGGTGGCAAAGAGTGAAAGAGAAATGAAGGAAATGATAAAGAGTTTAGGAAAATATGTGAAGAAGAAAAGACTAGAAGTGAATGTAGAGAAAACAAAAATGCTGGTGTTCTATAAGAGAAAGAAGAAGAACGAAGAGAGTGATTGGAGGTGGGAGGGAGAAGTAATAGAACAAGTAAAAGAATTCAAATACTTGGGGTATGTGTTCAATGAAAGAGCCACATATAAGGCACATATTAGAGAACTGGCAAGAAAAGCGAACAAGGTGATAGGATGTGTATGGGGAATAGGAGAGAGAAGGTGGGGAGGCGATTTTAAGAGGAGAATGATGATGTTTGAAAGTCTTATTGAAAGCGTGTTGTTGTACGGAGCAGAGATCTGGGGATGGAAAGAACAAGAGGAGATAGAGATAGGGTGCAAGAGAAATATCTGAGGTGGGTGCTAGGGGTGGAGAGAGAAACGCCAGGGTACACAGTGAGAGAAGAATGCAAGAGGAATAGGTTGAGAGTGAAAGCGGGAAAAAGAGCGGTCAAGTTCGAAGACAGGATGGAAGGGAGGAAATAATGTAGGATGCTAAAGGAGTGCTGGAGAGAGAAAAAAAAAGAAGAATTCAGAGGAGTATGATAGGGAGAATTACTACAGGAGGAATGGGTCTACAAGCAAAGAAATAGGGAGACTGAGAGAAAGAGGCGTGTGGATGAATGTAGAACTAAGTGAAAGAGATAAGGATACGGATAGACAAGAGAGGAGAAAAAGAATTAGAGAATCCAGATACAACGGGAAGTACGGAAGATGCATGATCGAGGAAGTACCGAAGTATTTGGGGAGGGAGAGCGAGAAAGAAAGAAAGATGATGGCGAGGTTTAGGTGCGGAAATGAAGAGAGGGAAAATAGGTATTGGGCAGAAGATGGAGGAAGAATGTGTAGAATGTGCTATGAGGAAAGGGAGACGATTGAACATATGTGGAACGAGTGCAGTGAGATGAAACAAAGAGAGAGGAAAGAAAGAGAGGAAATACTGAATGTAGATGGAAGGGAAATTAAATGGATGAAAGAGGAGGGAGAAGGGTGAAGAGGAAAGGGGAGGGGAGAAGAAATAAAGAATTTTATTTAGTATTTTTTATTATTATAATTGTTAAATTTACTTGTATATGTATAGGAATCAGATAGCCAGTAGGGCAAAGATTTATTATTACATATATTACGAAAAATTTTAATTAACAAAATGTAAAAATATCAAATGAATGGTTTATAAAATTTTCAGATTCACGAAATATTAATTCAACAAAATTGCATAGTGCGAAAGATTGAAACATCACATTAACGAATTATCAAAATATCGAAGGGAATATCAAATTAGCGAAAGAAAAAAAAACAGACAGTAAAAATAATTGTACTGTATCAAATTGATAAAGTATTAAATTTATGAAATATCCATATCGAAATGGTAAACTAGATCAACGAAATATCAAATGAACTCTTTGTCGAACTACCAAATTGATGAAATACGAAAATATCAATTTAATACCAACATATAAGATTAACGAAATATCGTCTTAGCGGAAGATTAACACATGTTAAACCATTTTCAATCTAAACAATTTTGAGAAATCCTACAAATACACACAAAACACGATTAATTTCATTGTGAAAAGGAAATTACGATTTAGCGTTCGTTCTTTAAATTGTGCATTAAAGCTTGATCTTGAATATATTGTTTGTCTTATTCGATTTACTGAGCAATTGGTCACATCCTTGGAGTAACAATGATTTGAATTACCGAACAGAAATGGATTAAACGGCTTGTTGCGCTCGGCAAGGCGACCACTACAATCCCGCAAAATTTTATCTAGAGCCCGGTACGACAAATTGATTGGTAGCAAAATCGAGCGTTAACTGTTATGTCTTGTGGATGAGGTTTCTTCTTTTATTTATATCCATTGATATTGATATACAGTGAAGTGAATAAGGGTATCAAATATTGTAAGACAGAAGAAACCAGTTCATGTGATGGTGAAAAAAAAGTGTCTTTCGACGTTAAAATGGATTTAATATTTTATAACGATATTTCTATTTAGTATTTTCGGAAATTCTTTGTTTCTATTATACAGAGTGATCACATATTATTATATTTTTTATGAATCAGACTGTTTAGTCGTTATTAATATTAACTTAACTTGTTAACACAACATTTAAATGTGTCTTCACTACCGAGGCGCGGAAAATTACATCCTCCATTTACATATTTTTTTCAAAAACGATTAGAAACGAATGTACAATTGGAGAAACTTTTTACCATAAATACCATCAACGCGAAATTGCACAGACCAACTCTCTCCAACTCACTTTATCCATGCATTTCTTCTAACAACTACTAAAAAATTTGTAATTCTAAAACGATCTCCATTTCATTACAAAACGTTGGATACGCTCGAGAAATCACTATCGCAATCGTTAAAAAAATTTTCTTTATCTCGAAGCCAATGTTTATCTTATCGCCCCAACAGCGATTGGGCCCCAAGGTGACCAAATATTTACGAAGACAATAGCCGAAATTAGCGGCACCCGCGATCTGCAGGCAAGGTTTAGTAAATAGGAAAAACGATTTCGTCGACTCTGACAATAAACTGTGTCAATTGTTTGCATCATCGCTGATATGACACGTTCGGGGATTAAGTAATCGTTTTGACGTGAACTAGAACCACTATAAATAATTATGATCGGTGATCACGAAAAAAAAAAACTAAACTTATACACCATGGTTCAAAGTCACCCTGTATAAATAACATTAAATTTAATAATAATCACAAATAAATTCTGGGTTGTGCAACCAACCTCGATTGATAATTTATCTTTATTCTTTTAACTACCGGTATATAGCACTGTGAGAACTGTAATTTTAGTACCATAGACATAATAACAGATACGATTATACATAATGCGGCATTGGACTATGATTTGCAGTAGCAGTAATGGTTTTATTTAATTAACTCAATGGTCATTCCGCACATTTTTCTTCATTCTGTGGTGAGATCCGATGGAGAGATAATTGGAAAAGTAGTGGAAGGACAAATATACACAAAAAAAGGTTATTAACAATTTTCGATTTTTCGATATAGTGACACATGTTCTGATTTTTTTTATATTTTTTCAAAACATTCTCTACAGCCCTTTGGCCAGAAATAAACAGTTTAAATTTTCGCTTTTCCCACCGGTTATCTCCAAATCTAAGCCCTAAATCAAAAAAAAATATTCTCTTGTAAAATAATTGCCCCATTTATTGTGCTTCCTACAGTACCACTTTCATATTTTTGTCGTAAATAATAAACTAGAAACAATTATAAATGTGGGATACGGACAGATTCTCGATCACCCTCTGTCTTCTCTGCGTCCCTCGGCCATCGTAATTGCATCTCAAGCAGGTTTTTAAAAATGTTAGAATGTTAAATTCTGACTGTCCTGCATATTTCGAAAGTTACTTAAGTTCAAGGTCATGAGGTCTCAAAATATATTGTTTTCTCTGTTTCTCAGATTGCTCTAGGTTCAAGATTTTATGCTCAAGTTTCTCAAATTCTACTTTTCGACTCTCGAGTCTCAAGTGTCTCATTCCCAAGTTTATTATAAAATTTGAGACTCTGAGACTCTTGGAAAGTAAAGCCCTAAGTTTTACGACGTTTAGATTTTGAGATGGTAAGACTTTGAGATCAACTTGGAACTTTTTGTACATTAAGTTTCAAGTCCTTGATATTTTGAGATCGCAAGACTTTGGAGCCTTGAAATGTTTAGATCGCGAGAGTTTGAATCGTCGAGATTTTGAGAAATAAAATTCCTAAGGTGCAAGTGTGAAATTTTGAGTATTTCCGATTTTAGAGGTTTTGAGACTTTGGGACTTTGTGAGTTTGAGATCTTACATTTTGAGACTTCAAAACTTTCTTAATTTGAAGCTCGGAAGTTTTGGTACTTTCACACATTGATATTTTAGGATTTTGGGACTTTTTGATACATTAAAAATTTGAGACTCTGAGACTCTTGGAAAGTAAGGCCCTAAGTTTTACGACGTTTAGATTTTGAGATGGTAAGACTTTGAGAACAACTTGGAATTTTTTGTACATTAAGTTTTAAGTCCTTGATATTTTGAGATCGCAAGACTTTGGAGCCTTGAAATGTTTGGCTCGCAAGAGTTTGAGTCGTCGAGATTTTGAGAAATAAAAGTAATAAGGTGCAAGTGTGAAACTTTGAGTATTTCCGATTTTAGAGATTTTGAGATTTTAAAGTTTCTTACATTTCTCGTTTGAGGTCTGCAAAGGTTCCAGTTTCTTGAGATTATCACGTTTCTCAAATTTGTCTAGTTTCTGAAGGTTCTCATTCTCAAGTTTCTCAAGCATGTTTTTCTAACGGTTGTAAATTCCATGTTCTTCATTTCGGAGTCTCAAGTCCAAAGTATTCCATCTTCAAGTTTCTGAAGTGTTCCAAATTCATAAAATTTCATCTTTCAATTCTCAAGTTTCTCAAATTTTGAGCTTTTCATGCTTTACAAATTTCTCGAATTTGAAGTTTCTCAATTTCTTCAAGATGCACGCACATTAAGATTCTCAAATTTTGGATTTTTGAAGCTTCCAAGATTACTCAAGTCTAAGGTCATACGTTTATCAAAATTTACAGTTTCCTGTGTTTCTCAAATTTCATTATATGTATTCAAGTTTCTCAAATTCCTCCTTTCTACTTTCAAGTCTCAAGTTTCTTAAATTTTGAGCTTTTCGTGCTTTATATATTTCTCGAATTTGACGTTTCTCAATTTCTTCAAGATGCACGCACATTAAGATTCTCAAATTTTGGATTTTTGAAGCTTCCAAGATTACTCAAGTCTAAGGTCATACGTTTATCAAAATTTACAGTTTCCTGTGTTTCTCAAATTTCTTTATTTTCAAGTTTCTCAAATCCCTCCTTTCTACTTTCAATTCTCAAGTTTCTTAAATTTTGAGCTTTTCGTGCTTTATAAATTTCTCGAATTTGACGTTTCTCAATTTCTTCAAGAAGCACGCACATTAAGATTCTCAAATTTTGGATTTTTGAAGCTTCCAAGATTACTCAAATCTAAGGCCATAAGTTTATCAAAATTTACAGTGTCCTGTGTTTCTCAAATTTCTTTATATTCAAGTTTCTCAAATTCCTCCTTGCTACTTTCAAGTCTCAAGTTTCTTAAATTTTAAGCTTTTGTGCTTTATAAATTTCTCGAATTTGACGTTTCTCAATTTCTGCAAGAAGCACGCACATTAAGATTCTCAAATTTTGGATTTTTGAAGCTTCCAAGATTACTCAAATCTAAGGCCATATGTTTATCAAAATTTACAGTTTCCTATGTTTCTCAAATTTCTTTATGTTCAAGTTTCTCAAAATCCTCCTTTCTACTTTCAAGTCTCAAGTTTCTTAAATTTTGAGATTTTCGTGTTTTATAAATTTTTTGAATTTGACGTTTCTCAATTTCTTGATGATGCACGCACATTAAGATTGTCAAATTTTGGATTTTTGAAGCTTCCAAGATTATTCAAGTCTAAGGTCGTAAGTTTATCAAAATTTACAGTTTCCTTTGTTTCTCAAATTTCTTTATATTCAAGTTTCTCAAATTCCTCCTTTCTACTTTCAAGTCTCAAGTTTCTTAAATTTTGAGCTTTTCGTGCTTTATAAATTTC
This sequence comes from Diaperis boleti, assembly GCA_963583935.1. Taxonomy (NCBI): domain Eukaryota; kingdom Metazoa; phylum Arthropoda; class Insecta; order Coleoptera; family Tenebrionidae; genus Diaperis; species Diaperis boleti. The sequence continues at coordinate 3,527,782 of OY757242.1, forward strand.
TCGAATTTGACGTTTCTCAAATTCTTCAATATGCACGCACATTAAGATTCTCAAATTTTGGATTTTTGAAGCTTCCAAGATTACTCAAATCTAAGGTCATAAGTTTATCAAAATTTACAGTTTCCTTTGTTTCTCAAATTTCTTTATATTCAAGTTTCTCAAATTCCTCCTTTCTACTTTCAAGTCTCAAGTTTCTTAAATTTTGAGCTATTCGTGCTTTATAAATTTCTCGAATTTGACGTTTCTCAATTTCTTGAAGATGCACGCACATTAAGATTCTCAAATTTGGGGTTTTTGAATCTTATAAGATTATTCAAATCTAAGGTCATGAGTTTATCAAAATTTGCAGTTTCCTGTGTTTCTCAAATTTCTTTATATTCAAGTTTCTCAAATTCCTCCTTGCTACTTTCAAGTCTCAAGTTTCTTAAATTTTAAGCTTTTCGTGCTTTATAAATTTCTCGAATTTGATTTTTCTCAATTTCTTCAAGATGCACGCACATTAAGATTCTCAAATTTTGGATTTTTGAAGCTTCCAAGATTACTCAAATCTAAGGTCATAAGTTTATCAAAATTTACAGTTTCCTTTGTTTCTCAAATTTCTTTATATTCAAGTTTCTCAAATTCCTCCTTTCTACTTTCAAAGTCTCAAGTTTCTTAAATTTTGAGCTTTTCGTGCTTTATAAATTTCTCGAATTTGACGTTTCTCAAATTCTTCAATATGCACGCACATTAAGATTCTCAAATTTTGGATTTTTGAAGCTTCCAAGATTACTCAAATCTAAGGTCATAAGTTTATCAAAATTTACAGTTTCCTTTGTTTCTCAAATTTCTTTATATTCAAGTTTCTCAAATTCCTCCTTTCTACTTTCAAGTCTCAAGTTTCTTAAATTTTGAGCTATTCGTGCTTTATAAATTTCTCGAATTTGACGTTTCTCAATTTCTTGAAGATGCACGCACATTAAGATTCTCAAATTTGGGGTTTTTGAATCTTATAAGATTATTCAAATCTAAGGTCATGAGTTTATCAAAATTTGCAGTTTCCTGTGTTTCTCAAATTTCTTTATATTCAAGTTTCTCAAATTCCTCCTTGCTACTTTCAAGTCTCAAGTTTCTTAAATTTTAAGCTTTTCGTGCTTTATAAATTTCTCGAATTTGATTTTTCTCAATTTCTTCAAGATGCACGCACATTAAGATTCTCAAATTTTGGATTTTTGAAGCTTCCAAGATTACTCAAATCTAAGGTCATAAGTTTATCAAAATTTACAGTTTCCTTTGTTACTCAAATTTCTTTATATTCAAGTTTCTCAAATTCCTCCTTTCTACTTTCAAGTCTCAAGTTTCTTAAATTTTGAGCTTTTCGTGCTTTATAAATTTCTCGAATTTGACGTTTCTCAATTTCTTGAAGATGCACGCACATTAAGATTCTCAAATTTGGGGTTTTTGAATCTTATAAGATTATTCAAATCTAAGGTCATGAGTTTATCAAAATTTACAGTTTCCTGTGTTTCTCAAATTTATTTATATTCAAGTTTCTCAAATTCCTCCTTTCTACTTTCAAGTCTACAGTTTCTCAAATTTTGAGCTTTTCGTGCTTTATAAATTTCTCGAATTTGATGTTTCTCAATTTCTTCAAGATGCACGCACATTAAGGTTCTCAAATTTTGGATGTTTGAAGCTTCCAAGATTACTCAAATCTAAGGTCATAAGTTTATCAAAATTTACAGTTTCCTTTGTTTCTCAAATTTCTTTATATTCAAGTTTCTCAAATTCCTCCTTTCTACTTTCAAGTCTCAAGTTTCTTAAATTTTGAGCTTTTCGTGCTTTATAAATTTCTCAAATTTGATGTTTCTCAATTTCTTCAAGATGCACGCACATTAAGGTTCTCAAATTTTGTATTTTTGAAGCTTCCAAGATTACTCAAGTTTAAGGTCATAAGTTTATCAAAATTTACAGTTTCCTGTGTTCCTCAAATTTCTTTATATTCAAATTTCTCACATTCCTCCTTTCTGCTTTCAAGTCTCAAGTTTTTTTAAATTTTGAGCTTTTCGTGCTTTATAAATTTCTCAAATTTGACGTTTCTCAATTTCTTCAAGATGCACGCACATTAAGATTCTCAAATTTTGGATTTTTGAAGCTTCCAAGATTCCTCAAGTCTAAGGTCATAAGTTTATCAAAATTTACAGTTTCCTGTCTTTCTCAAATGTCTTTACATTCAAGTTTCTCAAATCCCTCCTTTCTACTTTCAAGTCTCAAGTTTTTTAAATTTTGAGCTTTTCGTGCTTTATAAATTTCTCGAATTTGACGTTTCTCAATTTCTTCAAGATTACTCAAGTCTAAGGTCATAAGTTTATCAAAATTTACAGTTTCCTGTGTTTCTCAAATTTCTTTATATTCAAGTTTCTCAAATCTCTCCTTTCTACTTTCAAGTCTCAAGTTTCTTAAATTTGGAGCTTTTCGTGCTTTATAAATTTCCCGAATTTAACGTTTCTCAATTTCTTCACGATGCACGCACATTAAGATTCTCAAATTTTGGATTTTTGAATCTTCTAAGATTTCTCAAGTCTAAGGTCATAAGTTTATCAAAATTTACAGTTTCCTGTGTTTCTCAAATTTCTTTATATTCGAGTTTCTCAAATCTCTCCTTTCTACTTTCAAGTCTCAAGTTTCTTAAATTTGGAGCTTTTCGTGCTTTATAAATTCCTCGAATTTGACGTTTCTCAATTTCTTCAAGATGCACATTAAGATTATCAAATTTTGGATTTTTGAAGCTTCAAAGATTACTCAAATCTAAGGTCATAAGTTTATCAAAATTTACAGTTTTCTTTGTTTCACAAATTTCTTTATATTCAAGTTTCTCAAATTCCTCCTTTCTACTTTCAAGTCTCAAGTTTCTTAAATTTTGAGCTTTTCGTGCTTTATAGATTTCTCGAGTTTCACGTTTCTCAATTTCTTGAAGATGCACGCACATTAAGATTCTCAAGTTTTGGATTTTTGAAGCTTCCAAGATTACTCAAATCTAAGATCATATTAAGTTTATCAAAATTTACAATTTGACATTTCTCAATTTCTTCAAGATGCACATCTTTCAGGTCTCAAGCCCCAAATTGGTGATCTTCAACTTGGGGGATTTTGTTCGACACAGTTGAACGACGCTGTCCGCGCTCAAAGTTACTTCAAGATCTACACTAAATTTATTTCTGTCTGTCGTTTCAAATCTGAAGTTTTTCGAATTTCCAGCTTCAAAAGTTTTTCAATTTTTCCATTTGTAATATTTCTCTCAAGCTTCTAAATAAATTTTTGTCCATGTTTCTCAAGTGACTACAGTTACTAAAGTTTCTCAATTTCTCTAAAGGCTCCCAAATTTTAAGTTTTACTCCTCAACTTTCTCAAATTTCAATTTCGTGTTTCTTAAGTTTCTCAAGACTAACACGTATCTCAAGCTTCCAAATCTCAAATTTTTACTCAAGGTCGCCATTTAAGCTCTCAAGATTCTCAATGTTTGCAAATTTCTTGAAGTTTCCAAATTGTCCTGTTTCGAGTCTCGAAGCACAAATTTATCAAATTTTGTGTTTCTTGGGCGTCTCAAAGCTGTCAATATTTAAGTGTGTCATTTTCAAGTTTCTCGTTTCCATGTCCAAAAATAAAAATTCATACTAATAATTCCACTGTATAAGTTCATAGTCTTATTCTTTCTAAGTATCTCAAGTCTTGTCGTTTCAAGTCTGAAATCTTAAGATTCTCAAATTTTGGATTTTCGAAGTTTCCAAAATTACTAACGTTTAAGATTATTTCCAATTTCCTGCATTTCTCAGATTTGTTTAGATTCCAGTTTCTCAAATTCCTCATTTCGGCTTTCCAAGTTCAAAGACACTGCTCATTTTAGAGTGTAAGTGACAAATTTCGTTCATATTTACCTTGAAAATTTTAGCATAACCACCTGCAGGTATGTGGGACGCAAATAACAAAGCAACGTCCATCCACACAACGCTCGATTTTTTTAAACGGATAACGTGAATTTATTACCTCGCTGCCAAGAGCACCTGATTTATTGCCCGTCGATAATGTATGGGTATGATGCACCGAAGGATGGATGCGTCGTTTACTTTAACGGCCGAGTATAATGAATGCGCATTAAGACACTTTAACTACTTGGAATGGAACATCCAATCAGATATTTTAAATTTAATTTCCGCAATGTCTCAACAATATACTACGCATTAGTGTTGACGAGTTGTATCGTGCGAAATAAAATTTACGCGAAATGGACTGCGAATGTAAGAAAAAGATTGATAGAGATAAAATAATGTATTTGATTACAAAGTTGACAGATTTTTTAGGTACCCATGGCTATTATCAATAGATATTTTTTTTTTGTGATAATAATATTAACGATAATTTGTAGATTGACTAGTTCGAAATCGAATGACCTTCAAATCCTTTAAACTATTCGTTTCAATTGGTGCAGTCAATTTATCTTCTATTAATAGACGCCGAGTAATTTTCACCGTTACAATACCACTCGACTTGCAGCACATACAGATGATCGTGATATCTGCCGGAATGGAATTCGGGGAGATGCGCTGAGCGTCCTCCAGTTTGCCTGTATCTGGAGTGAACTTACACTTTTGTATTTTCATAATTTTCTATTTTATTCGTCTGTTTATAATTTCATAATTTCATACTTACTTGCTCTCCCAGTTTCAACCTTTGTTCTTTTGCAATCATTATTTAATTTCTTTGTTGTCTTCTCTAATGAAGTCGCGTTTGTATTTAACTTTAATGATTAAGAAACAGACGGTATATCATAGTGTTTATTGTTTCCAATTTGCGGTAGCACGATTTTGGGTACACATATCATTGCAGTAATCATATTCACCCGCATGACGAACACCCGGCTCTTTTACACTCGCCCACCAGCAGCATATACAATCTAACCCCGAACAAATCTAATAAAGTGTATCGACACATCCTGCGGACTACGTAGCATATATCCGGTCGTCACAATAAATTAAAATATCCCATTGCTTTTGTCAACGCTACATTGTGTTGTCTTTGATAATTACACATTTGTTCTTTACAGATATTGTTTTGTACGTTGAACACGTACAAACCGGACATGAAGAAGCTCTTAGGAGGCCAAATCGGCCTGGAGGACTTCATCTTCGCACACAGGAAAGGTGAGCGCGGAAAAAATATTTTAATGTGAAAAAATAGAAGTAGATAATAAACGCGGTACCAAACAGAGCAATTAAATCGCTAGATGGTTGTTTTAGACATTTAGAGTTTTATAATGATTGGCAGATACTTTTTTCGCGCTCCATGAAATATTTCTGGTAAATAATTGCTAGAAAGTGTAGCAGTTATGTCATCAATAAAAAAGTGTCAAAATCAGTGAAGGCGTAGAATAGTGTAGGCTTTGTATAGGTATCGACTGTTTTATATCACATTAATGGTACATATTTCAAGCTGTATAACGAATTTGATGTCACGTAGTTGTTTTTTATTTTTATTTACCAAAAGAGCAGATAGCTCATGATGACTAGACAGTTTTGAAGCATATTATAGGTGAAATATTAAACGTACATAAAACATTCTATACAAATAGCCAATAACGACTAAACAAACAAGTTTTACAGAGACAAGCGCCATAAAATATAAAGCGATGACGGCTACGTTTATGATCTGACGCCACCAGAACGCAAGGTCGGAACAAACGGTAAAATTGGAATGTTTTAGCTGAGAATTTCGTGTATGAGCTGTAAATTACGTTGACGTAAACTTACCATAGATTTGGCAGAAATATAAATATAAAGAGGTCACCACAACAGTTAAATAATAATATAATAATTATTGTCAACAGAAGTAAGAGCGAAAAGGAAAGTTTTTTTTATAAGGTTTATGATTATTGTATTTTCTAGTCATGCTTAAGTTCCTGTCTTTCTTTAAGGCTTGTCCAAACCAAGTCCAACTTATCTCGGGGACTATTCTTTTGGTTGTTAAGTATTTTAAGTATTTGTGAAGCAAGCAATTTAGTAGTAGCCCGAAAACCACCCTGCAAACTCCCACCAAAGTTTGGCTCAGAAGTTAACAGTAACTCCACTTCGTAATACCCTGCAGCCCCGGGAGGAAGTACAAGGGAGTTCGAAAACGACCCCCGTTTGACAAATGACCCCAGAGAGCAGGTTCGCACGATTGGGACCGTATAAAATCTCGAGGGCAGTATTGCAACAAGAACTGCAAAAATGAATGCTATTTGGTCTATAATAATAATAATAATAATAATAATATCCATTTATTCAGTGTAATAAAGATTACATGAAAAGTCAAAATTAATTTGATTGTAAACACAACGAATATGTATGTCACAAAAACACGTTATAAACAAACAACATAAATTTAAATTGCGAAAAATTCGTCAACGGTATAAATTGTTTTTCGAAGTAGGAGTCCTTTGACTGCGCGAATAAATTTTGCTGATGAATAATTTGTGTATGTCTTCGGTAACTTATTATAGATTTTGGCTCCCCAGTAGTGGACACCTTGTGAAGCTGTGACTCTATGGTAGGGTATTTTCACATTGTACCTATTTCTTGTGCTGTAGTCGTGGTATTCTCCGTTCAAATTTAATTTGCTTCTATTATTATGAACATATTTGGCCGTTTCCAGAATAAACAAACTTGCCAAGGTGAGTACTTTATGTTCTTTGAAGATTTCTCTGCAACTCTGTCTTCCACCTACTTCTGCTAATAATCTAAGACTCCTTTTTTGTAGGGTGAAAACACGTTCTGCTTCCACTGCTGTCCCCCAGAAAATGATTCCAAATTGTAAAATCGAATGAATCTTTGCAAAGTAGTAGATTCGCGATGCTTTGTAAGTACTTATCCTTGTAAGTCGTCGTAGGCAATATAGTGCGGATGGCAACCTTTTACAGAGATCTTCTATATGGTCGCACCATTTCAACTTCGAGTCAATTTTTAACCCCAAAAATTTTATTGGTTCCTGGTGGGTTTTCCAGTTAAATGATAAGTGTTGGGTTTTCTCTTCATTTAAAGACAATTTATTGGAGTTCATCCATTGTTTAGTTGCTCGTAAAGTTTCTTTTGTTTTGTTTTCGATTGTTTCCTTCGTAGCGCCCTTCGATAGAAATGATGTATCATCAGCGAAGAGGTAGGTGTTCGTATCGGATATATTAATATATTATCGGATATATATTATCGGATATATATCGGATATATTAATTATCTGTTGATTCGAAACACATATCGACAAACAATAAAATATACAGTAACGCAACGTTTTCTTTGGAAGCCATTTTGAAACGATCGCGACGGGACATCTAGCGGGCGCAAACGCAACGAGGCGCAAAAACAGCGGTGTTTCCCGGTGTCTAAAATAGCTAGATGTCGGTTACATGCGAACGACGGGGTCGGAAATCGCAAGGGGGCGCAACACAACATAAAGATAAGAACTTCTCAGAACCCCAACATTCGACTTGGCGCTACGCCTCTTTTTGCCCTTTTGTCTTCAGTTCTTACTCAGTGTTGGTTAATTCAAGTCAACAGAGACAAAATAGCTTTTAGATGATCTCAATCTGCTGTCGGCCTTATACCGAAAGACAGGTGATTTATCCAGGTTTGAATAGCAGTAGTGGATATTATTTAAACAAGAACTAACAACAAAGGGGTCAATTTCAGGGCCATCTCATTTATGTTGAGTATGACAAAAAAAGAGATGAATAAAAAGGTTACCTGTAAATACGTCGGGCGGCACCACACGCGATTGTTAATTTAAATTCCACCGACCCTTCTGGTAACGTGAAATTTCGACAATGCAATTTAAACATAGAGCACACTAAACTTTAAAAACAGGAGAACTCATAGTGGAATGAAATCAGATAAAAACAAAAAATTTCCACCTTCCACCCTCTAGAAGGGACGCCAACCGTTTTTTTAGCCACGTCAGCGCGTTGCCAACTACTCCAGGATGTTGCAACTTCAGAGTCGTTGCCCAACGTGTGTCTGCAAAAATCATCTTGATGCAGTTCTTGTACACACATCATATTAATCGATATGGATATAAAACTAAATCTTTTTTAATTATTGCTTGAGATGTGCCATATGATAAGTCCACTTGCTATGCTAATGGCCGAATGGATGTTCTAGGGGCTTCTTCCATTACGTGTTGGACAATCTCAACGTTTTCTGGTGTTCTTTTATCCTTTGATCGACCACTTCCTGGGTTTTTCTAAAGTGGATGTTTCTCGAAACTGGGACACAACGCTTTAATGTATTGGAGAAATGAGCATAATCGACGATATTGTCGGGAAACTGCTCACGAAATTCTGTCCATGCATCTTGAACAGAACATTGCCACACGCCGTCTACTTTCTGCCCATTTCGAAAATACGACTCAACCATAAACGCTTTGTGTTCTAATGAAAATGCCATTTTTAAGCAGTGAACAAGTGAAGTTTTTAAAAGAACTTATTTTATAGAGTAGGGAGACTGTTTCACTAGACAAAAATAACACAACAACCAACATCAACAACGCAACCGGGAACATACTGAGATTTGAGGTTAAGTTAATTCTTCAAATTCATTTGACATTTGATGGCAGTGGTTCAGGTTACACCGAACTGGGATTTCATTTATACACAAGATCTGGCGAAAAATTGAAATTAACAATAAAAAAAAATAGGTTGTGGGGGCTATATTTTTTGCATCTATTTAAAAATTATTTCCAAAATTTTTTAAAACCTCAAAATTCTTGAACGACGTAACATTAGATGCCACAATTAAGCATATAAATCGCGAAAGACACACGGATTCGAATTCATGGATGACTCGATTACAAATTATCTTGATTGCTCGATATTTATAATTCAAGAACGGCTGGACCGATTTTTATGATCTTTGATTTGTTGAATTTCAAAATTAGTAAATTCGGGAGACTAAGGACACTGAGGATAGTGAAGAGACCGAAGAGACGGAAGAGACAAAAGAGATTCAAGAGACTAAAAAACATTGAGGACACTGAAGATATTCAAGAAAAAAAAACTGACGAAAGGAAGCAAGGAGACTAAAGATACTGAAGAGACTCAAGAAACTAAAGAAACTAAAGAGACTACAGGGACTAAATAGACGGAGGATACTGAAGAGACTGAAGACACTAAAGAGACGAAAAAAAGACCGAAGAGACGGAAGAGACAAAAGGAAGCAAGGAGACTAAAGATACTAAAGTGACGGAAGATACTGAAGACACTAAAGAGACGAAAAAAGACCGAAGAGACGGAAGAGACAAAAGGAAGCAAGGAGATTAAAGTGACCAAACTGTCGGAAAATACTGAAGACACTAAAGAGACGAAAAAGAGACCGAAGAGACAGAAGAAGAGACCGAACAGACGTGACTCAAGACAAAAAAAGTCACCAAAAGAGACTCAAGGGACTGAAGAAACTAAAGAGACGGAAGATACTGAAAATACTGAAGAAGCGAAGAAACGGAGGAGACTGAAGATGCAAAAGGAAGCAAACAGATTAAAGATACTGAAATGACTCAAGAGGTTGAAGACATTAACGACACTGAATATACTCAAGAAAAAAATAAAGTGTCGAACGGAACAAAAGAGATTAAAGTAACTGAAGTGACTCAAGAAACTGAAGAAACTAAAGAGACTCTAGAGACTAAAGAGGCTGAGGATACTGAAGAGACTGAAGACACTAAAGAGACTGAAGATGCAAAAGGGAGCCAGGAGTATAAAGATACTGAAGACACTCAAGAAACTGAAGAAACTAAAGAGACTACAGGGACTAAAAAGACGGAGGATATTGAAGAGACTGAAGACACTAAAGAGACTAAAAAAAGACCGAAGAGATGGAAGAGACAAAAGGAAGCAAGGAGACTAAAGATACTAAAGAGACAGAAGAGACGTGACTCAAGACAAAAAAAGTCACCAAAAGACACCCAAGGGACTGAAGAAACTAAAGAGACGGAAGATACTGAAAATACTGAAGAAGCGAAGAAACGGAGGAGACTGAAGATGCAAAAGAAAGCAAGGAGATTAAAGACACTGAAATGACTCAAGAGACTGAAGACATTGACGACACTGAATATACTCAAGAAAAAAAAAAGTGTCGAACGGAACAAAAGAGATTAAAGATACTGAAGTGACTCAAGAAACTAAAGAAACTAAAGAGACTCTAGAGACTAAAGAAACGGAGAATAGTGAAGACACTGAAGACACTAAAGAGACTGAAGACACAAAAGGGAACAAGGAGTGTAAAGATACTGAAGACACTCAAGGGACTAAAGAGACTGAGGAGATTGAAGATACTTAAGAGACTGAAGATACTCAAGAGACGATACTCAAGAAAAAAAAGTGACAAAAAATTGGGATTAAAATTCAACTTACCAAAAAATTTGGAATCCCAATTTCGAAAAAGTAAATGGCTTCACAGAGGAAACAACACACTGATGCCAAATAAGAGTGACAAAAGGAACCAAGCAGACTAAAGATACTGAAGAGATTCAAAAGACTGAAGAAACTAAAGAGACTCAAGAAATTCAAGAGACTAAAGAGACGGAAGATACTGGACACCAGAGAGACTGAAGCATAGACCGAAGAGACGGAAGAGACAGAAGAAACTAAAGACACTCAAGAGACGGAAAATGCTGAATACACAAACGGAAGCAAGGAGACTAAAGAGACTGAAGAGACTGTAGAGATTGAAGACACTGAAGATACTCAAGGAAAAAAAAGTTACAAAAGGAAGCAAGGAGACAGAAGACATTGAAGAGATTTAAGAAGAGACTGAAGGCACAAAAGGGAGCAAGGAGTGTAGAGATACTGAAGACACTCAAGGGACTAAAGAGACTGAAGAGATTGAAGATACTTAAGAGACTGAAGATACTCAAGAGACGATACTCAAGAAAAAAGAGTGACAAAAAAGATTTGGAAATTGGGATTAAAACTCAAATTAGCAAAAAATTTGGAATCCCAATTTCGAAAAAGTAAATGGCTTCACAGAGGAAGCAACACATAGTTGACAAATAAGAGTGACAAAGGGAACCAAGCAGACTAAAGATGCTGAAGAGATTCAAAAGACTGAAGAAACTAAAGAGACTCAAGAAATTCAAGAGACTAAAGAGACGGAAGATACTGGACACCAGAGAGACTGAAGCATAGACCGAAACGACGGAAGAGACTGAAGAAACTAAAGACACTCAAGAGACGGAAGATGCTGAATACACAAACGGAAGCAAGGAGACTAAAGAGACTGAAGAGACTGTAGAGATTGAAGACACTGAAGATACTCAAGAAAAAAAAAAGTGACAAAAGGAAGCAAGGAGACAGAAGAGATTTAAGAACAGACTGAAGGCACAAAAGGGAGCAAGGAGTGTAAAGATACTGAAGACACTGAAGGGACTAAAGAGACTGAAGAGATTAAAGATACTTAAGATACTGAAGATACTCAAGAGACGATACTCAAGAAAAAAAGTGACAAAAAACATTTGTAAATTGGGAGTAAAATTCAACTTACCAAAAAATTTGGAATCCCAATTTCGAAAAAGTAAATGGCTTCACAGAGGAAACAACACACAGATGACAAATAAGAGTGACAAAAGGAACCAAGCAGACTTAAGATACTGAAGAGATTTAAAAGACTGAAGAAACTAAAGAGACTCAAGAAATTCAAGAGACTAAAGAGACGGAAGATGGACACCAGAGAGACTGAAGCATAGACCGAAGAAACGGAAGAGACTGAAGACAAAAAAGAAAGCAAAAAGACTAAAGATACTGAAGAGACTCAAGAGACTAAAGAGACTGAAAAGATTGAAAACACTGAAAACACTTAAAAAAAGGAAAAAAAATGACAAAAGAAACCAAGAAGAGTAAAGATATTGCGAAGACTCAAGAAGTTGAACTAAGGAGACACACAAAAGAACAAAAATGAGAAACAGACGAAAGGGACAATATGACAAAAGAGACAAAGGGGCCCAAAGAAACCGAAAAGGTCAAAAATACGAAAAAGAGTCAGGCAAAAAATACAAAAGAAGCAAAAGAGACCAATGAGATTACAGAGACCAGAGAGACGAGAAAACACTAAAAAAAGCAAAGAGGACAAAGAGAGTAAACGAAACAACGAAATGACAAAAACGACCAAAGAGACCAAAAAGACAAAAAGAGACTGAACGGACAAATAAGACTAAATGAATAAAACAGACAAAAGGTACGAAAGAGTCGCTCAGTCAGGGAAGCCTGGACTCTTACCTGGAGGAAAGGAAAAGAAAGAGAAAAGGGGAGGGTAGAACAGAAAAACAAGAAGAGGAGGAAGAGAAATTTTTTCAAAAAAGTAAAAAGACGGCGAGGTCTCCTGGAGTAAAGAAAACACAGAAGACATCAGAGAAAGGGAAGGAAACGGACGCAGAGATGGAGAAAAAAATATTGGAGCTGTTGCAAGAGTTGAAGGAGGAGATGAAAGAAATAAGACGAGAAAACAAGGAACTCAAGAGAGAGATAGAGAGGCAGAGAGAAGAATTTAAAGAGAAAGAGAAGAGATGGGAAGGAGAGAGAGACTGGTGGAAGGAGAGAGTGGAAAAGCTGGAAGAGAGAATGGAAATCGAAGAGAGAAGAAAGAGGAAGAACAACATCGTGATAACATGATGGGACGGGGAAAGAAAAAGTCATGTAAAAAAAGAGGATCTACAGAAGTTTTTGAAGGAAAATGTAGGGGATAGTAAAGTAAAAGATTGTTACAGGATTAACAAGGATCAAGTATTGGTGGAGCTGGAGGGATGGGGTGATAAGGAGAGAATAATGAAGCACAAAGGAAAATTGAGGGAGAAGAGGGACACAAGGGGGATATACATAGACAACGACCTCACAAAGAAAGAAAGAGATTTACAGAAGAAACTAAGAAGTATGGCGAAGGAAAAAAGGGAAGAAGGGAAAGAAGTAAGTGTGGGATACAGGAAATTAATAGTGGACGGGGAGCAATGGAGATGGAATGAAAAGAGAGAGAGTCTAGAGGTTTTCCAATAACAAGAAGAAGGGGAGGAGGGAAAAGGGGGACAACGGCAAAGTAAAAAGGACAATGAAACGGGAAAAAAGAAACAAAGAAGGAAGTAGGAGGGAAACTAAGAAAGGAAGGGGGAAATCAAAGAAGGTAACGAGAAAAACAGGGGTGAGGGCACTATTTTGGAATGTAGCGGGACTAGAGAAAGAAGAAGAAGATTTTTGGGACTATGTGAAGGAGTTCGATATTGTTGGATTAACAGAAACATGGTCAGAAAGCTGGGAAAAAATAGAAAAACTGTTACCAAAGGAGTTCAAGTGGGAATGGCAAGGGGCGAGAAGGGGAAAAAAAGGAACAGCAGCAGGGGGAATAATAACAGGGGTAAAAAAAGGAATAAAAGAGAATACTAAAAAGAAGGGAGAAGAGGAAGGTCACATGGTGAGAAGCGTTAAAATAGACAGTAAATGGTGGAAAATAGTGACAGTGTACAGCAAAGAGATGAAAGAAACAATAAGCAAGATAGAAGAAACATCAAAAACAACAGGGAAGAATGTCTACTTATGGGAGGGGATTTTAACCGGAGAATTGGGGAAAGAGGAGCCAGGGATTGGGAAGAAGAGAGAGGAGAGGGAAAAAGAAAATCCAAAGACAAGAAAGAAAACGCGGAAGGGAAGAAGTTGATGGAATGGATAGAAGAAAAAGGATGGGAAGTGCTGAATGGAAACAAACAAGGGGACGAAGAAGGAGAATGGACCTACATAGGCGGTAGAGGAGAGACGGTGATAGACTACATAATAGTAAACGAAGAAGCATGGGAAGAAGTCGAAGAATTCAGAATAGGGGAAAGAGTAGAGTCAGACCATCTGCCTATAGAGATAAGTATAGGAAGGAGGAGAGAGAAGAGAGGAGGAGAAGAAAAAATAGAGGAAATGCGGAAGGTGATAATTAAAGTATGGGACGAGCAAGGGGTGGAAGAGTATAAGAGAAGACTGGAAAAAGCAAGATTTAAATAACAAGAAGTAGGGAAAATGGAGAAAGAATTGGTAGAAATATTGGAAAAAGCAGCGACAAAAAGAGAAATAACAGTAAGAGGTGGAGGAACAAAAAGAAAGAGTAAATGGTGGGACAGAGAATGTGACCAACGTAAAAAGGAAGCAATAAAAGAACTAAGAAAGTGGAGAAAGACTAAAGGGAACAGAAGTGGCTTTTTAGAAGCGAAAAGAAGATACAGAGAGACATGCAGAGAGAAGAAGAGGCAGAAGAAGGAGAGAGAGGAGGAAGAGATAAAATCAATAAGAACAGAGAAGGAGGTGTGGAACTATATTAATAGAGAGAGAAAGAAAAAAGAAAACGGGAGCGAGGAGATAACGATGAATGAGTGGGAGAAGGACTTCATGAGGCTGCTGGAGGGAGAAAAGGGAAAAAAGAAAACGGAAATAGAGACGAAGAGAAACCGAGTAGAACCCGAAGGAGAAGAGATTACAATGGAAGAGGTGGAGCGGCATGTGAAGAAACTGAGGAAAGGGAAGGCACCAGGGAGGGATAGAATACAGAATGAGTCGTGGATGTATGGGACGAGAAGAGTGCTAGAGAGGCTGGTGGAGGTAATGATTGGGGTGTGGAGAGGAGAAGGATTCCAGGTAGGGTGGAGAGAGGGGGTAATTTACCCCATTTACAAAAAAGGGGAGAAAAATAAAGTAGAAAATTACCGAGGGATAACTCTCCTAAACACAGGGTACAAGTTGTATGCATCAATTTTGAATGAAAGGATGAGCAGAGAGATAGAGGAAAAGGGAGCATTACCAGACAGCCAAGCAGGATTTAGAGAGGGGAGGGGAACTATGGATAATGTATACATCCTGGACCATTTGACGAAGAGTGAGTTAAAGAAGAAAGGGGGGAGGGTGTATGTATTATTCGTAGACTTCAAGGCGGCGTTTGACAAGGTGGACAGAGAGAGGATGTTTGAGTGCCTGAGGGAGAAAGGGGTAAATATAAGGCTGGTAAGAAAGGTGGAGGAGATATATGAGAAGACAAAAAGTAAAGTGAAGGTAGGGGAGAGAGAAAGTGAATGGTTTGTGACAACAAAGGGAGTGAGGCAAGGTTGCCCGCTCAGCCCCTTGTTGTTCACGATGTACGTGGCAGATATGGAGGGAATGTTAGAGAGAGCACAAGCGGGGGGGTGTGTGGTAGGTAGAAAAAAAGTGTGGAGCCTGGCGTTTGCGGATGATGTGGTAATGGTGGCAAAGAGTGAAAGAGAAATGAAGGAAATGATAAAGAGTTTAGGAAAATATGTGAAGAAGAAAAGACTAGAAATGAATGTAGAGAAAACAAAAATGCTGGTGTTCAATAAGAGAAAGAGGAAGAACGAAGAGAGTGATTGGAGGTGGGAGGGAGAAGTAATAGAACAAGTAAAAGAATTCAAATACTTGGGGTATGTGTTCAATGAAAGAGCCACAGATAAGGCACATATTAGAGAATGTTTGAAAGTCTTATTGAAAGCGTGTTGTTGTACGGAGCAGAGATCTGGGGATGGAAAGAACAAGAGGAGATAGAGAGGGTGCAAGAGAAATATCTGAGGTGGGTGCTAGGGGTGGAGAGAGAAACGCCAGGGTACATAGTGAGAGAAGAATGCAAGAGGAATAGGTTGAGAGTGAAAGCGGGAAAAAGAGCGGTCAAGTTCGAAGACGGGATGGAAGGGAGGAAAGAATGTAGGATACTAAAGGAGTGCTGGAGAGAAAAGAAGAAGAATTCAGAGGAGAATGATAGGGAGAATTACTACAGGAGGAATGGGTATGCAAGCAAAGAAATAGAGAGACTGAGAGAAAGAGGCGTGTGGATGAATGTAGAACTAAGTGAAAGATATAAGGATACGGATAGACAAGAGAGGAGAAAAAGAATTAGAGAATCCAGATACAACGGGAAGTACGGAAGATGCATGATCGAGGAAGTACCGAAGTATTTGGGGAGGGAGAGCGAGAAAGAAAGAAAGATGATGGCGAGGTTTAGGTGCGGAAATGAAGAGAGGGAAAATAGGTATTGGGCAGAAGATGGAGGAAGAATGTGTAGAATGTGCTATGAGGAAAGAGAGACGATTGAGCATATGTGGAACGAGTGCAGTGAGATGAAACAAAGAGAGAGGAAAGAAAGAGAGGAAATACTGAATGTAGATGGAAGGGAAATTAAATGGATGAAAGAGGTATGGAAGAGGAGGGAGAAGGAAGAAGAGGAAAGGGGAGGGTAGAAGAAATAGAGAATTTTATTTAGTTTTTTTTAATATTATAATTGTTAAGTTTACTTGTATATGTATAGGAATCAGAAAGCCCGTAGGGCAAATAAAGATTTATTTATCTATCAGGTAATAAAGAGTCTAACAAACATTAGAGCCAAAAGAGATAAAAGAGACAAACAGACCAAAGAGTAAAATGACTAAAGATACTATTGGACAACAAATACCCAAGAGATCAAAGGAACGAAACAGACAAAAGATACCAAAGACACTAAATCCACTACAATAACCACAAATATAGAAACTTGTAACGAAGTTACCAAATTTCCCGATATGCGGGTGACAACCCGAAATAAAATAATTCCCGGCATAGTATCGGGACCGTTCTTGCTCCCAACCTCCTCCACCTCCTCCTCGTCTCGCGTGGAGACCCCGCTCTTAACAACCAACATCAACAACGCAAGCGGCAAGATACTGAGATTTCAGGTTAAGTTAATTCTTCAAATTCATTTGACATTTGATGGCGGTGGTTCAGGTTACACCGAACTGGGATTTCATTTATACACAAGATCTGGCGAAAAATTGAAATTGACAATAAAATAATAGGTTGTGGAGGCTATATTTTTTTCGCATCTATTTAAAAATTATTTCCTAAATTTTTTGAAACCTCAAAATTATTTTTTAAACTTCTTGAATGACGTAACTTTAGATGCCACAATTAAGTCTATGAATCGCGAAGAACGCCATTTCTTAGACTCCAATTAAACCGGCCACTTAGCGGAACAGCAATATTACATATAAATACCCAAAGGATGCGGAATTATTTCCAATCGTTAAAATCATCCTTTTCAAGCGCAATTAAACCATCTAGTTCCCTGCTGTCCGCAAAAATATCAAAAAGATCGTCTTGCAGGTATGTGTATCTTCGCCGCGATAAAACTCCCGTTCAACTCGTACGGTAAATTGACGATAATCAAAATTACTTTCATTACGGTACCGGCGGATGGGACGCATCCGAGCCGATGTCTGCTCGAAATCAGACATGAATTGCACAAAGACGAATAACTGTCGATGGTCGCCGCTGTTAAGTCGACAATGGACGTAATGGTTTTATGGAAAACGCACTGTTGTGATTGCGATTTCTTTTTTAAGCTTTAAGCTGGGACAGATGGCGCGGTCGCTATTTTCGGTACTGCTATCTATGCCGATTTTTAATTAAATATGGGTAAAAATAATTAAATTTTTAATATTAATATGGGTTTTAGATTGTGGACAAAAAATTTCAATCACAGTGATCCAATTATGTTTGATCCGTCTACATAATAACTACTAAGCCCTAAATGTAATCAAGCCAAATCATAAAACCAGGTGACAGATGGTAACACAGAATTTTTTTTTGCAAAAAATCGAGTTTAAACCTCGCGGCTGAGGCGGCCACGGCACAGGTCCACCACATTTTCGTACCCACACTGTGAAATTTTTTTGGAAGACTCTCGACTTGCTACTACAGGTTGTAATATCTACCACACTTCGTAGGCACCAACCAAACTGAATTAGTTGGACGGCTGTACTGTACGGTTCCGGCTCCACTTTTGGAAACACCGATGCCAATTTGAATATTTTATGCAAATTATCGAGAACCTTACGACTTTAACGACACAATTTGACTACTTAGCAATTTATAAAAGTCGTTCCAGCTTTTATGCGACAAGGCTGGTACCGATAAAATCGAGATTTTCTATTAAACACTTATTGGTTGTTTATGTGTTTTATTGAATCCGCACCTTCTATTTTTGTCGGAATGCCTGCAGTTAAAACAGCGTGAAGTCCAAATGGATTTAGACAATATGAATATTTACGAGATGTTAACGAGGTTCAAGATCTCTTTCGAGTAATTGCTTTATGGAGATTTTGCTGGCGTTTGCGTAAATGAAAGTATGTTTTCTTTTATTAGTTGTTGCATTTTTATTTCAACAACTAATCCTACGAAGTATTGAACATTGGAGATAAAAATTACTGACGTCAGTACCGATGGATAACACAGTTAACTGGAATTTGTCTTTACGACCTAGTCAAGTGATAATTTTCGTTTGTTTATTGCGTTGTTTGCATGCTGAAAACTAGATAAAACTATTAAAGTTAGCATAAACTATATTGCAAAAATCGGTCAACGTTGGCCGTGCACGAAAAGTCGCTTGTCGTAGACCACTTGAATTATTCATGAAATGTCATATTTAACACGGCAAACTTGACATAATTTAATAAATATTTCTATTAAGCTACGACAAGCGACTTTTCGTTGTTGGCCAATGTTGACTAATTCTAATTTTAGTTCTTATACTGTATTGTATAATAAGTAACAAAAATTCAAAAAAGTAAATCAACGGAAATTGTACATTAAATTTTAATACATTTAAATGAGGAGAACGTTACTTATCAGAAAGGCGAAATTCCGGTAGAAATTGGCTTAGATTTCAGTTATTTTGTAGTAATAAGTCAAATTACTCCAAGTAATATATTTTGTATAATAACAAATTTCATCGACTGAGGATATCGGGTCTTCATAAATTTAATGATTCATACATCATGTTGCCTGTGGAAAACATGCAACATAAATTTATATATAGTTAGAGGGAGAATTTTGACTTTTATAGCCTACTGGATCTATGAATGATTTATGAAGACCCTATATATGCACTCTGTATATTTAAATCCTTACGGCTATGTCGATGACGCAGCCCACTTTCAAAGGATGAAAGAGTAAAAGACGAAATAACCATAAAATTAAAATCGAAGGACTAAGGAATAAATGGCCAGAGAATGGAAGAACGAAAAGATAACATCGAAAGAAGAAAAATATTAAAAAGGTCAACAATGAAAAGGACGAAAATATGAAAGAAATAACGACGACAATGACGAAATAATGAAATTCTAAATGATGAAAAAATGAAAAGATAAAATAACGAAAGAACGGAATGTCGAAGGGATTAAAGGATTAAGAATGAAAGGGAAAAAACGAAAGGATAAAGGACAAAAAGGAAACAAGATAAAAATGGTAAACACGAAAGAACGAGATAATTAAAGAATGAAGGACAAAAGAACGTTAAAAAGCTTGAAAAGGAAAAATTGAAAGACTGAAAAGTACGTAAAGTATAAAAGGGCAAAATAGTAGGATAAAAGGCGAAAGGGAAAGAATGGAAGGTTCAGGAATGAAACTAAAACGATAAAGAATAAAGCAGGAAAGAGTGAAAAGAAAAGATAAAATAATGAAAGAATGGAAGGCCATACGAATTAAAGGATCAATAATGAAAGTACAAAAAGCGAAAGGAAGAAAGAATAGTATAAAAAGATGAAGGATGAAAAAAGGTTGTATAAAGGGTCAAAACACGAAAAAATGAAGGTGTGAAAGTCTGAAAGAATAAAGGACAAAAACAGTTGAAAGAGTGAAGAATAAACAATGAAATTATGAAAGTACGAAAGGATAAGAGGACAAAGTTATAACGGAAACGACGAAAAGACAAAAGAAAACAATAAAGACGAAAAAGTACAAAAAGCACAAGTGGAAAGAACAAAAGGATAAAAGGCTTTTTTAAAATATAAAGCAGCGATAGAATGGAAGGTCGAAAGTCTTGAGGGACCAAGAATGAAATGACAAAAAATGAATGGAAGAAAGGATAGAGAATAAAAAGATAATACATGAACGGATAACAGACAGATAAACTATTAAAGGACAAGGAACAAAATAATAATGAAGAACAAAAAGGAAGGATGTAAGAACGAAAAGATAAAATAAGGGAAGAACAGACGGCCAAATTGGATCAAGAATAAAAATAAAAAGATCATGAGCTAAAAATAAAGAGTTGGAAGGATAAAGAAGAAAAGTATGAAGATAGAAAGGATGAAAGAACAAAAAGTGAAATGACGAAAAAATAATAATAATAAGTACAAAGGATTAAAGAATCAGGAATGGAAGGATAAAAAAGGAAAGGAAACAAACGAACTAATAAAACGATCCAACGGATAAAGATTAGGAAAATAAAGAATAAAAGCATCTGAAATAAAAGTACGAAAAGATGAGAAAAAGAATGCGAGTACGGAAGAATAGAATTATAAAGTATAAAAGAACGAAAGAATTTAAGAATGAAAACAAAATGATAAAGGACGAAACAAAATGACAAAATGATAATGTAATAATTAATCTACGAACGTGAAAAAAGACAAAAGGATAAAATATGGATAAGGAATGAAGGATGAAAGTCTAGAGAGTGAAATAACGAAATTTAAAAACAAATGAATAAAAAGTAGGTGATCAAAGATGTATCGACCGATCAAGATAATTTGTAATAGAGTCATCCATGAATCCGAAAACAAGAACGGCTGGACCGATTTTTATGATCTTTTATTTGTTGGATTTCAAAATTAGTAAATTCGGGAGACTAAAGATACTGAAGAGACTAAAGAGGCGGAGGATACTGAAGAGACTGAAGACATTAAAGAGACGAAAAGAATACCAAAGAGACTGAAGAGACAAAAGGAAGCAAGGAGACTAAAAATACTGAAGTGACGGAAGATACTAAAGAGACTAAAGAAGAGACCGAAGAGATGAAAGAGACTGAAGACACAAAAGGGAGCAAGGAAACTAAAGATAGAAGAGACTCAAGAGACTGAAGAGATTAAAGACACTTAAGAGACTGAAGATACTCAAGAGACAATCCTCAAGAAAACAAACTGACCAAAACGAGTGACCAAGGAGACTTAAGATACTGAAGAGACTCAAGAGACTAAAGGAACTCAAAAGACGGAAGATACTGAAAATACTGAAAAAGAGACAGAAGAGACGGAGGAGACTGAAGATGCAAAAGAAGCAGGGACCCTAAAGATACTAGAGAGACTCAATAGACTGAAGACATTGACGGCACTGAAGACACTCAAGAAAAAAAAAGCGACGAAAGGCACCAAGGAGACTAAAGATACTGAAGAGACTGAAGACATTAGAGAGACGAAAAAAGACAGAAGAGACGGAAGAGACAAAAGGAAGCAAGGACACTAAAGATACTGAAGTGACTGAAGATACTAAAGAAGAGACCGAAGAGATTAAAGAGACTGAAGACACAAAGGGAGCAAGGAAACTAAAGATCCTGAAGAGACTCAAGAGACTAAAGGAACTAAAGAGACGGAAGATACTCCAAATACTGAAGAAGAGACCGAAGATACGGAGGAGACTGAAGATGCAAAAGGAAGCAGGGACACTAAAGATACTAGACAGACTCAAGAGACTGAAGAAACTAAAGAGACCAAAGTGACAGAAGATACTGAAGACACTAAAGAGACGAAAAAAGACCGAAGAGACGGAAGAGACAAAAGCAAGCAAGGAGACTAAAGTGACTGAAGATACTGAAGAGACTGAAGATACTAAAGAGACTAACGAAGGGACCGAAGAGATGGAAGGGACTGAAGACACAAAATGAAGCAAGGAAACTAAAGATACTGAAGAGACTAAAGAGACTGAACAGATTGAAGACATTTAAGAGACTGAAGAAACTGAAGAGAGTAAAGGAACTATAGAGACGGAAGATACTGAAAATACTGAAGAAGAGACCGAAGATACGAAGGAGACTGAAGGTGCAAAAGGAAGCAGGGACACTAAAGATACTAAAGAGACTCAAGAGACTGAAGAAACTAAAGAGACCAAAGTGACGGAAGATACTGAAGACACAAAAGGAAGCAGGGACACTCAAGATACTAAATAGACTCAAGAGACTGAAGAAACTAAAGAGACCAAAGTGACGGAAGATACTGAAGACACTAAAGAGACAAAAAAAGATCGAAGAGACGAAAGAAACAAAAGGAAGCAAGGAGACTAAAGATACTAAAGTGACGGAAGATACTGAAGAGACTGAAGATACTAAAGAGACTAAAGAAGAGACCGAAGAGATGAAAGAGACTGAAGACACAAAATGGAGCAAGGAAACTAAAGATACTGAAGAGACTCAAGAGACTAAAGAGACTGAACAGATTGAAGACACTTAAAAGACTGAAGAGAGTAAAGGAACTAAAGAGACGGAAGATACTGAAAATACTGAAGAAGAGACCGAAGATACGGAGGAGACTGAATATGCAAAAGGAAGCAGGGACACTAAAGATACTAAAGAGACCAAAGTGACGGAAGATACTGAAGATACTGAAGATAATAAAGAGACGAAAAAAGACCGAAGAGACGGAAGAAACAAAAGGAAGCAAGGAGACTAAAGATACTGAAGAGACTTAAGATACTGAAGAGACTAAAGGAACTAAGGGGACGGAAGATACTGAAAATACTGAATTAGAGACCGAACAGACGGAGGAGACTGAAGATGCAAAAGGAAGCAGGGACACAAAAAATACTGAAGAGACTGAAGAAACTAAAGAGACCAAAGTGACGGAAGTTACTGAGGACACTAAAAAGACGAAGAGAGACCGAAGAGACGGAAGAGACAAAAGAAAGCAAGGAGACCAAAGATACTGAAGATACTGAAGACACTCAAGGGACTAAAGAGACTGGAGAGATTAAAGATACTTAAGAGACTAAAGAAAAAAAAGTGACAAAAAAGATTTTGAAATTGGGATTAAAATTCCAATTACCTAAAAAATTTGGAACCCCAATTTCGAAAATATAAATGGCTTCACAGAGGAAACAACACACAGATGACAAAAAGGAGTGACAAAAGGAACCAAGCATACTAAAGATAGTGATGAGACTCAAAAGATTGAATAAACTAAAGATACTCAAGAAATTCAAGAGACTAAAGAGTCGGAAGATACTGGACACCAGAGAGACTGAAGCATAGACCGAAGAAATGGAAGAAACTAAAGAGGCTCAAGAGATTAAAGAGACTCAAGAGATGGAAGATACTGAAGACACAAAAGGAAACAAGGAGACTAAAGATACTGAAGAGACTGAAGAGATTGAAGTCACTGAAGATATTCAAGAAAAAAAAAGTGACAATAGGTACCAAGGAGACAGAAGATACTGAAGAGATTGAAGAAGAGACCGAAAAGAAGGAAGAGACTAACAGCCCGATTTCATGTTCTGGGTCGTAATTTGCGATTAGGTGCAATGGATTAGGCAGTAAGGCTCAATTTCATGTTTCATTTCACATCAAATTGATCCTTACTGACTGGTTCTTAGTTACGCCGTTTCCATAGCAACCGGCACTTGCGACCAGTCGCAAGCCAACATGAAATCGGGCTGTAAGACACAAAAGGACGCAAAGAGACAAAAGAGACCAATGAGATTATAGAGACCAGAGAGACGAGAAAACACTAAAAAAAGCAAAGAATACAAAGAGACTAAAGATACAACGAAATGACAAAAACGACTAAAGAGACCAAAAAGACAAAAAGAGACTGAATGGACAAATAAGACTAAATGAATAAAACAGACAAAAGGTAATAAAGAGTCTAACAAACATTAGAGTCAAAAGAGATAAAAGAAGCAAACAGACCAAAGAGTAAAATGACTAAAGATAGTAAAGCGAATTATTGGACAACAAATACCCAAGAGATCAAAGGAACGAAACAGACAAAAGATACTAAATCAAAGATCCTAAAGACACTAAATCCACTACAATAACCACAAATATAGAAACTTCACCGCTTCAACGCCGGAGTAAAGTACTTCCCGACACCGTATTCCCACACAACGCTTTAATGTACCGTGAGATCATTTAAATTATTTATAAATTAGAGTAGGCTGTGAAATTTAAATCAGGTTGGCACTACTAACTTTTGATAATCTTGATCGCTCGATATTTATAATTCAAGTACGGCTGGACCGATTTTTATGATCTTTGATTTGTTGGATTTGTCTCCGCCCCGAATAGCAGAGTAAGTATTAAAACATCGGAAAATTTACAGGGTACAGAGGGGGCCAGGAAAACCCCCTTTGTACAGGGCAATGACAATAACAAAGAACGCCGGCAACCAAAATTTGTTGTATCGGGGGCGAATAAGTATTAATTAGTGTGCTGGTTCCGGTAATGCCAGTAGATGGCGTTGTGTGCATTATCCTTTGATAAAAATCTGAATTTATTTCACCTAATAAGTTAACACAACGTTTATCGATTCTGAGGCGGTAGGAAGTTCGCCGGGTCAGCTAGTTGTGGATAAATTTTACACAACTGACATGAGACTGCCATATTTTCTCGACGAATAAACAAATTTTAAATTATGAAAACCGGGAAACCATACAAAGAAGACACCATTACATAATTGTGTAAATGTCATATTTTTTCTCAGTGTAAATTAGTTGGTATGTCTTCTCTTCTTTTAATTGGGGTCATGGAATAAAGAAATAGTACACATTTACAACAACAGTTCTATAAATCTACAATTAAAAATATTAAAAAATGATGGAAAATTAGTTGAATATTTAGTCACAAATTCTTAGTGATTACAAACTTCCCAAGGTAACGTCCCGTTATCAGAAGAATATTACTTATGTGACTTAGAATAGATAGTTACCTGTAATTATAATAATTATCTACTGACAGCGCCAACTAATTCTGTACCTAATAGCTAACACTTCCGGTATAAGTTAACAATTTTGTTTATAAATAATGCATAATGAAATGCATAACACAAACATAAATATTTTAGCATTATGTATTTAATTTGACAGCTGTCAATCTAACCTCAAAATTTGATGTCATGACAGCGCACTCGTATCGAAATGTACCGTTGTTTGTAGTGATTAGTGTCTTTAATTTTTTAATTTTTTCACTATGTGTTTTTTATGTCAACTAGAAAGTTTGGGAACCGGTAAATCGTATATTATTCCACAATCGACACAATTGACTTGATTATTACTCCTATGAAGACTTCCTGCCTATTGTTGCAAGCACAGAACCCACTTGTGGTTTTTCTCATTCACCGCGTCAGCTAATACGTTAAAGCAGGATGTGCATATTATCCGCACATGCAGTGTCTAATTTATAAATGGCTGCGACGTTATTCTAACGCTACTGTACTTTGAAGAAACCTATTACAACGATTTACACATTTCACAATACAATTATGTGAAGATAATAGTTATTTTGAAATTGAAAATACAAACAATACAAGTTTTTAGGTTTTTGAAGTGGATACCAATATACAGGGTGATTCACGGAGTATAGTAGTTATTTAACCCTGTGACAGTCCCTAATGTGAGGAGACCTAGAAAAATATAAAAAAATCCTCTTTATGCTTTTCAATTGAAAGCAAAAGTGGTTTTTGTCAGTCGGAAAGGGTTTATCAAAATTTTCAGCTTTACATTAAACGTTAAACACCCTGTACATATTAAATAATGTTCTTTTCCGTCACATTACACTTAATCCCGAAACTTGAAACTGCGTCCCACATACTAAGTCTTCCCCCTCGACCTGTTTCAGGCCGCCCCAAAGAGGTGGAGCTGGTGAAATCAGACGACGCTCTCGGCCTGACCATAACGGACAACGGCGCCGGTTACGCCTTCATCAAACGCATCAAAGAAGGCTCCGTCATCCACGGCATACCCCACATCCAAGTCGGCGACCACATAGAGAAACTGAACGGAGAGTCGATGGTCGGCAAGCGGCATTTCGAAGTGGCCAAAATCCTGAAGGACATCCCGAAAGGAGCCACCTTCACCATCCGGCTGGTGGAGCCGATGAAGAGCGGCTTCAACATCATCTCGCCGAAGAGCAGCACGCGAGGCGGCAGCAAAAAATCCAATTACGGCACCGGACGGGAGACGCTCAGGTTTAAGGCCGGCGGCAACGCGGAGATCCAAGAGAAGGTAGGGGATTGATTAATTTCGGTTGTGTCTGGCACGAAATCAATTAATGCGTTCTGAAAAGGAGGAAAGCATCTAATTTCTGCTGCAATAAAACATCTCGTGGTTGATTACTTAGGTCGGTACAAATAAGGAAAATTGGTATCGTGAGATTCATCTCACGTTGTGGAGATATAGATAGTCCTGTAATACTCCTATCATTTTACAATGAGTTGTAAATACGTATATAGTAGTGCTCACAAAAAAATGTGGGAAACAAACGCATCATTTCATTCCACGATGAGCGAAAGACTTTTTAGTAAACGGGTGAAGAGTTTCTGCGTTGACACAACAAAGGAGTCTCTTTTCTTGATTGACAGCGATCTTCTTTATTTCCTCTGATACAGTTGATTGGTACGTATTCAGGTCTACCTGAATATACCTCATTCTGGACATATCATTAACATTGTTATTGAATCCTGATTTAGGTATCTATTTGTGAAAGCACGGATTTTTTTGGAATCGTCTAAACTCCTTGGATTATTGCTTAATTTCTATAAATGCACTGATTAATTTAGGTTTAGATTCTTTTCTAATCTGCATTCTCATAGACGTTTGAACTGCTTGATCTATTTCGATCCATTGCAAAGTTATATGACGATGAAGTTGATAATTCTTCGCAATACCAAAATGTAACACAACAGTTACAGAATCGGTAGGAATGCAAAAACACCAAGACTTTTTTAATATTAGAAATGATTAATTATTATTGAATCTTATGGTGTCTCAAAATTAATGAAATTGGGAATTTTTATTCTAGAAATTTTGAAATCGAATTTAATGTTCGTATACATGTGCATTATACCTCTCCTCTAATAGAATGACTTCGTAAATTTTTGTTCGTTCCACCAAACCGAGAAATGTCATTCAAATTATTATTCAGTCTTTGAGAACCTTCAAATCCTTAAGATCCTCTTTCAAATCGTTCAAATCCTTCGGAAACGTCAAATCTTTTAGACCACACAGACTTTCATCCAGATCGTTCAACTCCTTTAGTTCATTCAGATCCATCGGTTAGCTAATAACTCTTAGATCCTTCAAATCCTTATTCTTCTCCTTGAAATCTTTCAAATCCTTCATAACGGTCAGATGCTTCAAATTCTTCAGATACTTAAGATCCTCTTTTAGATTGTTTAGGTCCTACAGATCCTTTAGATTTTTCAGAATCCTAAAATGCTGCAGATCCTTCAGATACTTCAAATTCTCCTTCGCCTCCTTCAGATTGTTCAAATTCTTCAGAACCGTCAGATGCTTCAAATCTAGATACTGCAAATCTATAAAATTATTCACCTCATGCCTCACATCGTTCAAGTTCTTCAGAAACATTTAAACCGTTATATACTTAAGATTCTTCAGATCCCTCAGAACCTTCAGATTTTTTTTCATCTTTCATACTTCAAAATCGTAAGATCCTTTAGATCTTTCAGATCCTGCAGATCAAATTTTTCGGATCCTTGAAATCCTTTCAGAATCCTCAGATGCTTCATAGCCTTCAGATATTTCAAATCCTTTTCAAATTTTAAATCCTTTAAATACCTAAGTTCCTCCTTCAGATTTTTCAAATCATTTAGCTACTTCAGATTCTTCACATCCTTTACATCGATCAAACCCGTCAAAGAACTGTTACATTTTTCAGATCTTTCCGATCCTTGAGATCATGCATATCTTTCAGATACGGCTTCAGGTCATTTAAATGTTTCAGATTATTCGAATCCTTCCGAACTGTCAAAGCCTTTAGATACCGCAGGTCTTTCAGAATCGTCAAATTCATCAGATCCTTCAGCTCCCGCTTCAGATCGTTCAAATTCTTTAAAAACTTTTAAACCTTTAGATACTTGAGATACTTCAGATCTTTCAAATCTTTCAGATCCCTCAGAACCTTCAGATTTGTTTGATCTCTCCGATACTTCAGAGCCGTCAGATACTTTAGATCGTTCAGATCCTGCAGATCAGATTTTTCGGATCCATGAAATCCTTTGGATCTTTCAGAATCCTCAGATGCTCCATAGCCTTCAGATATTTCAAATCCTTTTCAAATTTGAAATCCTTCAAATACCTAAGTTCCTCCTTCAGATTTTTCAGCTACTTCATATCCTTCACATCCTTTAAATCGATCAAACCCGTCAAAGAACTGCAAGATTTTTCCGATCCTCCAGATCATTCAAATACATTAGGTCCTTCAGATCAGCTACTTCGGATCTTTTAGATCCTTCAGATGGTTTAAATTCTGCAGATCGGTCACATTGTTCGATCCTTGAAGTAATTTAGATCTTGCAGAATCCTGAAATGCTGCAGATCCATCAGATTCTTCAAATTCTCCTTCTCCTTCAGAGCGTTCAAATTCTCCAGGACCGCTGATCCTTCAAATCCTTTAGATGCCTCATATCGTTCAAGTTCTTCAGAAACATTTAAACCTTTAGATACTTGAGATTCTTCAGATACTTCAAATCCTTCAGATCCTTCAGATTTTTTTGATGTTTCCGATACCTCAGGCCCGTCAGATCCTTCACATCCTCCAGATCATCTTTCAGATAGTGTAGATATTACAGATCCGTCAGATATTTAGGATCCTTGAAATCCTTTGTATCTTTCAAAATCCTCAAATGCTCCATAGCCTTCCGATAATTCAAATTTTCCTCTTTCAGATCATTAAAATACCTTCTTCCTTCAGATTGTTCAAATACAATAAGGCCTTCAGATTAGGTGAGTTACTTCGGACCTTTTAGATCCTTCATATCCTCCTTCAGATGGATTAAATCCTACAGATCGGTCACATTGTTCGGATCCTTGAAGTAATTTAGATCTTTCAGAATCCTGAAATGCTGCAGATCCATCAGATTCTTCAAATCCTCCTTCAGGCCTTCAAATTTTTCACAACCGGCAGATCCTTCAGACACGGCTTCAGGTCATTTAAATGTTTCAGATTATTCAAATCCTTCAGAACTGTGAAATCCTTTAGACACCGCAGATCTTCCCTTGAGATCCTTCAGATCCTTCAAATCCTTCAAATCCTTTAAATCTTTCCGATACCTCAGGACCTTTAGAGACTTTAGATTTTTCAGATCCTTTAGATCATCTTTCAGAATCCTCAGAGCCTCCATAGCCTTCAGATATTTCAAATCCTTTTCCTCCTTCAGATCGTTCAAATCCTTCGGAAATCTTAATGCTTAAGTTCCTCCTTCAGATTGTTCAAATAATTCAGGTACTTCCTCAGCTTCATCAGATCCTTTACATCCTTTACATCACTTCAGATCATTCAAATGCATTAGATCCTTCAGATTAGGTCAGTTACTTCGGATCCTTCAGATCTTTTAGATCCTTCATATCCATTTTCAGATGGTTTAAATCCTAACAGCAGCAAATTCTTCAGAACCGCAGATCCTTAAATCATTTAGATCCTTTAGATTCTTCGGATTTTTAGGATAATTGAAAATTTCTTTCAGAATTCTCAGATGCTGCATAGCCTTCAGATATTTTAAATCCTCTTCCTCCTTCGGATCATACAAATCTTTCTCCTCCTACAGATCGTCTAAATCCTTCGGAAATTTTAAATTTTTCAAAAACCTAAGTTTCTCCTTCTGATTCTTCAAATCCTCCTCTTTCAGAGCCTTCAGATTTTCCAGAACCGGCAGATCTTCAGATACTGAACTGTCAAGTCCTTTAGATACTGTTTCAGGTCCTTCAGGTCCTTCAGATCGTTCAGGTCCTTCAGATCCTTCAGATCCTTCAGATCCTTCAGATCCTTCAGATCCTTCAGATCCTTCAGATCCTTCAGATCCTTCAGATCCTTCAGATTCTTCAAATCCTTCGGATTCTTCGGATTCTTCGGATTTTTCAGGTGCTTCAGGTCAGACTTTTCGGATCCCTGAAATCGTTTAAATATTTCAAAATCCTCAAATGCTACAGATCCTTCAGATACTTCAAATTCTTCTTCCCCTCCTTCAGATTGTTCTTCTTCAGATTCTTCAAATCCTTCAGATCCTTCAGATCCTTCAAATTCTTCAGATTCTTCAGATTCTTCAGATCCTTCGTGTTCTTCGGATTCTTCGGATTGTTCAAGTTCTTCAGGTTCTTCAGGTTCTTCCGGTTCTTCAGATCCTTCAGATCCTTCGGGTTCTTCGGATTCTTCGGATTGTTCGGATTGTTCGGATTCTTCGGATTCTTCAGGTTCTTCAGTTTCTTCAGGTTCTTCAGGTTCTTCAGGTTCTTCAGGTTCTTCAGGTTCTTCAGGTTCTTCAGGTTCTTCAGATCCTTCAGATCCTTCGGGTTTTTCGGATTCTTCGGATTCTTCAAGTGCTTCATGTTCTTCAGATTATTCAGATTCTTCAGGTTCTTCAGGTTCTTCAGGTTCTTCAGGTTCTTCAGGTTCTTCAGGTTCTTCAGGTTCTTCAGGTTCTTCAGGTTCTTCAGGTTCTTCAGGTTCTTCAGGTTCTTCAGGTTCTTCAGGTTCTTCAGGTTCTTCAGGTTCTTCAAGTTCTTCAGATTCTTTAGGTTTTTCAGATTCTTCAAATACATTAGATCCTTCAGATCTTTTAGATCCTTCATATTCTCCTTCAGATGGTTTAAATACTACAGATAGGTCAGATTTTTCGGATCCCTGAAATCGTTTAGATGTTTCACTATCCTCAAATGCTACAGATCCTTCAGATATTTCAAATTCTTTTCCTCCTTCAGATCGTTCAAATTCTTCAGAACAGTCCGATGCTTTAGATACTGACCTGTCAAATCCTTTAGATACTGAACTGTCAAATCCTTTAGATACTGCTTCTTCAGATTCTTCAGATCCTTCAGATCCTTCAGATCCTTCAGATCCTTCAGATCCTTCAGATCCTGCAGATCCTTCAGATCCTTCAGATCTTTCAGATCCTTCAGGTCCTTCAGATCCTTCGTGTTCTTCGGGTTCTTCGGATTCTTCGGATTCTTCGGATTCATCGGGTGCTTCAGGTTCTTCAGATCATTCAAATACTTTAGATCCTTCAGATCTCTTAGATCCTTCATATTCTCCTTCATATGGTGTAAATCCTACAAATCGGTCAGACTTTTCGGATCCCTGAAATCGTTTAGATATTTCAAAATCCTCAAATGCTACAGATCCTTGAGATACTTCAAATTCTTCTTCCCCTCCTTCAGATTGTTCTTCTTCAGATTCTTCAAATCCTTCAGATCCTTCAGATACTTCAGATCCTTCAGATTCTCCAGATCCTTCGTGTTCTTCGGATTCTTCGGATTGTTCAAGTTCTTCAGGTTCTTCAGGTTCTTCCGGTTCTTCAGATCCTTCAGATCCTTCGGGTTCTTCGGATTCTTCGGATTCTTCGGGTTCTTCAGGTTCTTCAGGTTCTTCAGGTTCTTCAGGTTCTTCAGGTTCTTCAGGTTCTTCAGGTTCTTCAGGTTCTTTAGGTTCTTCAGATCCTTCGTGTTCTTCGGATTGTTCAAGTTCTTCAGGTTCTTCCGGTTCTTTAGATCCTTCAGATCCTTCCGGTTCTTCGGATTCTTCGGATTCTTCGGATTCTTCGGATTCTTCGGATTCTTCGGATTCTTCGGATTCTTCGGATTCTTCAGGTTCTTCAGGTTTTTCAGGTTCTTCAGGTTCTTCAGGTTCTTCGGATTCTTCGGATTGTTTGGATTCTTCGGATTCTTCGGATTCTTCAGGTTCTTCAGGTTCTTCAGGTTCTTCAGGTTCTTCAGGTTCTTCAGGTTCTTCAGGTTCTTCAGGTTCTTCAGG
The DNA here is from genome assembly GCA_963583935.1 of Diaperis boleti. NCBI lineage: Eukaryota > Metazoa > Arthropoda > Insecta > Coleoptera > Tenebrionidae > Diaperis > Diaperis boleti. The sequence goes on from OY757242.1 coordinate 3,559,578, forward strand.
TTCTTCAGGTTCTTCAGGTTCTTCAGTTTCTTCAGGCTCTTCGGATTCTTCGGATTGTTTGGATTCTTCAGATTCTTCAGGTTCTTCAGGTTCTTCAGTTTCTTCAGATCCTTCGGGTTTTTCGGATTCTTCGGATTCTTCGGATTCTTCAGGTGCTTCAGGTTCTTCAGATTATTCAGGTTCTTCAGGTTCTTCAGGTTCTTCAGGTTCTTCAGGTTTTTCAGGTTCTTCAAGTTCTTCAGATTCTTCAGGTTTTTCAGATTCTTCAAATACATTAGATCCTTCAGATCTTTTAGATCCTTCATATTCTCCTTCAGATGGTTTAAATACTGCAGATCGGTCAGATTTTTCGGATCCCTGAAATCGTTTAGATGTTTCACTATCCTCAAATGCTACAGATCCTTCAGATACTTCAAATTCTTCAGAACAGTCAAATTCTACAGATCCTTCAGATATTTCAAGTTCTTCTCCTCCTTCAGATCGTTCAAATTCTTCAGAACAGTCCGATGCTTCAGATACTGAACTGTCAAATCCTTTAAATACTGCTTCTTCAGATTCTTTAGATCCTTCAGATCCATCAGATCCTTCAGATCCTTCAGATCCTTCAGATCCTTCAGATCCTTCAGATCCTTCAGATCCTTCAGATCCTTCAGATTCTTCAGATTCTTCAGATTCGTCAGATTCTTCAGATCCTTCGTGTTCTTCGGATTGTTCAAGTTCTTCAGGTTCTTCAGGTTCTTCCGGTTCTTCAGATCCTTCAGATCCTTCCGGTTCTTCGGATTCTTCGGATTCTTCGGATTCTTCGGATTCTTCGGATTCTTCAGGTTCTTCAGGTTCTTCAGGTTCTTCAGGTTCTTCAGGTTCTTCAGGTTCTTCAGGTTCTTCAGGTTCTTCAGGTTCTTTAGGTTCTTCAGATCCTTGGGGTTTTTCGGATTCTTTGGATCCTTCAGATCCTTCAGATCCTTCAGATCCTTCAGATCCTTCAGATTCTTCAGATCCTTCGTGTTCTTCGGATTGTTCAAGTTCTTCAGGTTCTTCCGGTTCTTCAGATCCTTCAGATCCTTCCGGTTCTTCGGATTCTTCGGATTCTTCGGATTCTTCGGATTCTTCGGATTCTTCGGATTCTTCAGGTTCTTCAGGTTCTTCAGGTTCTTCAGGTTCTTCAGGTTCTTCAGGTTATTCAGGTTCTTCAGGTTCTTCAGGTTCTTCTGATTCTTCGGATTGTTTGGATTCTTCGGATTCTTCGGATTCTTCAGGTTCTTCAGGTTCTTCAGGTTCTTCAGGTTCTTCAGGTTCTTCAGGTTCTTCAGGTTCTTCAGTTTCTTCAGGTTCTTCGGATTCTTCGGATTGTTTGGATTCTTCGGATTCTTCAGGTTCTTCAGGTTCTTCAGTTTCTTCAGGTTCTTCAGATCCTTCGGGTTTTTCGGATTCTTCGGATTCTTCGGATTCTTCAGGTGCTTCAGGTTCTTCAGATTATTCAGGTTCTTCAGGTTCTTCAAATACATTAGATCCTTCAGATCTTTTAGATCCTTCATATTCTCCTTCAGATGGTTTAAATACTACAGATCGGTCAGATTTTTCGGATCCCTGAAATCGTTTAGATGTTTCACTATCCTCAAATGCTACAGATCCTTCAGATACTTCAAATTCTTCAGAACAGTCAAATTCTACAGATCCTTTAGATATTTCAAATTCTTCTCCTCCTTCAGATCGTTCAAATTCTTCAGAACAGTCCGATGCTTCAGATACTGAACTGTCAAATCCTTTAGATACTGCTTCTTCAGATTCTTTAGATCCTTCAGATCCATCAGATCCTTCAGATCCTTCAGATCCTTCAGATCCTTCAGATCCTTCAGATCCTTCAGATCCTTCAGATCCTTCAGATCCTTCAGATCCTTCAGATCCTTCAGATCCTTCAGATCCTTCAGATCCTTCAGATCCTTCAGATCCTTCAGATCCTTCAGATCCTTCAGATCTTTCAGATCCTTCAGATCCTTCAGATCCTTCAGATCCTTCAGATCCTTCAGATCCTTCAGATCCTTCAGATCCTTCAGATCCTTCAGATCCTTCAGATCCTTCAGATCCTTCAGATCCTTCAGATCCTTCAGATCCTTCAGATCCTTCAGATCCTTCGGATCCTTCAGATCCTTCGGATCCTTCGGATCCTTCGGATCCTTCAGATCCTTCAGATCCTTCAGATCCTTCAGATCCTTCAGATTCTTCAGATTCTTCAGATCCTTCGTGTTCTTCGGATTCTTCGGATTGTTCAAGTTCTTCAGGTTCTTCAGGTTCCTCCGAGTTTTCAGATCCTTCAGATCCTTCGGGTTCTTCGGATTCTTCAGGTTCTTCAGATCCTTCAGATCCTTCCGGTTCTTCGGATTCTTCGGATTCTTCGGATTCCGGATTCTTCGGATTCTTCGGATTCTTCGGATTCTTCGGATTCTTCAGATTCTTCGGATTCTTCGGATTCTTCAGGTTCTTCAGGTTCTTCAGGTTCTTCAGGTTCTTCAGGTTATTCAGGTTCTTCAGGTTCTTCAGGTTCTTCAGGTTCTTCTGATTCTTCGGATTGTTTGGATTCTGCGGATTCTTCGGATTCTTCAGGTTCTTCAGGTTCTTCAGGTTCTTCAGGTTCTTCAGGTTCTTCAGGTTCTTCAGTTTCTTCAGGTTCTTCGGATTCTTCGGAAATCGTCACGTAACGAAATTCCCCCTCCATTGGACTCTGCAACGTGTTCGCATTATTTTTAAATGTTAGTTCATTTAGTTTTTGAGTCTTTTTGTTTACTATCTATTCTGCAGCCTTACAGTCTCTCTCAGTAAACCGCCTGATGTATTTCAATTTTGGAAGTCACAGTGTCGGAAAGACTGGCCTGTCCCTAATTTTTGTAAAATTGATGTTGTTTTATTTGAAGATAGAAACGCAATAACCGGAGAATGGTATTCAACCTCAAGTTTGTTTATCGCGTTCGAAACAATAAAATTAAAGTGACCGTAAATCGACATCACGACAACGCCGCATGCTGTACTGTAACAAACGCGGTAATATTCAGTCGAAGTACAATTACCGCCTCATCCCATTTGATATGGTACCACAACAATTCTTGTTTTAATCAATAGGAAAAGAGAAATTGCGTATTCGATTGTGTTTGAAGGTGAAATAAATTCCAATCGTGATATTCGATTTATACATTTCATTAATAACATCCATATATGGTAAAATTCAATGTTGTCGTAGATTGAAAATGTACAAATTTGTTGTAGAAAATAATTAAGTAGGTCAAAAATTACTGCTACTCCCATAGTAGTAGAAAGAGCCTCTCTTGGGCATTTTAAATTACCACAAGGCCTTGGTTAATTACCACTGAAACACAACAAACATTTCACAGGACACAGAAACCATTTGTTCACGCATAGATAAACTGAGTAAAGTCATTTAGATACAGAATTGCTTTCAAGGTGAATTCGTGTAAACTAAACAAACGAAATAAAAAATAATCATTACAATAAAAAAGAAACAAAACTGGTCTTGATAGTGATCAACACTCTTTACTTCCAGGACGACATGATGGACATCGGCATCGAAAAGATCAACACAATCCTTGAAAACTTCCTGGGAATCAACGACGAAGAGCTCGCCACCAGGATTTGGGAGATTTCCGACGGGAAGTCAAACTCCATGGACTTTGCGGATGCCGTCGACAGTTCCGACTTGGAGGAACTCGGTTTCACGGACGACTTAGTGATCGAGCTGTGGGGGGCAATTACGGATGCTCGTGACGGTAGAATTTGATGATGCCAGTGCCACTTTCACTTATTTATAGCAACTTACGTTCTTTTCCTGGGACTATTAGACAATGAAATTATTATTTCTGTTATTGTAATTTTTAAAATAAAGACAATTATTTAACTGTCCTGGTTAACAGTTCCTTAGACTGGGTCACAAGTTTCTTTTTCCGAAATTCGAGTTAAGAGGCACCAAAAAAATTCCTACCTCCCGGAATTGTCCCGGCAATCCTTATAATTTTTGGTGCCTCTTAATTCGAATTTTGGAAAAAGGAACTTGTGGACCTGGTTAATGCAACAAATTGGATTGATTGGCCTTTAGATAAGCTTCGAAGGTTGACGAAATTAGTGGCCCAACAACTTTTTCGTCCACACACGACGGACAGAAAGAGGGCGGTTTCTAAATCGTAACTATTAGAGCGGTCGTTACACAATATCTAGCAGTCTTTTCTTCGACATTGGTGGCCAAAGCTACGGATGGACTCGATATCTAAAAATTACCAGTTTAATGGGTTTTTATTCCCGTTCGGTGCACTAAACTTATTAAAATCAAGCTCGGTGGTAAGTGACCTAGAGCAAACCGGAATTCACAATATTTGCCATTGTTGATCTGTTCTTAATGTTTGTGCAACCGACCGTCCAATTAAATACTGTTTGCTAAAAATAACACGTACTTCAGAGATTGCGTCGTGATTTGATAAGAACATATGGGAGGATATCAGGTAAGTTGCGGTGTTGATAAGGAGAATTTTAATGTTGGTACCTCGAATTGGAATAAGATATTTGCTCGACACTCCCTGTTCTTCTAGTCCTCTTCTTCTCCTGGATCTTCGATGGCGTTCATATATGACTATGAATGCATATATGACAGAGACCGATTGACATTTATATCTGGTGGATCGACCAGAGGAAAGTTTCAAAGGCAAATTTTAAGTGTGACAAGGTGGTTAAAGTTTCACAACAACTGAAATACGCTGTAAGGACAACTGATAACATGTATGATATTTGTGATCTGATTCCATGTAATGTATGTAAGAATGAAAGACTTCCCTTCTCAACAATATTTAGGAACGAACAAACTAAGCATAGAGTATTTGTATATTTGTATAAGTATTTGGCGAAGTAACGAAATATTGAAAAAACGAAATGTATTATGAACTTATGAAATGGTAAAATAGTAAAACGCATTATTAATTTGTGAAGTAACGAAATCTCGAAATAACGAAATTCGTTGAAAAATTATGAAACTATAGAGAAATTATGCAATAACCATTAGCAGAGGACCAAATGCGTCATGAAATTATGGAATAGCGAAATTGTGAAGTGACGAAGTTCCTTAAAATTAAAATAACGAAATAGCGTAATAACAAAATGCGTTAAGAAATTGTGTGTTTGCGAAATCATGAAAGAACAAAGAAACGAAATAGCGAAATAATAAAATAACGAAATAGTTAAATATATTATTAAATTATGAAATAATAGATTAGCAAACATAATATGAAGAAGAAAATATAAATATCAACGGAAACGAGACATAAAATAACGAAATTATAAAATTATGAAATACTGAAATATTTGGCGACATAACGAAATATTGAAATAACGAGATATATTATGAAATTATGAAATGGTAAAATAGCAAAACGCATTATTAATTTGTGAAGTAACGAAATCTCGAAATAACGAAATTCGTTGAAAAATTATGAAACTATAGAGAAATTATGCAATAACCATTAGCAGAGGACCAAATGCGTCATGAAATTATGGAATAGCGAAATTGTGAAGTGACGAAGTTCCTTAAAATTAAAATAACGAAATAGCGTAATAACAAAATGCGTTAAGAAATTGTGTGTTTGCGAAATCATGAAAGAACAAAGAAACGAAATAGCGAAATAACAAAATAACGAAATAGTTAAATATATTATGAAATTGTGAAATAATAGAATAGCAAACATCCTATGAAGAAGAAAATATGAACATGAACGGAAACGAAACATAAAGTAACGAAATATTGAAGTAACGAAATATATTATGAACTTATGAAATGGTGAAATAGCAAAACGCATTATTAATTTGTCAAGTAACGAAATCTGGAAATAACGAAATTTGTTGAGAAATTATGAAACTATAGAGAAATTGTGCAATAACCATTAGCAAAGGACCAAATGCGTTATGAAATTATGGAATAGCGAAATTGTGAAATGACGAAGTTTTTTGAAAGTAAAATAACGAAATAGCGTAATAAAAAAATGCGTTAAGAAATTGTGTGTTTGCGAAATCATGAAAGAACAAAGAAACGAAATAGCGAAATAACAAAATAACGTAATAATTAAAAATATTATGAAATTATAAAATGGTAAAATAGTAAAACGTATTATTAATTTGTGAAGTAACGAAATCTCGAAATAACGAAATTCGTTGAGAAATCATGAAACTATAGAGAAATTATGAAATAACCATTAGCAGAGGACCAAATGCGTTATGAAATTATGGAATAGCGAAATTGTGAAATGACGAAGTTCCTTAAAATTAAAATAACGAAATAACGTAATAAAAAAATGCGTTAAGAAATTGTGTGTTTGCGAAATCATGAAAGAACAAAGAAACGAAATAGCGAAATAACAAAATAACGAAATAGTTAAAAATATTATGAAATTATGAAATAATAGATTAGCAAACATAATATGAAGAAGAAAATATGAACCATGAACGGAAACGAAACATAAAATAACGAAATTATAAAATTATGAAATAGTGAAATATTTGGCGACATAACGAAATATTGAAATAACGCAATATATTATGAAATTATAAAATGGTAAAATAGTAAAACGCATTATTAATTTGTAAAGTACCGAAAACTCAAAATAACGAAATTCGTTGAGAAATTATGAAACTATAGAGAAATTATGCAATAACCATTAGCAGAGGACCAAATGCGTTACGAAATTATGGAATAGCGAAATTGTGAAATGACAAAGTTTTTTGAAAGTTAAATAACGAAATAGCGTAATAAAAAAATGCGTTAAGAAATTGTGTGTTTGCGAAATCATGAAAGAACAAAGAAATGAAATAGCGAAATAACAAAATAACGAAATCGTTAAATATATTATGAAATTATGATATAATAGAATAGCAAATATAATATGAAGAAGAAAACCTGAATATGAACGGAAACGAAACATAAAATAACGAAATTATAAAATTATGAAATAGTGAAATATTTAACGACATAACGAAATATTGAAATAACGAAATATATTATGAACTTATGAAATGGTGAAATAGTAAAACGCATTATTAATTTGTGAAGTAACGAAATCTCGAAATAACGAAATTCGTTGAGAAATTATGAAACTATAGAGAAATTATGCAATAACCATTAGCAGAGGACCAAATGCGTTATGAAATTATGGAATAGCGAAATTGTGAAATGACGAAGTTTTTTGAAAGTAAAATAACGAAATAGCGTAATAAAAAAATGCGTTAAGAAATTGTTTGTTTGCGAAATTATGAAAGAACAAAGAAATGAAATAGCGAAATAACAAAATAACGAAATCGTTAAATATATTATGAAATTATGATATAATAGAATAGCAAATATAATATGAAGAAGAAAATATGAACATGAACGGAAACGAAACATAAAATAACGAAATATATTATGAACTTATGAAATGGTGAAATAGCAAAACGCATTATTAATTTGTCAAGTAACGAAATCTCGAAATAACGAAATTTGTTGAGAAATTATGAAACTATAGAGAAGTTGTGCAATAACCATTAGCAAAGGACCAAATGCGTTATGAAATTATGGAATAGCGAAATTGTGAAATGACGAAGTTTTTTAAAAGTAAAATAACGAAATAGCGTAATAAAAAAATGCGTTAAGAAATTGTGTGTTTGCGAAATCATGAAAGAACAAAGAAATGAAATAGCGAAATAACAAAATAACGAAATAGTTAAATATATTATGAAATTGTGAAATAATAGATTAGCAAACATAATATGAAGAAGAAAATATGAATATACAAGGAAACGAAACATAAAATAACGAAATTATAAAATTCTGAAATACTGAAATATTTGGCGACATAACGAAATATTGAAATAACGAAATATATTATGAACTTATGAAATGGTAAAATAGTAAAACGCATTATTAATTTGTGAAGTAACGAAATCTCGAAATAACGAAATTCGTTGAGAAATTGTGAATCTATAGAGAAATTATGCAATAACCATTAGCAAAGGAACAAATGCGTTATGAAATTATGGAATAGCGAAATTGTGAAATGACGAAGTTTCTTAAAAGTAAAATAACGAAATAGCGTAATAAAAAAATGCGTTAAGAAATTGTATGTTTGCGAAATCATGAAAGAACAAAGAAACGAAATAGCGAAATAACAAAATAACGAAATCGTTAAATATATTATGAAATTATGATATAATAGAATAGCAAACATAATATGAAGAAGAAAACATGAATATGAACGGGAACGAAACATAAAATAACGAAATTATAAAATTATGAAATACTGAAATATTTGGCGACATAACGAAATATTGAAATAACGAAATATATTATGAACTTATGAAATGGTGAAATAGTAAAACGCATTATTAATTTGTGAAGTAACGAAATCTCGAAATAACGAAATTCGTTGAGAAATTATGAAACTATAGAGAAATTATGCAATAACCATTTAGCAGTGGACCAAATGCGTTATGAAATTATGGAATAGCGAAATTGTGAAATGACGAAGTTTTTTGAAAGTAAAATAACGAAATAGCGTAATAAAAAAATGCGTTAAGAAATCGTGTGTTTGCGAAATCATGAAAGAACAAAGAAACGAAATAGCGAAATAACAAAATAACGAAATAGTTAAATATATTATGAAATTGTGAAATAATAGATTAGCAAACATAATATGAAGAAGAAAATATGAATATACAAGGAAACGAAACATAAAATAACGAAATTATAAAATTATGAAATACTGAAATATTTGGCGACATAACGAAATATTGAAATAACGAAATATATTATGAACTTATGAAATGGTAAAATAGTAAAACGCATTATTAATTTGTGAAGTAACGAAATCTCGAAATAACGAAATTCGTTGAGAAATTATGAAACTATAGAGAAATTATGCAATAACCATTAGCAGAGGACCAAATGCGTCATGAAATTATGGAATAGCGAAATTGTGAAATGACGAAGTTCCTTAAAATTAAAATAACGAAATAGCGTAATAAAAAAATGCGTTAAGAAATTATGTGTTTGCGAAATCATGAAAGAACAAAGAAACGAAATAGCGAAATAACAAAATAACGAAATAGTTAAATATATTATGAAATTATGATATAATAGAACAGCAAAAATAATATGAAGAAGAAAACATGAATATGAACGGAAACGAAACATAAAATAACGAAATTATAAAATTATCAAATAGTAAAATATTTAACGACATAACGAAATATTGAAATAACGAAATATATTATGAACTTATGAAATGGTGAAATAGTAAAACGCATTATTAATTTGTGAAGTAACGAAATCTCGAAATAACGAAATTCGTTGAGAAATGATGAAACTATAGAGAAATTATGCAATAACCATTAGCAGAGGACCAAATGCGTTATGAAATTATGGAATAGCGAAATTGTAAAATGACGAAGTTTCTTCAAAGTAAAATAACGAAATAGCGTAATGAAAAAATGCGTTAAGAAATTGTGTGTTTGCGAAATCATGAAAGAACAAAGAAACGAAATAGCGAAATAACAAAATAACGAAATCGTTAAATATATTATGAAATTATGATATAATAGAATAGCAAACATGATATGAAAAAGAAAATATGAATATGGACGGAAATAAAACATAAAATAACGAAATTGTAAAATTCTGACATACTGAAATATTTGGCGACATAACGAAATATTGAAGTAACGAAATATATTATGAATTTATGAAATGGTAATATAGTGAAATGCATTAATAATTTGTGAAGTAACGAAACATAACCGTAAACGTAATATGAAGAATAAAATCTGAATATGAAAGAAAGCGAAACATAAAATAGCAAAATAAAATTATGAAATATGTAGTGAAATAAAGAAATGTAAAATGAAATTATGAAATAATAAAATAATGCAATGCATTATCAATTTGTGAATTAACGAAATTCGTTATGACATTAATATGAAATTATGGAGAAATTTTCTTGATCATTATCTGTAGGTCGCTATACATTACATTGCATACTGTGCGACTCCCGAGCCGCAAGAGCGCACCCACGGGTTTCCCTGTAGGTCATTATCGTCGCGGTCAGGTCACCATTTAAAAGTAAAGTGCACCTTCAAGCAATCGAAATAAAACTGAAAGTAATTAATTGGCTGTCGTTCTACCTGACTCAATGCATCAAAAAAGTCATGACTGCGGTTCTCAATCGATTTTTGTGTAAATTTTGAAACCTGTTTTTTATATGTTGTAGTGTGACGCTTTCTACGGGACTTAAAGTGTGCATGGTTGTGTTCGTCCTTTTATAAACAACTTGGTGGGGATTCGACGTCGGTATCATGCGTGCATCAAGCGCGGCGAGTGAGTCAATTCACTGGTCATCGTGATACTAGAATGGTCCCGATACGACGCCGGGAAGTGTTTGAATTCAGGTTATTTGTGTTCTGGTAACTTCGTTACAGTAGGTCTCGTTATATTAGGAATTATCACAGGTTTAAATATTTGCGTAACTTTGTGACAAAAAGCCGAAGCGAAGCCGATATCTCGTGTCGTATAGTATTTTTCTTCATCCTCCAGCGGGCCGCAGAAGCCGCCGTTCCCGGAGCGAAATGCGGCCAGGAAGCCCCAATTTTAATCTCTTTTCGAGTATGCTGCATGCTTTTAATAAGATCCATAGACCCCGACAACCGATCAGACACATCTGTCGTCTTGTGTTCGTCCTTTACCTCCGGCAAACCAACATAATGAGTTTGCATCTCTTTTGAAACCAAGACTAAACGATTTCAGTCGTTAACAAGTTTCCGAGTACAGTTATCTACACATTTTGTAGCCTCTCGTTCCTTTATTAATCGAACGTAATTATACAATTATACGTTTTGAATGGTCTTCAGCCAGCGCTGAAAGAGAAATTAAAAACCGTCGATGACTGGCGGAGACAATTACGGGCTGCAGACTTTGTTGGCTGCACGACCGTAATTAAACCAATTAAATCTCTAAACAACCGGGTGTGTGGTGACCCCCCGCAGAAATATCTCCAGATAAACAGTTACGATAATGAAAGAAAACAGAAAAACACGATAACCTTGCGATTATAATGGAAAACGCGCTGTAATATTTTTAAACAGATGTTTGTCGACGTCGGAACGCGCGGGTTCTTACGCTCGCAGAAAATGTTGAACGTGCTTTATTTTACGTTGGGTCGAAGTGGAAGGGGGGCGTTATGCAAGGAGACGGGAGATCTGTCTTCGGAAAAGCTATGCAAGGTAAGAATTGCTTTTGTAAATTGCAACGTTAAAGGTTAGGAGTGTGAGGGCAACACTTAGAAAGTTCATTTGCATACAATCAGATGTTAAAAATTCGTGGCCTAAAGTTATCAATGTCACGACACCTCATCAATTAAAACTGTTCAAATTACAATGATATCAGTCAGATTACAGTATTCTTTAGATTGTGACGGAGCAAGCGGCATGATGAAGCAATTTCGAATGTAAATGAGTGCATATTTATAGAACCATTGGCATTAACATTTCCTTACCTTATTGTTTCAAGTGCTTTAAGATTAAAATTTTGAGTTGGCAACAATGATTGTCAGCCGATGACAGATGGTTGACAGCTGCATTTGCGCCCAACAAACATAACCTCGCATGAATTACTTATCTGAATAAACATATTAGTAAGGTAGTAAGCGTCCTTGGTCTTTATGTTGATAAGTTTTATCTAAAGTGCTTAATCTGTATAATAACCTATAACATATTTACACTTTCCAGTCTTCTTTAATCAATCTTTTAAATCAGATTTTGTGGAACATTTTACAGATGGAGTAAAAATAACTTTAAAAAAATTCAAAATCATCTGACCTTCGAATTTATTAAATTTATCTGTTGATCTTTTTCTTTTCTTAATTCAAAATAATGGTGTCACAACATGGTTTATATTATTCCAACCGTTTTATTTATATCTTTGATGAAAGGAAAGTTCATAACCTTTTCAGTTTGACGTTATTGACCATCATCTGTTTGTTAATTAAATTAAGTGACATATTTATGTAGCAAAAGTCAGTAGGAATTGCAAAAAACATTTACATATTAATACAAAGTATAAATACGGAGAAGTCACAAATATCCCAAGGCAATATAAAATCTTTCTTGAAGAATTCCTCGAAATGCATTATGCATTATTTGTGACCTTAGTTTAAGTTTTTTTTATTCTCTAACAACTGTAGAGGGCTGCTACACAAAGGTTTACTGGGAATACAGTTTACAGAATATGAATCATTTTTACATACCCCCTGGACCCCCATGAAAAATGTGAAAAATAGTTTACCACCTATTCTCATACCTACCAAATATATAAAAAGTCATAAAAATCGGTCTAGCCCAAGGGGGCTAATGGGTGTGCTCAAGTTACAGAATAGTTAGTCCGATGCAAACAACACATTGTATAATAATCATGAATATGGTAACAATTAAAGGAAGTTGCCTTAATCTCAATAATTTATGGCGAACCCTAATAAATAGTAGGTACCGATAGACGCAGTAAAGACGATTGGTTGACCCAGTGAAATAAGTTCACGCCCACGTCTCTAGTGGAGACGCCCTCTCGATTTTTATTTTTAGCTCCATTTTAAGTAAAACCAAGGGTCAAAATTTATTTTGGTTTTAGTGACTTTACTGGTTTTTATTGTTTTTTGAAAAACCACTAGCACTAGAATTTTCAAAATAACACAGAGTAAAAAGTGTGTCCTGTTCTGTTGTGTCATTTCATTGGAATTGCTTCAGTCGTTACATTGGTTTTCACTCTCATGGAATAATAAGGATATTTGTAGGTGGAGTGCATATTTGGTTGCCTACTCACCAGTTGATTATGTCGCAAAGGTACAAACTTATCAACAATAAATATTACACTTGGTAATAGATTCAGATAAAAGTGTAGTTTTTTTTTGTATTCGTTTTGTGAAACACAATGAATAATGAAATACATAACAACATACATAAATGTATTTAATTTGACAGCTGTCAACATAACCTCAAAATTGGATGTTAATTCGTGTTTTTTGTCATTTTGCGTGAAGGAATGCAAAAAATGCTGTTCAATACTCGGGCAAAATTCGCCCTCGCCGACGACGCTTACTCCGGTCGGGTTGTCCCGAGCGCCAGTTTTTTTACGTGGTATGCTCCACGGGAACGCGGTTAGCTAAATCGGAGTCCGGTGAGCCAGGGGTCAGACAAAGGCGGTATCGGGGTTAGAGACTTTATTTATAATAATGTATAGCTATTTACACGTTTACACGCAGGGCACACAGGAGATTGGCTGGCTTGGGTGGTACTAGGACCCTTCTGCGAATGCCTTCCTCCTGTGCGGCCAAACGCCATCTGGGATGCCACGGCTGGTCCCGTCCCCTATTCGAGTCGGTTGGGGCCTCTCCACGTCTCTCTTCTCTTCGGTTCTTCTTCCTCCACTTTTGCCCTTCTTTCTGGGTTGGCTGGAGGACAGGATCGCCCATTTGTAGATAACTTGGTGGGGAGTCAATGACGTTCGTGGAACGGAGCGCGGAGAGTGGGGAACTCAAGGCCTTATTGCTTGCCGACGTGACGTCCTTCCCTGCTGAACGGCGGCTGTTCGGGAGCTCGAGAAGTTGGCATCGGGAGCGCGCTCACTCACTGGTCATCGGGATACAAGAACACTCCCGATACGGTGTCGGGAAGTATTTTATTTCTGAGTGTTTGTCACCACGGTCGGGTCGGTAAACCAGGAAAACTTAGTAACGTAGTAAGCTCCCTAGTAGCCTTCCTTTACCGTGGAACGATCCGCAGCAAGCTCGTATCATTTTCATAAAATTTGTAAAATCTGATTTTACTGAGTGTCTATAAAATCTAGGATATCTGGCAATTTGGAAAATCTAGAACTATAGGGAATCTGGAGAAACTAGAGGATCTGCAAAATATCGAAATTTAGATTTAAAAAATCTAGGAAGTCTGATCTATAGTATCTAGGAAATCGATAATCTAAAATCTAAAAGAATTTGTGAGTGAAAATTTGGGGTGTCTATAAAATCTAGGAAATCGGGCAATTGAAAAATTTGGAACATTTATAGCTATAGCAAATCTAGAAAGTCTAGGGAAAATTATGAGAAGCTAGAAAATTTAGATCTAACAAATCTAGGAAATAATCTAGAATGTAAAAAATCTGTGGAGGAAAATTTGGAGTGTCTATAAAATTTAGGAAATCTGGCAACAAAAAAATCTGCAGCTGCAGCAAATCTGCAGAATATTGAGAACATGAGAAAGCTAGAAAATTTAGATATAACACATCTAGGAAGTTTATAATCTACAGTATCTAGGAAATCGTTAATCTAAAATCTAAAAGAATCTGTTGAAGAATATTTGGGGTGTTTATAAAATCTAGGAAATCCGGTAATTGAAAAATTTGGAAAATCTATAGCTATAGGAAATCTAGAAAGTCTGGCAAGTCTGTAGAACATAGGGAATATTATGAGAAAGCTGGAAATCGTGTATCTAGGAAATCGATAATATAAAATCTAAAAAATCTGTGGAAGAAAATTTGGGGTGTCTATAAAATCTAGGAAATCTGGCAATTGGAAAAACCAAGAACTATAAGAAATCTAGAAAATTTAGGGAATCTGGAGAATATAGAGGATATGAGAAATCTAGAAAATTTAGATATAACAAATCTAGAAAGTCTATAATCTAGGAAATCGATCATGTAAAATCAATTGAAAAATTTGGAAAATTTATATCTATAGGAAATCTAGAAAATCTAGAGGATCTGCAGAACATCGAGAATATGAGGAACGTAGAAAATGTTGATCTAAAAAATCTAGGAAGTTTATAATCTACAGCATCTAAGAAATCGATAATTTGAATTCTAAAAAAATCTGTCGACGAAAATTTTGGGTGTCTATAAAAGCTAGGAAATGTCGCAATTGAAACATCTATAACTATAAATTTAGAGAATCTGGAGAATATAGATAATATGAGAAAGCTAGAAAATTTAGATATAACAAATCTATAATCTACAGTATCTAGGAAATCGATAATCTGAATTCTAAAAAAATCAGTGGAAGAAGATCTGGGGTGTCTATAAAATCTAGGAAATCTAGCAATTTAAAAATCCGGAATATCTATAGCTATAGCAAATCTAGAAAGTATAGAGAATCTGCAGAATATAGAGTATATGAGAAAGCTAGAAAATTTAAATCTAACAAATCTAGGAAGTGTATAATCTACATTATCTAATAAATCTATAATCTAAAAATCTTTTGAAGAAAATTTGGGGTCTCTATAAACTCTAGAAAATCTGGCAATTGGAAAATCTATAGCTATAGCCAATCCAGAAAATCTAGAGAAGCTGTAAAATATCGCGAATATGAGAAAGCTAGAAAATTTAGATCCAACAGATCTAGGAAGTCTATAATCTACGGTATCTAGGAAATCGATAATCTAAAATCTAAAAGAATCTGGAAGCAAATTTGGAGTGTCTATAAAGTCTAGGAAATCCGGCAATTGAAAAATTTGGAAAATCTATATCTATAGGAAATCTATAGTAAATAGTAATATATCTATAGTAAATCTAGAAAATCTAGGGAATCTGCAGAATATAGAGAAAATTATGAGAAGCTAGAAAATTTAGATCTAACATATCTAGGAATTCTATAATCTACAGTATCTAGTGAGTGAGTGAGTGGATGAGTGGGTCAGTGAGTGGAGTGAGCGAGTGAGTTAGTGAGTGAGTGGAGTGAGCGAAGTGAGCGGAGTGAGTGAGCGAGTGAGTGAGGGAGTGGGCTGAGTGTGTGAATGGGTGAGTGAGTGGAGTTAGTGAGTGGAGTGAGCGAAGTGAGTGAGCGAAGTGAGTGAGCGAAGTGAATGGGTTGAGTGAGTGGGGTGAGTGAGTGAGTGAGTGATGAGTGGGTATAGTGATTGAGTGAGTGGAGTGAGTGATTATAATGAGTGATTGAGTGGAGTGAGCGAAGTGAGTGGGTGGAGTGAATGAGCGAGTGAGTGAGTGGGGTGATTGAGTGAGTGATTATAGTGAGTGAGTGGAGTGAGCGAAGTGAGCGGAGTGAGTGAGCGAGTGAGTGAGGTAGTGGGCTGAGTGTGTGAATGGGTGAGCGAGTGGAGTTGGTGAGTGAGTGGAGTTGGTGAGTGAGTGAGTGAGCGAGCGAGTGAGTGAGTGGGTTGAGTGGGGTGACTGAGTGAGTGAGTGAGTGGGCTGAGTGAGTGAGCGAAGTGAGTAAGTGAGTGCAGTGAGTGATTGGACTGAGTGAGTGAGTGAGTGGAGAAATATAAGTAATAAAGTTATAAAATATTGTCAGATATGGAAGAAACCAGTTCAAATGATAATAAAAAAACTAGTATTTTCCGTCGTTTACGTATCGTATTTTAGTTACTAACACAGTATTTAATAATAACGAGAGTATTGTTAAAATTAATGCTCAAGATGATATCAATAGAGAAGGAAATCAATCTTACCAACAATGTATTTATGTATTAAAGTAATATATTTTTATGTAACATGATTTATGCGTAAAATTTTATCGAATCAATATAATAATAAATATGAATAAAATATATATGTACATGCTTTCAGTATTATAAAAGATGCGTTTATTTACCTTCTTTGCCCATTGTATATTGAAAGACGATCGCATTTAAAGAGTAGACTCCAGTCGCAGGTCGGAGCTGACACGCACAATTGATTTATTATTTTAAAAAGCTTTATTTAAGTATTCTCAAGACAGCTAGTGCAATAAAGGTTAATAATACAGAATTGTATTAAGTAGTGTAGTAATTGGTAGTAGTAGTCTTGTTGTAATTTTCTATTAAATATTTTGTTAAAGAAATTTTTAGTTTATTTTGCCTCATGCCTCATGATTTGATTTGTGAACTTTTTGTCGTATGCGTTGATTGACTGTTCATACTACTGGCAACTGGGCCTGTAACCAACCAACTCGAGCGTGTTATTAGTTTCTTATTAATCTGTGACGCTTGCTACTGTTGTGCTCCACGTGACCACAGTGACGTCGAAGTGCGTGGTCCTGAGTGACGAGTGGGGGACTCGCGATCCTTCGGTTATCTGCGTGGCCTCTGCCCCACGGGTCTGGACGTCGACATCAGGAGCGCGCTATTTCACTCAGTGACTGGGAGCAAGAACGGTCTCGATGCGGTGTCGGGAAGTATTTTATTTCGTCACCACGGTGTCCTTCTAATATCAGGTTTTTTGACTAAACACTCTTAACCACACGTTAAAACTAATTAGACGACATTCTTAATTTGGGTGTTTTAGGTGTTCACTTGCAAGTTCTCCACGAAATCCCGCCGAAGCAAAATCTACAGCGACGTCACCGAAACCATAAAAGACATCAAGGATGGCTCGAAACTCCTGGTCGGCGGTAATAACAGCAACACTGCTCATCATCTCCCCAAAACTGTGCGTTTCAGGTTTCGGTCTCTGCGGCATTCCCGAAAATCTCATCTCAGCTCTCCTCAAACACCCGGCGGCGAACTTCACTGTTGTATCGAACAACGCAGGCGTCGACAACTTCGGATTGGGCCTTCTGCTTCAAAAAAGAAAAGTTAGAAGGATGATCTCGTCGTATGTCGGAGAGAACGCGGAATTTGAAAGACAGTACCTCTCCGGCGAACTAGAACTGGAATTAACGCCTCAGGGAACTCTGGCCGAACGGATTCGCGCCGGGGGCGCCGGCATCCCTGCTTTCTTCACTCCCACGGCTTTTGGGACTTTGGTGCATGAGGGAGGTGCTCCGATCTGTTACGGAAGCGACGGGAAGGTGAAAATAGCGAGTGAGAGGAGAGAATCGCGGAGGTTCAACGGGATAGATTACATCATGGAGGAAGCCATCACTGGGGACTTTGCTTTGATAAAGGCATGGAAGGCTGACCCGCACGGAAATTTACTATTTAAGTTAGTGATACTTCTATTACATGAATTTAATTTTTCCGCTTTTAGCAAGTCTGCCAGGAATTTTAACCCTCCCATGGCGAAGGCAGCGAGGATTACTATAGCGGAAGTGGAGGAGATTGTAGATGTTGGGGATATTAAACCCGATGAGGTGCACTTGCCGGGGATTTTCGTGGACAGGATAGTGAAGGGAGAAAAGTACGAGAAGCGAATAGAAAAATTGACAGTAAATAAAGAAGGTGATAAGGAAGCGGGGAAGAAGTCTGCTGCGGCTCTAGTCAGAGAGACCATCGTCAGGAGGGCTGCGTTGGAGTTCAAAGATGGAATGTATGGTAAGTGAAGTAATAAATTAGCCCAGGGCAACTACAATATAGAAAACAAACCTTCTTCTTCAAGAGTATCCTGAAATGCTAAAGCTTAAGAAACTATCTATATTTATATACATTTTTTGGAACTTCTGACGACTTAGCCACAATCTCTAACTTACAAGCTCTCTTTGAAACGTTTAGAAGTCATTTTTAGATTTTAAAAATCTCTTCACTCAATGCAAGGTAAATATCGGAATTCTGTTTTTGGTCCCGATTTAGAAATTGTTTCAAATTTCAAACTTGATTTCTTGTTTTGTTTTTGAAGCTCTCCAAAATAGTGAAACTAAGAAAAACCTCAAGGATTTATTTTCTTTTTGGGGATTGCACTCTCAGAATGAATTATTCATGAATGGGGAGTCTAAGAAATAAGAAGTTTATTGTAAATCAAAATCTAGAAATCTAGATCTAGGTCCGATTTTCTAGATTTAGATCTAGAAAACTGGAAATAAAGAAATCCATTGAACATGTCTATTCTACCGAATTCCAAATAATAAATGTAATTCATCTAGAAAATCTGAGGAGGCCAGAAAATCAATTAAATCGAAGATATCGAGAGCATTTAGGAAATCTGAGAAATCTAGAAAATTTACAAAGCTTATTTAAAATAAACAAAATTATGATCTTATGGATTGTAACTTAAGAAGACTTGGGAATCTAGGAAATTGCAGTTTAGAGTGAAATTCAGAAAACCCATTCTTTGGGGTGTCTATAAAATCTATGAAATCTGGAAATAGGAACATCTAGAAAATCTACGGAATCTGGAGAATTTAAAGAACATAAGAAAGCTAGAAAATTAAGTAGGAAATCGATAATCTAAAATATAGGAAATTATATAGCTATAGGAAATCTGGAAAATCTAGAGGATCTGCAGAAAATCGAGAATATGAGGAAGGTAGAAAATTTTGATCTAAAAAATCTAGGAAGTTTATAATCTACGGTATCTAATCGAGAATTTGAATTCTAAAAAAATCTGTCGACGAAAATTTTGGGTGTCTATAAAATCTAGGAAATCTGGCAATTTAAAAATCTGGAATATCTATAGCTATAGCAAATCTAGAAAGTCTAGAGAATCTGCAGAATATAGAAAATATGAGAAAGCTAGAAAATTGAGATTTAACAAATCTAGGGAGTCTATAATCTACAGAATCTAGGAAATCGATAATCTGAATTCTAAAAAAATCTCCGTAAGAAAATCTGGGGTATCTATAAAATCTAGGAAATCTGGCAATTTAAAAATCTGGAATATCTATAGTTGTAGCAAATCTAGAAAGCCTAGGGAATCTGCAGAATATAGAGAATATGAGAAAGCTAGAATATTGATATCTAACAAATCTAGGGAGTCTATAATCTACAGAATCTAGGAAATCGATAATCTAAATTCTAAAAAAATCTCCGTAAGAAAATCTGGGGTATCTATAAAATCTAGGAAATCTGGCAATTTAAAAATCTGGAAAATCTATAGCTATAGCAAATCTAGAAAGCCTAGGGAATCTGCAGAATATAGAAAATATGAGAAAGCTAGAAAATTGAGATCTAACAAATCTAGGGAGTCTATAATCTACAGTATCTAGGAAATCGATAATCTGAATTCTAAAAAAATCTCCGTAAGAAAATCTGGGGTATCTATAAAATCTAGGAAATCTGGCAATTTAAAAATTTGGAATATCTATAGCTATAGGAAATCTACAAAGTCTAGGGAATCTGCAGAATATAGAGGATATGAGAAAGCTAGAATATTGATATCTAACAAATCTAGGAAGTCTATAATCTACAGTATCTAGGAAATCGATAATCTGAATTCTAAAAAAATCTCCGTAAGAAAATCTGGGGTATCTATAAAATCTAGGAAATCTGGCAATTTAAAAATCTGGAATATCTATAGCTATAGCAAATCTAGAAAGCCCAGGGAATCTGCAGAATATAGAAAATATGAGAAAGCTAGAAAATTGAGATCTAACAAATCTAGGGAGTCTATAATCTACAGAATCTAGGAAATCAATAATCTGAATTCTAAAAAAATCTCCTTAAGAAAATCTGGGGTGTCTATAAAATCTAGGAAATCTAGCAATTTAAAAATCTGGAATATCTATAGCTGTTGCAAATCTAGAAAGTCTAGGGAATCTGCAGAATATAGAGAATATGAGAAAGCTAGAATATTGATATCTAACAAATCTAGGAAGTCTATAATCTACAGAATCTAGGAAATCGATAATCTGAATTCTAAAAAAAATCTCCGTAAAGAAATCTGGGGTATCTCTAAAATCTAGGAAATCTGGCAATTTAAAAATGTGGAATATCTATAGCTATAGCAAATCTAGAAAGCCTAGGGAATCTGCAGAATATAGAAAATATGAGAAAGCTAGAAAATTGAGATTTAACAAATCTAGGGAGTCTATAATCTACAGAATCTAGGAAATCGATAATCTGAATTCTAAAAAAATCTCCGTAAAAAAATCTGGGGTATCTCTAAAATCTAGGAAATCTGGCAATTTAAAAATCTGGAATATCTATAGCTATAGCAAATCTAGAAAGCCTAGGGAATCTGCAGAATATAGAAAATATGAGAAAGCTAGAAAATTGAGATCTAACAAATCTAGGGAGTCTATAATCTACAGTATCTAGGGAATCGATGATCTGAATTCTAAAAAAATCTCCGTAAGAAAATCTGGGGTATCTATAAAATCTAGGAAATCTGGCAATCTAAAAATTTTGAATATCTATAGCTGTAGCAAATCTAGAAAGCCTAGGGAATCTGCAGAATATAGAAAATATGAGAAAGTTAGAAAATTGAGATTTAACAAATCTAGGGAGTCTATAATCTACAGAATCTAGGAAATCGATAATCTGAATTCTAAAAAAATCTCCGTAAGAAAATCTGGGGTATCTATAAAATCTAGGAAATCTGGCAATTTAAAAATCTGGAATATTTATAGCTGTAGCAAATCTAGAAAGCCTAGGGAATCTGCAGAATATAGAGAATATGAGAAAGCTAGAATACTGATATCTAACAAATCTAGGGAGTCTATAATCTACAGAATCTAGGAAATCGATAATCTGAATTCTAAAAAAATCTCCGTAAGAAAATCTGGGGTATCTATAAAATCTAGGAAATCTGGCAATTTAAAAATCTGGAAAATCTATAGCTATAGCAAATCTAGAAAGCCTAGGGAATCTGCAGAATATAGAGAATATGAGAAAGCTAGAATACTGATATCTAACAAATCTAGGGAGTCTATAATCTACAGAATCTAGGAAATCGATAATCTGAATTCTAAAAAAATCTCCGTAAGAAAATCTGGGGTATCTATAAAATCTAGGAAATCTGGCAATTTAAAAATCTGGAAAATCTATAGCTATAGCAAATCTAGAAAGAATAGGAAATCTGCAGAATATAGAAAATATGAGAAAGCTAGAAAATTGAGATCTAACAAATCTAGGGAGTCTATAATCTACAGTATCTAGGAAATCGATAATCTGAATTCTAAAAAAATCTCCGTAAGAAAATCTGGGGTATCTATAAAATCTAGGAAATCTGGCAATTTAAAAATTTGGAATATCTATAGCTATAGGAAATCTACAAAGTCTAGGGAATCTGCAGAATATAGAGGATATGAGAAAGCTAGAATATTGATATCTAACAAATCTAGGAAGTCTATAATCTACAGTATCTAGGAAATCGATAATCTGAATTCTAAAAAAATCTCCGTAAGAAAATCTGGGGTATCTATAAAATCTAGGAAATCTGGCAATTTAAAAATCTGGAATATCTATAGCTATAGCAAATCTAGAAAGCCTAGGGAATCTGCAGAATATAGAAAATATGAGAAAGCTAGAAAATTGAGATCTAACAAATCTAGGGAGTCTATAATCTACAGTATCTACGGAATCGATAATCTGAATTCTAAAAAAATCTCCGTAAGAAAATCTGGGGTGTCTATAAAATCTAGGAAATCTGGCAATCTAAAAATTTTGAATATCTATAGCTGTAGCAAATCTAGAAAGTCTAGGGAATCTGCAGAATATAGAAAATATGAGAAAGCTAGAAAATTGAGATTTAACAAATCTAGGGAGTCTATAATCTACAGAATCTAGGAAATCGATAATCTGAATTCTAAAAAAATCTCCGTAAGAAAATCTGGGGTATCTATAAAATCTAGGAAATCTGGCAATTTAAAAATTTGGAATATCTATAGCTATAGCAAATCTACAAAGTCTAGGGAATCTGCAGAATATAGAGGATATGAGAAAGCTAGAATATTGATATCTAACAAATCTAGGAAGTCTATAATCTACAGAATCTAGGAAATCGATAATCTGAATTCTAAAAAAATCTCCGTAAGAAAATCTGGGGTATCTATAAAATCTAGGAAATCTGGCAATTTAAAAATTTTTAATATCTATAGCTGTAGCAAATCTAGAAAGTCTAGGGAATCTGCAGAATATAGAAAATATGAGAAAGCTAGAAAATTGAGATTTAACAAATCTAGGGAGTCTATAATCTACAGAATCTAGGAAATCGATAATCTGAATTCTAAAAAAATCTCCTTAAGAAAATCTGGGGTGTCTATAAAATCTAGGAAATCTAGCAATTTAAAAATCTGGAATATCTATAGCTATAGCAAATCTAGAAATTTTAGAGAATCTGCAGAATATAGAAAATATGAGAAAGCTAGAAAATTGAGACCTAACAGATCTAGGAAATCTGGCGATTTAAAAATTTTGAATATCTATAGGTATAGCATATCTAGAAAGTCTAGGGAATGTGCAGAATATAGAGAATATGAGAAAACTAAGATATTGATATCTAACAAATCTAGGAAGTCTATAATCTACAGAATCTAGGAAGTCGATAATCTGAATTCTAAAAAAATCTCCGTAAGAAAATCTGGGGTGTCTATAAAATCTAGGAAATCTGGCAATTTAAAAATCTGGAATATCTATAGCTATAGCAAATCTAGAAAGCCTAGGGAATCTGCAGAATATAGAAAATATGAGAAAGCTAGAAAATTGAGATCTAACAAATCTAGGGAGTCTATAATCTACAGAATCTAGGAAATCGATAATCTGAATTCTAAAAAAATCTCCTTAAGAAAATCTGGGGTGTCTATAAAATCTAGGAAATCTAGCAATTTAAAAATCTGGAATATCTATAGCTATAGCAAATCTAGAAATTTTAGAGAATCTGCAGAATATAGAAAATATGAGAAAGCTAGAAAATTGAGACCTAACAGATCTAGGAAATCTGGCAATTTAAAAATCTGGAATATCTATAGCTGTAGCAAATCTAGAAAGCCTAGGGAATCTGCAGAATATAGAAAATATGAGAAAGCTAGAAAATTGAGATTTAACAAATCTAGGGAGTCTATAATCTACAGAATCTAGGAAATCGATAATCTGAATTCTAAAAAAAATCTCCGTAAGAAAATCTGGGGTATCTATAAAATCTAGGAAATCTGGCAATTTAAAAATTTTGAATATCTATAGCTGTAGCAAATCTAGAAAGTCTAGGGAATCTGCAGAATATAGAAAATATGAGAAAGCTAGAAAATTGAGACCTAACAGATCTAGGAAATCTGGCGATTTAAAAATTTTGAATATCTATAGCTATAGCAAATCTAGAAAGTGTAGTTAATCTGCAGAATATAGAGAATATGAGAAAGCTAGAAAATTTAGATATAACAAATCTAGGAAATTTAAAATCTAAAAGAATCTGTAGAAGAAAATTTGGGGTGTCGATAAAATCTAGGAAATCCGGCAATTGAAAAATTTGGAAAATTTATAGCTATAGCAATCTAGAAAATCTAGGGGCTTTACAGAATATAGAGAATATTAGAAAGCTAGAAAATTTAAATCTGACAAATTTAGGAAGTATATAATCTAATAATCTGTTGAGAGGATTTGGGGTGAAATGAAGAACTATAGGAAATCTAGAAAATCTAGGGAATCTGGAGAATATAGAATAAAGGGAGTATTTCTCTGGGATTTTTTTTTATACTTCTTGGGACCTCCTGAATCTAAATTTATGGCAGTTTCCGACGTATTCCTATCCAAAATTACAACAACTTTTATATTTATTAATGATATGATTGTATCTTTCAGTAAATTTGGGTATCGGCATGCCTGTCCTCGCTTCGAACTACATCCCCGATGACGTAGAAGTTTTTCTCCAGTCAGAAAATGGTATTTTGGGCCTCGGTCCGTTCCCAACACCCCAAAAAGTAGATCCGGATCTCATCAACGCCGGCAAAGAAACCGTTACTGTTGTACCTGGAGCTTCCTATTTTGGAAGTGATGACAGCTTTGCAATGATACGAGGGTATGTTATTATGCAAAAATTGCTCACAACTTTTTTCTTCACCCCGTACACCCAAACTAAAGCTCTTTTTGCAGCGGTCACGTCGACTTGACCATGTTGGGCGCAATGGAAGTCTCCCAATTTGGCGACCTGGCAAACTGGATGATACCGGTATGTTTATCATCACTGTCTCTTCGACTCTTAACGGTTTGAAATTCAAGAAAAAACTCGTCAAAGGAATGGGCGGCGCCATGGATTTAGTCGCAGCTCCCGGAACCAAAGTCGTCGTCTGCATGGAGCACACGGCGAAAAATGGCAGCCATAAAATTTTGGAGAGCTGTAATTTACCGTTGACAGGTAAACGGTGCGTCAACATGATCATCACGGAGAAGGGCGTGTTTGAGGTGGATCCCTCCAAAGGCCTCAGACTTGTCGAGATTGCGAACGGCGTTACGGTCGAGGATGTGAAGAAGGCGACGGGGTGTACCTTCGAGGTGGCGCGCGATTTGAAGACCATGGCTCAAATTTAGGTTTTTGAATAAATGGTTTTATTGACGGCTGGGATTGCTTTATTTTCACATTATTCTCTAAACTTAGCTTTAACGAACGTCGGAAGCGGTATTAGATACAAAAACAAGTTGAACACCACAATTCCAAGAGTAAAAGCGAAGGTGAGTCCTATATTCATGTCGTTATCCAAAATGCCATCGCTGAAAATGACGTCAGTCTTATCTCTTGAGTATCGCTCTATGAGGAACTCTTGTCCACTGGAATACCGACAGTACCCCAAGTTGTTCGTTATGGAAGACTCGATCAAATTCATATTGGTGCAGTTGTGCGTGGCGTCATACGGAAGAGTTTCCAACAGCTCAGGAATTGAAAACGTTTGACGGTTGAGGAAGGCCGACGCGTAGCGGGTTTGTGTGGCGTAGGTTAGGTAGTACAGCCATTGCTGCAGTCCTTTGATCGATCTAGAAATGTGTAAGTAAAGTAAAAGTTAATTTGCCTATTAGTTACCTTAAAATTCCGCTGCTTAGGGTGATGTAAATGCAAGTGATGTAAATGCTGAAGATGGCAGCCGAAAGGTGGCTTTTCACCACCATTAAAATCGCCATGGTTTGTTGTTCGGCGAAGATGTAGCAAGCCCAGAGGACCAGGCCGAAGTACAGGTACTGCAGCGGGTCGTCAAAGCTGCCCAACAGCCTGTAACAAAATAATGTTGAATACAGATTTTTAATCCGTTTTACTTACGGATAAAGAATTGCACTGGCCGCCATCACGGAAATGAAGGAAAACGGAATCGAGACTAGATTATACGTTATAAGAAACAAGCATCCACCGTAATGGCCTTCCTGTGATTCTTGAAAGTATCTTGTTCTGAAAACGGGATCTAAAAAAAAGAAAAAATGTACCAATCAATTTACAAGTTGACTGTAAGTGATGCCGTTAAAGAAAACTATACTGTGCACAATCCACAAGATTGAACTCGGTTTTCCCCTAAAAAGACCGGTTTTTGAATTATTTCCGTTTTTTGAAAAATACTAAAAAATTGTCCAAATGTCCCAAAATGGCACCAATCGAAAGAAAAACTCCATATATACTTATGTTCAGGACTACGTCGTCATAAGTCGAAGAGTTTAGGAGTAGGAGAGAATTAATGAAAAAATATAAAAAATTGAACCTCAAGGGGGTAAATTTTGAAAATTTAAAAAAGAAACTTTTCGTCTCAAAACGCTTTAAACCATCACTATCTCATGTAAATTGATGCCGGCAATCCTCCTGCAACCTCAGTTTTCTTCTAAATCGAGCCGTTTTTTAATTATTTACGTTTTTTGGAAAATATCAAAAAATGGTCCAAATGTCCCAAAATGGCACCAATCGAAAGAAAAACTCCATATTTACTTATATTTGGGAGTACGTCGTCATAAGTCGAAGAGTTGAGGAGTAGGAGAGGATTAATGAAAAAATAAAAACATAATGACCTTCAAGGGGGTGGATTTTGAAAATTTAAAAAAGAAACTTTTCGTCTCAAAACGCTTTAAACCATCACTATCTCATGTAAATTGATGCCGGCAATCCGCCTGTAATCTCGGCTGTCCTTTAAATCCAGCCGTTTTTGAGTTATTTACGTTTTTTGAAAAATATCAAAAAATGGTCCAAATGTCCCAAAATGGCACCAATCGAAAGAAAAACTCCATATTTACTTATGTTTGGGAGTACGTCGTCATAAGTCGAAGAGTTGAGGAGTAGGAGAGGATTAATGAAAAAATAAAAACAAAATGACCCTCAAGGGGGTGGATTTTGAAAATTTAAAAAAGAAACTTTTCGTCTCAAAACGCTTTAAACCATCACTATCTCATGTAAATTGATGCCGGCAATCCGCCTGTAATCTCGGCTGTCCTTTAAATCCAGCCGTTTTTGAGTTATTTACGTTTTTTGAAAAATATCAAAAAATGGTCCAAATGTCCCAAAATGGCACCAATCGAAAGAAAAACTCCATATTTACTTATGTTTGGGAGTACGTCGTCATAAGTCGAAGAGTTGAGGAGTAGGAGAGAGGATTAATGAAAAAATAAAAACAAAATGACCCTCAAGGGGTGGATTTTGAAAATTTAAAAAAGAAACTTTTCGTCTCAAAACGCTTTAAACCATCACTATCTCATGTAAATTGATGCCGGCAATCCGCCTGTAATCTCGGCTGTCCTTTAAATCCAGCCGTTTTTGAGTTATTTACGTTTTTTGAAAAATATCAAAAAATGGTCCAAATGTCCCAAAATGGCACCAATCGAAAGAAAAACTCCATATTTACTTATGTTTGGGAGTACGTCGTCATAAGTCGAAGAGTTGAGGAGTAGGAGAGGATTAATGAAAAAATAAAAACAAAATGACCCTCAAGGGGGTGGATTTTGAAAATTTAAAAAAGAAACTTTTCGTCTCAAAACGCTTTAAACCATCACTATCTCATGTAAATTGATGCCGGCAATCCGCCTGTAATCTCGGCTGTCCTTTAAATCCAGCCGTTTTTGAGTTATTTACGTTTTTTGAAAAATATCAAAAAATGGTCCAAATGTCCCAAAATGGCACCAATCGAAAGAAAAACTCCATATTTACTTATGTTTGGGAGTACGTCGTCATAAGTCGAAGAGTTGAGGAGTAGGAGAGAGGATTAATGAAAAAATAAAAACAAAATGACCCTCAAGGGGGTGGATTTTGAAAATTTAAAAAAGAAACTTTTCGTCTCAAAACGCTTTAAACCATCACTATCTCATGTAAATTGATGCCGGCAATCCGTCTGTAATCTCGGCTGTCCTTTAAATCCAGCCGTTTTTGAGTTATTTACGTTTTTTGAAAAATATCAAAAAATGGTCCAAATGTCCCAAAATGGCACCAATCGAAAGAAAAACTCCATATTTACTTATGTTTGGGAGTACGTCGTCATAAGTCGAAGAGTTGAGGAGTAGGAGAGGATTAATGAAAAAATAAAAACAAAATGACCCTCAAGGGGGTGGATTTTGAAAATTTAAAAAAGAAACTTTTCGTCTCAAAACGCTTTAAACCATCACTATCTCATGTAAATTGATGCCGGCAATCCGCCTGTAATCTCGGCTGTCCTTTAAATCCAGCCGTTTTTGAGTTATTTACGTTTTTTGAAAAATATTAAAAAATGGTCCAAATGTCCCAAAATGGCACCAATCGAAAGAAAAACTCCATTTCAAAGTGTCTAACGACGCTGTTAGCGCTCAATTTTTCCTTCATTCAATGATAAAAACAATTCAAAAAATTTTCAAATGAACAGCCAATTTCGTTGAGATTTTGTTTCGAGCAGCGCATCCACCATTTTTATAAACGCACAACATAAGTCTCCAACGACGCTGTTGGCGCTCAATTTTCGATTATTCAACGACAAAAACAATTTAAAAAATGGTCGAATAAAGAGCACCGTATGTTGTCAATTTCTTTGAAAATTTGTTTTGGGCCGCGCATCCACCAATTTTAAAGCCACTTTTCAAAGTGTCTAACGACGCTGTCCGCGCTCATTTTTCCTTCATTCAATGACAAAAACAATTCAAAAAATTGTCAAATGAAGAGCCAATTTCGTTGAGATTTTGTTTCGAGCAGCGTATCCACCATTTTTATAAATGCACAACATAAGTCTCTAACGACGCTGTTGGCGCTCAATTTTAGATCATTCAATGATAAAAACAATTTAAGAATTGGTCGAATAAAGAGCACCGTATGTTGTCAATTTCTTTGAAAATTTGTTTTGGGCCGCGCATCCACCAATTTTAAAGCCACTTTTCAAAGTGTCTAACGACGCTGTCCGCGCTCATTTTTCCTTCATTCAATGACAAAAACAATTCAAAAGATTGTCAAATGAATAGCAAATTTCGTTGAGATTTTGTTTCGAGCAGCGCATCCACCATTTTTATGAACGCACAACATAAGTCTCTAACGACCATGTTAGCACTCAATTTTCGATCATTCAATGACAAAAACAATTTAAGAATTGGTCGAATAAAGAGCACCGTATGTTGTCAATTTCTTTGAAAATTTGTTTTGGGCGCGCATCCACCAATTTTAAAGCCACTTTTTAAAGTGTCTAACGACGCTGTCCGCGCTCATTTTTCCTTCATTCAATGACAAAAACAATTCAAAAAATTGTCAAATGAATAGCCAATTTCGTTCAGATTCTGTTTCGAGCAGCGCATCCACCATTTGTATGAACGCACAACATAAGTCTCTAACGACGCTGTTGGCGCTCAATTTTAGATCATTCAATGACAAAAACAATTTAAGAATTGGTCGAATAAAGAGCACCGTATGTTGTCAATTTCTTTGAAAATTTGTTTTGGGCCGCGCATCCACCAATTTTAAAGCCACTTTTCAAAGTGTCGAACGACGTTGTCCGCGCTCATTTTTCCTTCATTCAATGACAAAAACAATTCAAAAAATTGTCAAATGAATAGCCAATTTCGTTCAGATTCTGTTTCGAGCAGCGCATCCACCATTTTTATAAACGCACAACATAAGTCTCTAACGACGCTGTTGGTGCTCAATTTTAGATCATTCAATGACAAAAACAATTTAAGAATTGGTCGAATAAAGAGCACCGTATGTTGTCAATTTCTTTGAAAATTTGTTTTGGGCCGCGCATCCAACAATTTTAAAGTCACTTTTCAAAGTGTCGAACGACGTTGTCCGCGCTCATTTTTCCTTCATTCAATGACAAAAACAATTCAAAAAATTGTCAAATGAATAGCCAATTTCGTTCAGATTCTGTTTCGAGCAGAGAAACAACCACCTTTTTTATGAACGCACAACATAAGTCTCTAACGACGCTGTTGGCGCTCAATTTTAGATCCTTCAATGATAAAAACAATTTAAGAATTGGTCGAATAAAGAGCACCGTATGTTGTCAATTTCTTTGAAAATTTGTTTTGGGCCGCCCATCCACCAATGTTAAAGCCACTTTTCAAAGTGTCTAACGACGCTGTCCGCGCTCATTTTTCCTTCATTCAATGACAAAAACAATTCAAAAAATTGTCAAATGAAGAGCCAATTTAGTTGAGATTTTGTTTCGAGCAGCGCATCCACCATTTTTATAAATGCACAACATAAGTCTCTAACGACGCTGTTGGCGCTCAATTTTAGATCATTCAATGATAAAAACAATTTAAGAATTGGTCGAATAAAGAGCACCGTATGTTGTCAATTTCTTTGAAAATTTGTTTTGGGCCGCGCATCCACCAATTTTAAAGCCACTTTTCAAAGTGTCTAACGACGCTGTCCGCGCTCATTTTTCCTTCATTCAATGACAAAAACAATTCAAAAAATTGTCAAATGAAGAGCCAATTTCGTTGAGATTTTGTTTCGAGCAGCGTATCCACCATTTTTATAAATGCACAACATAAGTCTCTAACGACGCTGTTGGCGCTCAATTTTAGATCATTCAATGATAAAAACAATTTAAGAATTGGTCGAATAAAGAGCACCGTATGTTGTCAATTTCTTTGAAAATTTGTTTTGGGCCGCGCATCCACCAATTTTAAAGCCACTTTTCAAAGTGTCTAACGACGCTGTCCGCGCTCATTTTTCCTTCATTCAATGACAAAAACAATTCAAAAGATTGTCAAATGAATAGCAAATTTCGTTGAGATTTTGTTTCGAGCAGCGCATCCACCATTTTTATGAACGCACAACATAAGTCTCTAACGACCATGTTAGCACTCAATTTTCGATCATTCAATGACAAAAACAATTTAAGAATTGGTCGAATAAAGAGCACCGTATGTTGTCAATTTCTTTGAAAATTTGTTTTGGGCGCGCATCCACCAATTTTAAAGCCACTTTTTAAAGTGTCTAACGACGCTGTCCGCGCTCATTTTTCCTTCATTCAATGACAAAAACAATTCAAAAAATTGTCAAATGAATAGCCAATTTCGTTCAGATTCTGTTTCGAGCAGCGCATCCACCATTTGTATGAACGCACAACATAAGTCTCTAACGACGCTGTTGGCGCTCAATTTTAGATCATTCAATGACAAAAACAATTTAAGAATTGGTCGAATAAAGAGCACCGTATGTTGTCAATTTCTTTGAAAATTTGTTTTGGGCCGCGCATCCACCAATTTTAAAGCCACTTTTCAAAGTGTCGAACGACGTTGTCCGCGCTCATTTTTCCTTCATTCAATGACAAAAACAATTCAAAAAATTGTCAAATGAATAGCCAATTTCGTTCAGATTCTGTTTCGAGCAGCGCATCCACCATTTTTATAAACGCACAACATAAGTCTCTAACGACGCTGTTGGTGCTCAATTTTAGATCATTCAATGACAAAAACAATTTAAGAATTGGTCGAATAAAGAGCACCGTATGTTGTCAATTTCTTTGAAAATTTGTTTTGGGCCGCGCATCCAACAATTTTAAAGTCACTTTTCAAAGTGTCGAACGACGTTGTCCGCGCTCATTTTTCCTTCATTCAATGACAAAAACAATTCAAAAAATTGTCAAATGAATAGCCAATTTCGTTCAGATTCTGTTTCGAGCAGAGAAACAACCACCTTTTTTATGAACGCACAACATAAGTCTCTAACGACGCTGTTGGCGCTCAATTTTAGATCCTTCAATGATAAAAACAATTTAAGAATTGGTCGAATAAAGAGCACCGTATGTTGTCAATTTCTTTGAAAATTTGTTTTGGGCCGCCCATCCACCAATGTTAAAGCCACTTTTCAAAGTGTCTAACGACGCTGTCCGCGCTCATTTTTCCTTCATTCAATGACAAAAACAATTCAAAAAATTGTCAAATGAAGAGCCAATTTAGTTGAGATTTTGTTTCGAGCAGCGCATCCACCATTTTTATAAATGCACAACATAAGTCTCTAACGACGCTGTTGGCGCTCAATTTTAGATCATTCAATGATAAAAACAATTTAAGAATTGGTCGAATAAAGAGCACCGTATGTTGTCAATTTCTTTGAAAATTTGTTTTGGGCCGCGCATCCACCAATTTTAAAGCCACTTTTCAAAGTGTCTAACGACGCTGTCCGCGCTCATTTTTCCTTCATTCAATGACAAAAACAATTCAAAAAATTGTCAAATGAAGAGCCAATTTCGTTGAGATTTTGTTTCGAGCAGCGTATCCACCATTTTTATAAATGCACAACATAAGTCTCTAACGACGCTGTTGGCGCTCAATTTTAGATCATTCAATGATAAAAACAATTTAAGAATTGGTCGAATAAAGAGCACCGTATGTTGTCAATTTCTTTGAAAATTTGTTTTGGGCCGCGCATCCACCAATTTTAAAGCCACTTTTCAAAGTGTCTAACGACGCTGTCCGCGCTCATTTTTCCTTCATTCAATGACAAAAACAATTCAAAAGATTGTCAAATGAATAGCAAATTTCGTTGAGATTTTGTTTCGAGCAGCGCATCCACCATTTTTATGAACGCACAACATAAGTCTCTAACGACCATGTTAGCACTCAATTTTCGATCATTCAATGACAAAAACAATTTAAGAATTGGTCGAATAAAGAGCACCGTATGTTGTCAATTTCTTTGAAAATTTGTTTTGGGCGCGCATCCACCAATTTTAAAGCCACTTTTTAAAGTGTCTAACGACGCTGTCCGCGCTCATTTTTCCTTCATTCAATGACAAAAACAATTCAAAAAATTGTCAAATGAATAGCCAATTTCGTTCAGATTCTGTTTCGAGCAGCGCATCCACCATTTGTATGAACGCACAACATAAGTCTCTAACGACGCTGTTGGCGCTCAATTTTAGATCATTCAATGACAAAAACAATTTAAGAATTGGTCGAATAAAGAGCACCGTATGTTGTCAATTTCTTTGAAAATTTGTTTTGGGCCGCGCATCCACCAATTTTAAAGCCACTTTTCAAAGTGTCGAACGACGTTGTCCGCGCTCATTTTTCCTTCATTCAATGACAAAAACAATTCAAAAAATTGTCAAATGAATAGCCAATTTCGTTCAGATTCTGTTTCGAGCAGCGCATCCACCATTTTTATAAACGCACAACATAAGTCTCTAACGACGCTGTTGGTGCTCAATTTTAGATCATTCAATGACAAAAACAATTTAAGAATTGGTCGAATAAAGAGCACCGTATGTTGTCAATTTCTTTGAAAATTTGTTTTGGGCCGCGCATCCAACAATTTTAAAGTCACTTTTCAAAGTGTCGAACGACGTTGTCCGCGCTCATTTTTCCTTCATTCAATGACAAAAACAATTCAAAAAATTGTCAAATGAATAGCCAATTTCGTTCAGATTCTGTTTCGAGCAGAGAAACAACCACCTTTTTTATGAACGCACAACATAAGTCTCTAACGACGCTGTTGGCGCTCAATTTTAGATCCTTCAATGATAAAAACAATTTAAGAATTGGTCGAATAAAGAGCACCGTATGTTGTCAATTTCTTTGAAAATTTGTTTTGGGCCGCCCATCCACCAATGTTAAAGCCACTTTTCAAAGTGTCTAACGACGCTGTCCGCGCTCATTTTTCCTTCATTCAATGACAAAAACAATTCAAAAAATTGTCAAATGAAGAGCCAATTTAGTTGAGATTTTGTTTCGAGCAGCGCATCCACCATTTTTATAAATGCACAACATAAGTCTCTAACGACGCTGTTGGCGCTCAATTTTAGATCATTCAATGATAAAAACAATTTAAGAATTGGTCGAATAAAGAGCACCGTATGTTGTCAATTTCTTTGAAAATTTCTTTTGGGCCGCGCATCCACCAATTTTAAAGCCACTTTTCAAAGTGTCTAACGACGCTGTCCGCGCTCATTTTTCCTTCATTCAATGACAAAAAAAATTCAAAAGATTGTCAAATGAATAGCAAATTTCGTTGAGATTTTGTTTCGAGCAGCGCATCCACCATTTTTATGAACGCACAACATAAGTCTCTAACGACCATGTTAGCACTCAATTTTCGATCATTCAATGATAAAAACAATTTAAGAATTGGTCGAATAAAGAGCACCGTATGTTGTCAATTTCTTTGAAAATTTGTTTTGGACCGCGCATCCACCAATTTTAAAGCCACTTTTCAAAGTGTCTAACGACGCTGTCCGCGCTCATTTTTCCTTCATTCAATGACAAAAAAAATTCAAAAGATTGTCAAATGAATAGCCAATTTCGTTCAGATTCTGTTTCGAGCAGCGCATCCACCATTTTTATGAACGCACAACATAAGTCTCTAACGACGCTGTTGGCGCTCAATTTTAGATCATTCAATGACAAAAACAATTTAGGAATTGGTCGAATAAAGAGCACCGTATGTTGTCAATTTCTTTGAAAATTTGTTTTGGGCCGCGCATCCACCAATTTTAAAGCCACTTTTCAAAGTGTCGAACGACGCTGTCCGCGCTCATTTTTCCTTCATTCAATGACAAAAAAAATTCAAAAGATTGTCAAATGAATAGCCAATTTCGTTCAGATTCTGTTTCGAGCAGCGCATCCACCATTTTTATGAACGCACAACATAAGTTTCTAACGACGCTTTTGGCGCTCAATTTTTGATCATTCAATGACGAAAACAATTTAAGAATTGGTCGAATAAAGAGCACCGTATGTTGTCAATTTCTTTGAAAATTTGTTTTGGACCGCGCATCCACCAATTTTAAAGCCACTTTTCAAAGTGTCTAACGACGCTGTCCGCGCTCATTTTTCCTTCATTCAATGACAAAAAAAATTCAAAAGATTGTCAAATGAATAGCCAATTTCGTTCAGATTCTGTTTCGAGCAGCGCATCCACCATTTTTATGAACGCACAACATAAGTCTCTAACGACGCTGTTGGCGCTCAATTTTAGATCATTCAATGACAAAAACAATTTAGGAATTGGTCGAATAAAGAGCACCGTATGTTGTCAATTTCTTTGAAAATTTGTTTTGGGCCGCGCATCCACCAATTTTAAAGCCACTTTTCAAAGTGTCGAACGACGCTGTCCGCGCTCATTTTTCCTTCATTCAATGACAAAAAAAATTCAAAAGATTGTCAAATGAATAGCCAATTTCGTTCAGATTCTGTTTCGAGCAGCGCATCCACCATTTTTATGAACGCACAACATAAGTTTCTAACGACGCTTTTGGCGCTCAATTTTTGATCATTCAATGACGAAAACAATTTAAGAATTGGTCGAATAAAGAGCACCGTATGTTGTCAATTTCTTTGAAAATTTGTTTTGGACCGCGCATCCACCAATTTTAAAGCCACTTTTCAAAGTGTCTAACGACGCTGTCCGCGCTCATTTTTCCTTCATTCAATGACAAAAAAAATTCAAAAGATTGTCAAATGAATAGCCAATTTCGTTCAGATTCTGTTTCGAGCAGCGCATCCACCATTTTTATGAACGCACAACATAAGTCTCTAACGACGCTGTTGGCGCTCAATTTTAGATCATTCAATGACGAAAACAATTTAAGAATTGGTCGAATAAAGAGCACCGTATGTTGTCAATTTCTTTGAAAATTTGTTTTGGACCGCGCATCCACCAATTTTAAAGCCACTTTTCAAAGTGTCTAACGACGCTGTCCGCGCTCATTTTTCCTTCATTCAATGACAAAAAAAATTCAAAAGATTGTCAAATGAATAGCCAATTTCGTTCAGATTCTGTTTCGAGCAGCGCATCTACCATTTTTATGAACGCACAACATAAGTCTCTAACGACGCTGTTGGCGCTCAATTTTAGATCATTCAATGACAAAAACAATTTAGGAATTGGTCGAATAAAGAGCACCGTATGTTGTCAATTTCTTTGAAAATTTGTTTTGGGCCGCGCATCCACCAATTTTAAAGCCACTTTTCAAAGTGTCGAACGACGCTGTCCGCGCTCATTTTTCCTTCATTCAATGACAAAAAAAATTCAAAAGATTGTCAAATGAATAGCCAATTTCGTTCAGATTCTGTTTCGAGCAGCGCATCCACCATTTTTATGAACGCACAACATAAGTCTCTAACGACGCTGTTGGCGCTCAATTTTAGATCATTCAATGACAAAAACAATTTAAGAATTGGTCGAATAAAGAGCACCGTATGTTGTCAATTTCCTTGAAAATTTGTTTTGGGCCGCGCATCCACCAATTTTAAAGCCACTTTTCAAAGTGTCTAACGACGCTGTCCGCGCTCATTTTTCCTTCATTCAATGACAAAAACAATTCAAAAGATTGTCAAATGAATAGCCAATTTCGTTCAGATTCTGTTTCGAGCAGCGCATCCACCATTTTTATGAACGCACAACATAAGTTTCTAACGACGCTGTTGGCGCTCAATTTTAGATCATTCAATGACAAAAACAATTTAAGAATTGGTCGAATAAAGAGCACCGTATGTTGTCAATTTCTTTGAAAATTTGTTTTGGGCCGCGCATCCACCAATTTTAAAGCCACTTTTCAAAGTGTCTAACGACGCTGTCCGCGCTCATTTTTCCTTCATTCAATGACAAAAAAAATTCAAAAGATTGTCAAATGAATAGCCAATTTCGTTCAGATTCTGTTTCGAGCAGCGCATCCACCATTTTTATGAACGCACAACATAAGTCTCTAACGACGCTGTTGGCGCTCAATTTTAGATCATTCAATGACAAAAACAATTTAGGAATTGGTCGAATAAAGAGCACCGTATGTTGTCAATTTCTTTGAAAATTTGTTTTGGGCCGCGCATCCACCAATTTTAAAGCCACTTTTCAAAGTGTCGAACGACGCTGTCCGCGCTCATTTTTCCTTCATTCAATGACAAAAAAAATTCAAAAGATTGTCAAATGAATAGCCAATTTCGTTCAGATTCTGTTTCGAGCAGCGCATCCACCATTTTTATGAACGCACAACATAAGTCTCTAACGACGCTGTTGGCGCTCAATTTTAGATCATTCAATGACGAAAACAATTTAAGAATTGGTCGAATAAAGAGCACCGTATGTTGTCAATTTCTTTGAAAATTTGTTTTGGACCGCGCATCCACCAATTTTAAAGCCACTTTTCAAAGTGTCTAACGACGCTGTCCGCGCTCATTTTTCCTTCATTCAATGACAAAAAAAATTCAAAAGATTGTCAAATGAATAGCCAATTTCGTTCAGATTCTGTTTCGAGCAGCGCATCTACCATTTTTATGAACGCACAACATAAGTCTCTAACGACGCTGTTGGCGCTCAATTTTAGATCATTCAATGACAAAAACAATTTAGGAATTGGTCGAATAAAGAGCACCGTATGTTGTCAATTTCTTTGAAAATTTGTTTTGGGCCGCGCATCCACCAATTTTAAAGCCACTTTTCAAAGTGTCGAACGACGCTGTCCGCGCTCATTTTTCCTTCATTCAATGACAAAAAAAATTCAAAAGATTGTCAAATGAATAGCCAATTTCGTTCAGATTCTGTTTCGAGCAGCGCATCCACCATTTTTATGAACGCACAACATAAGTCTCTAACGACGCTGTTGGCGCTCAATTTTAGATCATTCAATGACAAAAACAATTTAAGAATTGGTCGAATAAAGAGCACCGTATGTTGTCAATTTCCTTGAAAATTTGTTTTGGGCCGCGCATCCACCAATTTTAAAGCCACTTTTCAAAGTGTCTAACGACGCTGTCCGCGCTCATTTTTCCTTCATTCAATGACAAAAACAATTCAAAAGATTGTCAAATGAATAGCCAATTTCGTTCAGATTCTGTTTCGAGCAGCGCATCCACCATTTTTATGAACGCACAACATAAGTTTCTAACGACGCTGTTGGCGCTCAATTTTAGATCATTCAATGACAAAAACAATTTAAGAATTGGTCGAATAAAGAGCACCGTATGTTGTCAATTTCTTTGAAAATTTGTTTTGGGCCGCGCATCCACCAATTTTAAAGCCACTTTTCAAAGTGTCGAACGACGCTGTCCGCGCTCATTTTTCCTTCATTCAATGACAAAAAAAATTCAAAAGATTGTCAAATGAATAGCCAATTTCGTTCAGATTCTGTTTCGAGCAGCGCATCCACCATTTTTATGAACGCACAACATAAGTTTCTAACGACGCTGTTGGCGCTCAATTTTAGATCATTCAATGACAAAAACAATTTAAGAATTGGTCGAATAAAGAGCACCGTATGTTGTCAATTTCTTTGAAAATTTGTTTTGGGCCGCGCATCCACCAATTTTAAAGCCACTTTTCAAAGTGTCTAACGACGCTGTCCGCGCTCATTTTTCCTTCATTCAATGACAAAAAAAATTCAAAAGATTGTCAAATGAATAGCCAATTTCGTTCAGATTCTGTTTCGAGCAGCGCATCCACCATTTTTATGAACGCACAACATAAGTCTCTAACGACGCTGTTGGCGCTCAAATTTAGATCATTCAATGACAAAAACAATTTAAGAATTGGTCGAATAAAGAGCACCGTATGTTGTCAATTTCCTTGAAAATTTGTTTTGGGCCGCGCATCCACCAATTTTAAAGCCACTTTTCAAAGTGTCTAACGACGCTGTCCGCGCTCATTTTTCCTTCATTCAATGACAAAAAAAATTCAAAAGATTGTCAAATGAATAGCCAATTTCGTTCAGATTCTGTTTCGAGCAGCGCATCCACCATTTTTATGAACGCACAACATAAGTCTCTAACGACGCTGTTGGCGCTCAATTTTAGATCATTCAATGACGAAAACAATTTAAGAATTGGTCGAATAAAGAGCACCGTATGTTGTCAATTTCCTTGAAAATTTGTTTTGGACCGCGCATCCACCAATTTTAAAGCCACTTTTCAAAGTGTCTAACGACGCTGTCCGCGCTCATTTTTCCTTCATTCAATGACAAAAAAAATTCAAAAGATTGTCAAATGAATAGCCAATTTCGTTCAGATTCTGTTTCGAGCAGCGCATCCACCATTTTTATGAACGCACAACATAAGTCTCTAACGACGCTGTTGGCGCTCAATTTTAGATCATTCAATGACAAAAACAATTTAAGAATTGGTCGAATAAAGAGCACCGTATGTTGTCAATTTCCTTGAAAATTTGTTTTGGGCCGCGCATCCACCAATTTTAAAGCCACTTTTCAAAGTGTCGAACGACGCTGTCCGCGCTCATTTTTCCTTCATTCAATGACAAAAAAAATTCAAAAGATTGTCAAATGAATAGCCAATTTCGTTCAGATTCTGTTTCGAGCAGCGCATCCACCATTTTTATGAACGCACAACATAAGTCTCTAACGACGCTGTTGGCGCTCAATTTTAGATCATTCAATGACAAAAACAATTTAAGAATTGGTCGAATAAAGAGCACCGTATGTTGTCAATTTCCTTGAAAATTTGTTTTGGGCCGCGCATCTACCAATTTTAAAGCCACTTTTCAAAGTGTCGAACGACGCTGTCCGCGCTCATTTTTCCTTCATTCAATGACAAAAAAAATTCAAAAGATTGTCAAATGAATAGCCAATTTCGTTCAGATTCTGTTTCGAGCAGCGCATCCACCATTTTTATGAACGCACAACATAAGTCTCTAACGACGCTGTTGGCGCTCAATTTTAGATCATTCAATGACAAAAACAATTTAAGAATTGGTCGAATAAAGAGCACCGTATGTTGTCAATTTCCTTGAAAATTTGTTTTGGGCCGCGCATCCACCAATTTTAAAGCCACTTTTCAAAGTGTCGAACGACGCTGTCCGCGCTCATTTTTCCTTCATTCAATGACAAAAAAAATTCAAAAGATTGTCAAATGAATAGCCAATTTCGTTCAGATTCTGTTTCGAGCAGCGCATCCACCATTTTTATGAACGCACAACATAAGTCTCTAACGACGCTGTTGGCGCTCAATTTTAGATCATTCAATGACAAAAACAATTTAAGAATTGGTCGAATAAAGAGCACCGTATGTTGTCAATTTCTTTGAAAATTTGTTTTGGGCCGCGCATCCACCAATTTTAAAGCCACTTTTCAAAGTGTCTAACGACGCTGTCCGCGCTCATTTTTCCTTCATTCAATGACAAAAAAAATTCAAAAGATTGTCAAATGAATAGCCAATTTCGTTCAGATTCTGTTTCGAGCAGCGCATCCACCATTTTTATGAACGCACAACATAAGTTTCTAACGACGCTGTTGGCGCTCAATTTTAGATCATTCAATGACAAAAACAATTTAAGAATTGGTCGAATAAAGAGCACCGTATGTTGTCAATTTCTTTGAAAATTTGTTTTGGGCCGCGCATCCACCAATTTTAAAGCCACTTTTCAAAGTGTCGAACGACGCTGTCCGCGCTCATTTTTCCTTCATTCAATGACAAAAAAAATTCAAAAGATTGTCAAATGAATAGCCAATTTCGTTCAGATTCTGTTTCGAGCAGCGCATCCACCATTTTTATGAACGCACAACATAAGTTTCTAACGACGCTGTTGGCGCTCAATTTTAGATCATTCAATGACAAAAACAATTTAAGAATTGGTCGAATAAAGAGCACCGTATGTTGTCAATTTCTTTGAAAATTTGTTTTGGGCCGCGCATCCACCAATTTTAAAGCCACTTTTCAAAGTGTCGAACGACGCTGTCCGCGCTCATTTTTCCTTCATTCAATGACAAAAAAAATTCAAAAGATTGTCAAATGAATAGCCAATTTCGTTCAGATTCTGTTTCGAGCAGCGCATCCACCATTTTTATGAACGCACAACATAAGTCTCTAACGACGCTGTTGGCGCTCAAATTTAGATCATTCAATGACAAAAACAATTTAAGAATTGGTCGAATAAAGAGCACCGTATGTTGTCAATTTCTTTGAAAATTTGTTTTGGGCCGCGCATCCACCAATTTTAAAGCCACTTTTCAAAGTGTCTAACGACGCTGTCCGCGCTCATTTTTCCTTCATTCAATGACAAAAAAAATTCAAAAGATTGTCAAATGAATAGCCAATTTCGTTCAGATTCTGTTTCGAGCAGCGCATCCACCATTTTTATGAACGCACAACATAAGTCTCTAACGACGCTGTTGGCGCTCAATTTTAGATCATTCAATGACAAAAACAATTTAAGAATTGGTCGAATAAAGAGCACCGTATGTTGTCAATTTCCTTGAAAATTTGTTTTGGGCCGCGCATCCACCAATTTTAAAGCCACTTTTCAAAGTGTCGAACGACGCTGTCCGCGCTCATTTTTCCTTCATTCAATGACAAAAAAAATTCAAAAGATTGTCAAATGAATAGCCAATTTCGTTCAGATTCTGTTTCGAGCAGCGCATCCACCATTTTTATGAACGCACAACATAAGTCTCTAACGACGCTGTTGGCGCTCAATTTTAGATCATTCAATGACAAAAACAATTTAAGAATTGGTCGAATAAAGAGCACCGTATGTTGTCAATTTCCTTGAAAATTTGTTTTGGGCCGCGCATCCACCAATTTTAAAGCCACTTTTCAAAGTGTCGAACGACGCTGTCCGCGCTCATTTTTCCTTCATTCAATGACAAAAAAAATTCAAAAGATTGTCAAATGAATAGCCAATTTCGTTCAGATTCTGTTTCGAGCAGCGCATCCACCATTTTTATGAACGCACAACATAAGTCTCTAACGACGCTGTTGGCGCTCAATTTTAGATCATTCAATGACAAAAACAATTTAAGAATTGGTCGAATAAAGAGCACCGTATGTTGTCAATTTCTTTGAAAATTTGTTTTGGGCCGCGCATCCACCAATTTTAAAGCCACTTTTCAAAGTGTCTAACGACGCTGTCCGCGCTCATTTTTCCTTCATTCAATGACAAAAAAAATTCAAAAGATTGTCAAATGAATAGCCAATTTCGTTCAGATTCTGTTTCGAGCAGCGCATCCACCATTTTTATGAACGCACAACATAAGTTTCTAACGACGCTGTTGGCGCTCAATTTTAGATCATTCAATGACAAAAACAATTTAAGAATTGGTCGAATAAAGAGCACCGTATGTTGTCAATTTCTTTGAAAATTTGTTTTGGGCCGCGCATCCACCAATTTTAAAGCCACTTTTCAAAGTGTCGAACGACGCTGTCCGCGCTCATTTTTCCTTCATTCAATGACAAAAAAAATTCAAAAGATTGTCAAATGAATAGCCAATTTCGTTCAGATTCTGTTTCGAGCAGCGCATCCACCATTTTTATGAACGCACAACATAAGTTTCTAACGACGCTGTTGGCGCTCAATTTTAGATCATTCAATGACAAAAACAATTTAAGAATTGGTCGAATAAAGAGCACCGTATGTTGTCAATTTCTTTGAAAATTTGTTTTGGGCCGCGCATCCACCAATTTTAAAGCCACTTTTCAAAGTGTCGAACGACGCTGTCTGCGCTCATTTTTCCTTCATTCAATGACAAAAAAAATTCAAAAGATTGTCAAATGAATAGCCAATTTCGTTCAGATTCTGTTTCGAGCAGCGCATCCACCATTTTTATGAACGCACAACATAAGTTTCTAACGACGCTGTTGGCGCTCAATTTTAGATCATTCAATGACAAAAACAATTTAAGAATTGGTCGAATAAAGAGCACCGTATGTTGTCAATTTCTTTGAAAATTTGTTTTGGGCCGCGCATCCACCAATTTTAAAGCCACTTTTCAAAGTGTCTAACGACGCTGTCCGCGCTCATTTTTCCTTCATTCAATGACAAAAAAAATTCAAAAGATTGTCAAATGAATAGCCAATTTCGTTCAGATTCTGTTTCGAGCAGCGCATCCACCATTTTTATGAACGCACAACATAAGTCTCTAACGACGCTGTTGGCGCTCAATTTTAGATCATTCAATGACAAAAACAATTTAAGAATTGGTCGAATAAAGAGCACCGTATGTTGTCAATTTCCTTGAAAATTTGTTTTGGGCCGCGCATCCACCAATTTTAAAGCCACTTTTCAAAGTGTCTAACGACGCTGTCCGCGCTCATTTTTCCTTCATTCAATGACAAAAAAAATTCAAAAGATTGTCAAATGAATAGCCAATTTCGTTCAGATTCTGTTTCGAGCAGCGCATCCACCATTTTTATGAACGCACAACATAAGTTTCTAACGACGCTGTTGGCGCTCAATTTTAGATCATTCAATGACAAAAACAATTTAAGAATTGGTCGAATAAAGAGCACCGTATGTTGTCAATTTCTTTGAAAATTTGTTTTGGGCCGCGCATCCACCAATTTTAAAGCCACTTTTCAAAGTGTCGAACGACGCTGTCCGCGCTCATTTTTCCTTCATTCAATGACAAAAAAAATTCAAAAGATTGTCAAATGAATAGCCAATTTCGTTCAGATTCTGTTTCGAGCAGCGCATCCACCATTTTTATGAACGCACAACATAAGTTTCTAACGACGCTGTTGGCGCTCAATTTTAGATCATTCAATGACAAAAACAATTTAAGAATTGGTCGAATAAAGAGCACCGTATGTTGTCAATTTCTTTGAAAATTTGTTTTGGGCCGCGCATCCACCAATTTTAAAGCCACTTTTCAAAGTGTCTAACGACGCTGTCCGCGCTCATTTTTCCTTCATTCAATGACAAAAAAAATTCAAAAGATTGTCAAATGAATAGCCAATTTCGTTCAGATTCTGTTTCGAGCAGCGCATCCACCATTTTTATGAACGCACAACATAAGTCTCTAACGACGCTGTTGGCGCTCAATTTTAGATCATTCAATGACAAAAACAATTTAAGAATTGGTCGAATAAAGAGCACCGTATGTTGTCAATTTCCTTGAAAATTTGTTTTGGGCCGCGCATCCACCAATTTTAAAGCCACTTTTCAAAGTGTCTAACGACGCTGTCCGCGCTCATTTTTCCTTCATTCAATGACAAAAAAAATTCAAAAGATTGTCAAATGAATAGCCAATTTCGTTCAGATTCTGTTTCGAGCAGCGCATCCACCATTTTTATGAACGCACAACATAAGTCTCTAACGACGCTGTTGGCGCTCAATTTTAGATCATTCAATGACAAAAACAATTTAAGAATTGGTCGAATAAAGAGCACCGTATGTTGTCAATTTCCTTGAAAATTTGTTTTGGGCCGCGCATCCACCAATTTTAAAGCCACTTTTCAAAGTGTCGAACGACGCTGTCCGCGCTCATTTTTCCTTCATTCAATGACAAAAAAAATTCAAAAGATTGTCAAATGAATAGCCAATTTCGTTCAGATTCTGTTTCGAGCAGCGCATCCACCATTTTTATGAACGCACAACATAAGTCTCTAACGACGCTGTTGGCGCTCAATTTTAGATCATTCAATGACAAAAACAATTTAAGAATTGGTCGAATAAAGAGCACCGTATGTTGTCAATTTCCTTGAAAATTTGTTTTGGGCCGCGCATCCACCAATTTTAAAGCCACTTTTCAAAGTGTCTAACGACGCTGTCCGCGCTCATTTTTCCTTCATTCAATGACAAAAAAAATTCAAAAGATTGTCAAATGAATAGCCAATTTCGTTCAGATTCTGTTT
The DNA here is from genome assembly GCA_963583935.1 of Diaperis boleti. Lineage (NCBI taxonomy): Eukaryota > Metazoa > Arthropoda > Insecta > Coleoptera > Tenebrionidae > Diaperis > Diaperis boleti. Next base: position 3,604,149 of record OY757242.1, read on the forward strand.
CGAGCAGCGCATCCACCATTTTTATGAACGCACAACATAAGTCTCTAACGACGCTGTTGGCGCTCAAATTTAGATCATTCAATGACAAAAACAATTTAAGAATTGGTCGAATAAAGAGCACCGTATGTTGTCAATTTCCTTGAAAATTTGTTTTGGGCCGCGCATCCACCAATTTTAAAGCCACTTTTCAAAGTGTCTAACGACGCTGTCCGCGCTCATTTTTCCTTCATTCAATGACAAAAAAAATTCAAAAGATTGTCAAATGAATAGCCAATTTCGTTCAGATTCTGTTTCGAGCAGCGCATCCACCATTTTTATGAACGCACAACATAAGTCTCTAACGACGCTGTTGGCGCTCAATTTTAAATCATTCAATGACAAAAACAATTTAAGAATTGGTCGAATAAAGAGCACCGTATGTTGTCAATTTCTTTGAAAATTTGTTTTGGCCGCGCATCCACCAATTTTAAAGCCACTTTTCAAAGTGTCGAACGACGCTGTCCGCGCTCATTTTTCCTTCATTCAATGACAAAAAAAATTCAAAAGATTGTCAAATGAATAGCCAATTTCGTTCAGATTCTGTTTCGAGCAGCGCATCCACCATTTTTATGAACGCACAACATAAGTCTCTAACGACGCTGTTGGCGCTCAATTTTAGATCATTCAATGACAAAAACAATTTAAGAATTGGTCGAATAAAGAGCACCGTATGTTGTCAATTTCCTTGAAAATTTGTTTTGGGCCGCGCATCCACCAATTTTAAAGCCACTTTTCAAAGTGTCGAACGACGCTGTCCGCGCTCATTTTTCCTTCATTCAATGACAAAAAAAATTCAAAAGATTGTCAAATGAATAGCCAATTTCGTTCAGATTCTGTTTCGAGCAGCGCATCCACCATTTTTATGAACGCACAACATAAGTCTCTAACGACGCTGTTGGCGCTCAATTTTAGATCATTCAATGACAAAAACAATTTAAGAATTGGTCGAATAAAGAGCACCGTATGTTGTCAATTTCTTTGAAAATTTGTTTTGGGCCGCGCATCCACCAATTTTAAAGCCACTTTTCAAAGTGTCTAACGACGCTGTCCGCGCTCATTTTTCCTTCATTCAATGACAAAAACAATTCAAAAAATTGTCAAATGAATAGCCAATTTCGTTCAGATTCTGTTTCGAGCAGCGCATCCACCATTTTTATGAACGCACAACATAAGTTTCTAACGACGCTGTTGGCGCTCAATCTTAGATCATTCAATGACAAAAACAATTTAAGAATTGGTCGAATAAAGAGCACCGTATGTTGTCAATTTCTTTGAAAATTTGTTTTGGGCCGCGCATCCACCAATTTTAAAGCCACTTTTCAAAGTGTCTAACGACGCTGTCCGCGCTCATTTTTCCTTCATTCAATGACAAAAACAATTCAAAAAATTGTCAAATGAATAGCCAATTTCGTTCAGATTCTGTTTCGAGCAGCGCATCCACCATTTTTATGAACGCACAACATAAGTCTCTAACGACGCTGTTGGCGCTCAATTTTAAATCATTCAATGACAAAAACAATTTAAGAATTGGTCGAATAAAGAGCACCGTATGTTGTCAATTTCTTTGAAAATTTGTTTTGGGCCGCGCATCCACCAATTTTAAAGCCACTTTTCAAAGTGTCTAACGACGCTGTCCGCGCTCATTTTTCCTTCATTCAATGACAAAAAAAATTCAAAAGATTGTCAAATGAATAGCCAATTTCGTTCAGATTCTGTTTCGAGCAGCGCATCCACCATTTTTATGAACGCACAACATAAGTCTCTAACGACGCTGTTGGCGCTCAATTTTAAATCATTCAATGACAAAAACAATTTAAGAATTGGTCGAATAAAGAGCACCGTATGTTGTCAATTTCTTTGAAAATTTGTTTTGGGCCGCGCATCCACCAATTTTAAAGCCACTTTTCAAAGTGTCTAACGACGCTGTCCGCGCTCATTTTTCCTTCATTCAATGACAAAAACAATTCAAAAAATTGTCAAATGAATAGCCAATTTCGTTCAGATTCTGTTTCGAGCAGCGCATCCACCATTTTTATGAACGCACAACATAAGTTTCTAACGACGCTGTTGGCGCTCAATTTTAGATCATTCAATGACAAAAACAATTTAAGAATTGGTCGAATAAAGAGCACCGTATGTTGTCAATTTCTTTGAAAATTTGTTTTGGGCCGCGCATCCACCAATTTTAAAGCCACTTTTCAAAGTGTCTAACGACGCTGTCCGCGCTCATTTTTCCTTCATTCAATGACAAAAACAATTCAAAAAATTGTCAAATGAATAGCCAATTTCGTTCAGATTCTGTTTCGAGCAGCGCATCCACCATTTTTATGAACGCACAACATAAGTCTCTAACGACGCTGTTGGCGCTCAATTTTAGATCATTCAATGACAAAAACAATTTAAGAATTGGTCGAATAAAGAGCACCGTATGTTGTCAATTTCCTTGAAAATTTGTTTTGGGCCGCGCATCCACCAATTTTAAAGCCATTTTTCAAAGTGTCTAACGACGCTGTCCGCGCTCATTTTTCCTTCATTCAATGACAAAAAAAATTCAAAAGATTGTCAAATGAATAGCCAATTTCGTTCAGATTCTGTTTCGAGCAGCGCATCCACCATTTTTATGAACGCACAACATAAGTCTCTAACGACGCTGTTGGCGCTCAATTTTAGATCATTCAATGACAAAAACAATTTAAGAATTGGTCGAATAAAGAGCACCGTATGTTGTCAATTTCCTTGAAAATTTGTTTTGGGCCGCGCATCCACCAATTTTAAAGCCATTTTTCAAAGTGTCTAACGACGCTGTCCGCGCTCATTTTTCCTTCATTCAATGACAAAAAAAATTCAAAAGATTGTCAAATGAATAGCCAATTTCGTTCAGATTCTGTTTCGAGCAGCGCATCCACCATTTTTATGAACGCACAACATAAGTCTCTAACGACGCTGTTGGCGCTCAATTTTAGATCATTCAATGACAAAAACAATTTAAGAATTGGTCGAATAAAGAGCACCGTATGTTGTCAATTTCTTTGAAAATTTGTTTTGGGCCGCGCATCCACCAATTTTAAAGCCACTTTTCAAAGTGTCTAACGACGCTGTCGGCGCTCATTTTTCCTTCATTCAATGACAAAAAAAATTCAAAAGATTGTCAAATGAATAGCCAATTTCGTTCAGATTCTGTTTCGAGCAGCGCATCCACCATTTTTATGAACGCACAACATAAGTCTCTAACGACGCTGTTGGCGCTCAATTTTATATCATTCAATGACAAAAACAATTTAAGAATTGGTCGAATAAAGAGCACCGTATGTTGTCAATTTCTTTGAAAATTTGTTTTGGGCCGCGCATCCACCAATTTTAAAGCCACTTTTCAATTTTGTCAATGGAGTAATGAAAAAATAAAAAAAATTAACCTCAATGCGGTGGATTTTAAAAATTCAAAAAGAAACTTTTCGTATTAAAACGCTTCAAACTATCACAATCTCATGGAAATTGATGCCGGCAATCCGCCTGTAACCTCGGATTTCCTCTAAATCGAGCCGGTTTTGAGTTATTTACGTTTTTTGAAAAATATTAAAAAACATGGTCCAAATGTCCCAATAATAATTTAACATTAAAAGACTACATAAATATATGAAACATTATGTAATTGGGAAGTTTTTGTCATGTAAATAGAACATACATAATTTTTATTAGCTCCCATACACCGAAATAAAATACTTCCCGGCACCGTATCGAAACCGTTCTTGTTCCCAGTCGCGCAGTGAATTAGCGCGCTCCTGATGCCGACGTCCAGAATCCTTCCCCCTATGGGGGACGCCAGCCCGTGGAGCAAAAGCCACGCCGATGAGCAGCACAACGGCGCCGGCCATCCGCTAGCATGGAAACGTTAGGGTGAGCTCACGAGTCGGTATTTATTTTATTTCCCTCCTGCCAAACATGACAGCTGACCCCCGGCTTACTGTACTCCGACTAAGCTTCATGTGGTCAATTGGAGCATACCACCTTAAAAAACTGGCGCTCGAGGCGTCACAGTCTTATCAACGCACCTTGTGTTGCGAATAACAAAAGACATATTAATTATGATAACCTAAATTCTATGTGCACAGTGTAGAATGCTCAACGGTCAACCGAAGTACTAAATACTCAAAAACTTACATAGAAAAATGGCATTTAAAATGCCCAAGAAGTAAGCTCCCGACAGGCAGTTGAATATCAAGCCACTCCTTGTGACGAACGTGTGCTGATACATCTTCATGTCCCGATAAAAAATCCACAAGAGGAAGAAAAACAGAGGCACGAGGCACAGGCGCAAGAACATCCTCAGCAAACCAAACTTCTGGATACTCAAGGTCGCGGCCAACAATCGACTGAAACATCACTGCGGCCAATGCTGAAGGACTGCGAAACTCTTACCTGTACAGCGTCCACCCCACTTGCAGCGCCCCCGGCTTCCCCAAAAGCAGCGGCACCTTGTTCCCCAACCCCCCATCCATCCCGTGATTCGGGCCGCCGATCGACCCCTTCCTGTACGCGCCCCCCTCGATCTTGAACTTCTCGACCAGAGCCGCGATCTGATGATTGCTCTCGACGAAACGTTCCCTCGACCTCCTGTCCACCGTGCTCAGACACACTGCAACAAGACCAAAAAACTGATCGGTGCTCAAATAAAATAACGCCCGTCACACAACTCACAGTAATACATGAGCGGGTTTTCGAGCTGCGGACATGGAAATCCGATAGCGTTGAAATATTCCAACATTTGTCTTGTCCCTCCGGTGTATACGACGTCGCCGAGGCATAAGTAAAGAACTCTCTCCAAAAATGGAAAAACGTCCGAGCGAGGCTTCTCCATTGTGAGGATGATGGCCGTTCCGTATTTCTTCGACGCGTTGGAGAGTATCGACACCACCAGGTACGTGTTGAGGGGGTCCAGGTCCCAGGTCGGCTCGTCGAGGAGGAGGACGATGGGGTCCTTGATGAGCTGGATGCCGATCATGAGGCGGCGGTACTCGCTCTGGGTGAGGTTTTCGGTGCAGCGGCTGGCGACCTGGGAGAGCGCCAGGTCGGCCATCACCTGCTTTACTTTGGATTTTTTCAAGTAACCTCCCAGCTGAAAACAGAGGTTAATTAGGAAAATCTTTAGTACTCATATTTTGAAATAGATATTTTCTTTTGTATCGTGTCGTGTCGAACGCGAATTAGGCTTACACCGACCCACCCAAAGAGCTGATCCAGAGAGCACAAGTTTGTTGTACTTCCATAATTTGTCTATGAATCAAATGTCAGTATTAATAATATAATTATAGTGACATCTGTGTTCAATTAATGTCTCAATCTTCACTACGCCTTACGCAACACATCTAGGTGGTTTTAATTACCAGAAGCATGACCATGGCAAAAGCAACAATAGATTTATGATTATATTCCATACGAGATTACGAAAAACTATTAATATTTATATTACCGATCGTCCAGAGCTTACTACAAACGTTTTTTGACACGATACATACCGAGAAGAACCATAATTGCCGGAGACATTTATGGCCGACAAATTAATGTACCCAATCCAGAACTGCTTTTGATTTATAACAATACAACTTGTGCATGAGTTTGCAGAATCAAGCCAGTTGTGCAAGAATGCAAATCCAATTCGGATAAGCGTACTTTTAAAAACACATCCTTGTGGGCGTCGTTCCGATTGTGATGCGGTGGAGGTAAGAGGGGTCATTAAGAAAAAGACACCAAAAGCTAATACTAATATATCAGTTAAATTGCTTAGGCCAGAGTCGAAATAATTATGTGAGTCAAATCCTGACTCACCATTCTAGATTCACTGACTATGATTGTAAAATACCGTGGCTTCAACCGAAAATATATTTGGAGTAGGCCATGATGTACTTTCTTGAAATTTGTTAAATCAGATTTTATTTGCACTACCAGTTTTTAAAAATCGAATTGGAAATAATTCACTTTACAAAACTGTGTGGGCTGAGTCACCGGGAATCCAGATAAGCTCTTTATATGTATATTTCTGGCAAATCTATCGTAGGTGCACTGAACGATGCCCTGCACTTTTAGAGAGGGCAGTAATGGGCAACCCACAAATAAGTGATAATTATACTCCAGTATATTGAGAAAATGCGGTGAGATAACGACGTGCTCGGCAACTAGCTCTTATCATTGTTCTTAAAATTTGTTAAATCTGATTTTATTTGCACTAGGTGTTTTTAAAAATCGAATTGGAAATAATTCACTTTACAAAATTGCCGGGATGACGTGGATTCCAAAACCGCGTGGGCTGAGTCACCGGGAATCCAGGTAAGCTCTTTATATGTATATTTCTGGCAAATCTATCGTAGGTGCACTGAACGATGCCCTGCACTTTTAGAGAGGGCAGTACTGGGGAACCCAAAAATAAGTGATAATTATACTCCAGTATATTGAGAAAATGCGGTGAGATAACGACGTGCTCGGCAACTAGCTCTTATCATTGTTCTTAAAATTTGTTAAATCTGATTTTATTTGCACTAGGTGTTTTTAAAAATCGAATTGGAAATAATTCACTTTACAAAATTGCCGGGATGACGTGGATTCCAAAACCGCGTGGGCTGAGTCACCGGGAATCCAGGTAAGCTCTTTATATGTATATTTCTGGCAAATCTATCGTAGGTGCACTGAACGATGCCCTGCACTTTTAGAGAGGGCAGTACTGGGGAACCCAAAAATAAGTGATAATTATACTCCAGTATATTGAGAAAATGCGGTGAGATAACGACGTGCTCGGCAACTAGCTCTTATCATTGTTCTTAAAATTTGTTAAATCTGATTTTATTTGCACTAGGTGTTTTTAAAAATCGAATTGGAAATAATTCACTTTACAAAATTGCCGGGATGACGTGGATTCCAAAACCGCGTGGGCTGAGTCACCGGGAATCCAGGTAAGCTCTTTATATGTATATTTCTGGCAAATCTATCGTAGGTGCACTGAACGATGCCCTGCACTTTTAGAGAGGGCAGTAATGGTGAACCCACAAATAAGTGATAATTATACTCCAGTATATTGAAAAAATGCGGTGAGATAACGACGTGCTCGGCAACTAGCTCTTATCATTGTTCTTAAAATTTGTTAAATCTGATTTTACTTGCACTACATGTTTTTGAAAATCGAATTGGAAATAATTCACTTTACAAAATTGCCGGGATGACGTCGATTCCAAAACCGCGTGGGCTGAGTCACCGGGAATCCAGGTAAGCTCTTTATATGTATATTTCTGGCAAACCTATCGTAGGTGCACTGAACGATGCCCTGCACTTTTAGAGAGGGCAGTAATGGGCAACCCACAAATAAGTGATAATTATACTCCAGTATATTGAGAAAATGCGGTGAGATAACGACGTGCTCGGCAACAAGCTCTTATCATTGTTCTTAAAATTTGTTAAATCTGATTTTATTTGCACTAGGTGTTTTTAAAAATCGAATTGGAAATAATTCACTTTACAAAATTGCCGGGATGACGTGGATTCCAAAACCGCGTGGGCTGAGTCACCGGGAATCCAGGTAAGCTCTTTATATGTATATTTCTGGCAAATCTATCGTAGGTGCACTGAACGATGCCCTGCACTTTTAGAGAGGGCAGTACTGGGGAACCCAAAAATAAGTGATAATTATACTCCAGTATATTGAGAAAATGCGGTGAGATAACGACGTGCTCGGCAACTAGCTCTTATCATTGTTCTTAAAATTTGTTAAATCTGATTTTATTTGCACTAGGTGTTTTTAAAAATCGAATTGGAAATAATTCACTTTACAAAATTGCCGGGATGACGTGGATTCCAAAACCGCGTGGGCTGAGTCACCGGGAATCCAGGTAAGCTCTTTATATGTATATTTCTGGCAAATCTATCGTAGGTGCACTGAACGATGCCCTGCACTTTTAGAGAGGGCAGTACTGGGGAACCCAAAAATAAGTGATAATTATACTCCAGTATATTGAGAAAATGCGGTGAGATAACGACGTGCTCGGCAACTAGCTCTTATCATTGTTCTTAAAATTTGTTAAATCTGATTTTATTTGCACTAGGTGTTTTTAAAAATCGAATTGGAAATAATTCACTTTACAAAATTGCCGGGATGACGTGGATTCCAAAACCGCGTGGGCTGAGTCACCGGGAATCCAGGTAAGCTCTTTATATGTATATTTCTGGCAAATCTATCGTAGGTGCACTGAACGATGCCCTGCACTTTTAGAGAGGGCAGTAATGGGCAACCCACAAATAAGTGATAATTATACTCCAGTATATTGAGAAAATGCGGTGAGATAACGACGTGCTCGGCAACAAGCTCTTATCATTGTTCTTAAAATTTGTTAAATCTGATTTTATTTGCACTAGGTGTTTTTAAAAATCGAATTGGAAATAATTCACTTTACAAAATTGCCGGGATGACGTGGATTCCAAAACCGCGTGGGCTGAGTCACCGGGAATCCAGGTAAGCTCTTTATATGTATATTTCTGGCAAATCTATCGTAGGTGCACTGAACGATGCCCTGCACTTTTAGAGAGGGCAGTACTGGGGAACCCAAAAATAAGTGATAATTATACTCCAGTATATTGAGAAAATGCGGTGAGATAACGACGTGCTCGGCAACTAGCTCTTATCATTGTTCTTAAAATTTGTTAAATCTGATTTTATTTGCACTAGGTGTTTTTAAAAATCGAATTGGAAATAATTCACTTTACAAAATTGCCGGGATGACGTGGATTCCAAAACCGCGTGGGCTGAGTCACCGGGAATCCAGGTAAGCTCTTTATATGTATATTTCTGGCAAATCTATCGTAGGTGCACTGAACGATGCCCTGCACTTTTAGAGAGGGCAGTAATGGTGAACCCACAAATAAGTGATAATTATACTCCAGTATATTGAAAAAATGCGGTGAGATAACGACGTGCTCGGCAACTAGCTCTTATCATTGTTCTTAAAATTTGTTAAATCTGATTTTACTTGCACTACATGTTTTTGAAAATCGAATTGGAAATAATTCACTTTACAAAATTGCCGGGATGACGTCGATTCCAAAACCGCGTGGGCTGAGTCACCGGGAATCCAGGTAAGCTCTTTATATGTATATTTCTGGCAAACCTATCGTAGGTGCACTGAACGATGCCCTGCACTTTTAGAGAGGGCAGTAATGGGCAACCCACAAATAAGTGATAATTATACTCCAGTATATTGAGAAAATGCGGTGAGATAACGACGTGCTCGGCAACAAGCTCTTATCATTGTTCTTAATATTTGTTAAATCTGATTTTATTTGCACTAGGTGTTTTTAAAAATCGAATTGGAAATAATTCACTTTACAAAATTGCCGGGATGACGTGGATTCCAAAACCGCGTGGGCTGAGTCACCGGGAATCCAGGTAAGCTCTTTATATGTATATTTCTGGCAAATCTATCGTAGGTGCACTGAACGATGCCCTGCACTTTTAGAGAGGGCAGTACTGGGGAACCCAAAAATAAGTGATAATTATGCTCCAATATATTGAGAAAATGCGGTGAGATAACGGCGTGCTCCGCAACAAGCTCTTATCATTGTTCTTAAAATTTGTTAAATCTGATTTTACTTGCACTACATGTTTTTGAAAATCGAATTGGAAATAATTCACTTTACAAAACTGCCGGGATGGAGTAGATTCCAAAACCGCGTGGGCTGAGTCACCGGGAATCCAGGTAAGCTCTTTATATGTATATTTCTGGCAAATCTATCGTAGGTGCACTGAACGATGCCCTGCACTTTTAGAGAGGGCAGTACTGGGGAACCCAAAAATAAGTGATAATTATGCTCCAATATATTGAGAAAATGCGGTGGGATATCGACGTGCGCGCCAACTAGCTCTTATCATTGTTCTTAAAATTTGTTAAATCGGATTTTACTTGCACTACGTGTTTTAAAAAATCGAATTGGAAATAATTCTGGCAAATCTATCGTAAGTACACGACAATTTTGCAACCGATTGTTTTTCTGTTCATGCAAAGATTTTGACCTTGTCTTCTGGCGGCGTCGTGTCATAAACGTTGCCGCCATCGCTTTCTATTTTGTGACCGGCCGTTATAAAACTGGGTTGTTTGTTTGTACTGCTTATTCAGTAGAATTTGTTTCAACATTGCCATGCAGTGCTGTTTGCGGAAACACGACCCATTTCTTGCGATAACCATGTAAATTGTGTATATCATGTAATTTCTTAAAAATCACCTGTGGCCTCGTTTATTTAAAGCAACGCAAATTGCGACTCTATTTAGTCCTTTTGAGGAAATGTTGTTTGGTTATATCCTATGTTACCTTTTTGATTGTCCTTCAGAATATAATTATTGTTTAAATGTCATGTTGGTCCTTTTCATGAAATTATAGTTTTAATTTTCGCCTAGAGGCCACACCGAAGCTATTTCCGTTACAGTGGCTGCTGCCGAATATTAATCGATCAATATTTGTGCACAGTTGTTAGCCAAGTGGAAGTAGCTCTAGTTATTAGAAGACCGTAGTTAGTAGCTCGTATCTCTATATATCTATAGCTCTATATCTACATCAGAAAAGTCATTTGCCAAATATATACGTCATACATATAGCCAGTTGTTGTGGAACTTTAGTAACCTATCTGTATTCATAGTTAAATAACTTCATGGCTTCAGACATCAGAGGAATTACTATTACAGCTAAGTACTCCACTGCCGTTTTGGAGTGTAAATACCCGAAAATTGGAAAAATGCACATTAAACTATACAAATGGAATGAATAGTAATAAAATAAAACTAAATGCATATCTTCTATGTCGACGCCTACCAGAAGGTGCTTTAACAATCTAAAACGACACACTTATTATCTGTTGTATGCTTGCACAACAAGCGTTATGAATAAAACACAGTTCTAGGATGAATAAATTAGTCGCTCTTTAATGACTTGCTTTGCCATAAATGTCTGTATTAATTGTGGTTTTTCGGATGTATCAAAGAAGAAAATGTCCTTCATGCACTAAAAATGGTAGTAGTGTTTCTTAAAAATAGAATGTTGATAAGCAGGCCTAGACGAAGACAATTTTATTGATTCTCAGTAGGCCAAGTTAAAATAGATATCCATATGCGGCTCGTGAATTTGTAGGGGGGAAAATGGTAATGTGAAAAATCGTATGTTGCTTTTGATGAGTTTTGCCACTGGTTTGAATTGTTGTACTTATTTCTTAAACACCCTGTATAATAAAAATGATCGTTGGTAAGCGCATCACCTGAGAAGGTTCTTACGGAAAGAAAAATTTTAAAATTCGGGAAAAACCGAATGTACTTTTTTCTATGCACTCAAAACCATAACTCACGATTCGAACGATGGATATGCGTAATTCTTTTTTTGTTTTGTTCGTTATGGTCCTGAAAAGTTTTCAAGAAAATAAAATTCGAGACAATTACAATTACAAAGGAAACTGCAAATATAATTTTTGTATGCACTGGCGATCATAACTGTCGATAGGATAGGATTCTTTTTTTGTTTTGTTCGTTATGCTGCCGGGATGGAAATAACTCGATTGAATGTTGATTTCAAAAGAATGTTTTAAAACAGTATGTACTAACTTACTGTTACGCCGCTCTGCTATCAGTCGTTATCAACAACCTTTTGTTTGTTGCATTATGCGTAATGGAGTTATTATTGTCTGTACTGATAGACTGTATTTGTTGACAAAACATAAGTTACTACGCTGTGGCAGGTAAAATTATTTTTTTATCCCGTCCTTTGACAGTACTTTTTAAGATATGTGGTGAGATCGATCGCAATTTAGATATCACATAATATTCAAATGAAAAAGAAGTGGTGCATCAGACCAATTATTCAGATAATTCAGATACTATACTATGGTAAACAGAAAGAATCGCGTGCAATTAAATGCTCTGGTTTGTTTAATCTTTAATCCGAGATTTGCACGATAACAATGTTGCATGTTCGATATAAATAGGTCTATCTGCTCTTACGATTAATTAGACTAGATAAAGAAGCCGCCAGTTTACCGACCAGAACGCCATTATACGGTGCATTTTTTCAATCGCAATGGGACTGTTGTTTAGAATTATGTTTGAGGTACAATTCTGAAAAACTTTACAGTGAATTTGAGTTTTCCACAAATTTTAGTTAATTGGCATTTTATGCCACCTCGTTCCCCACATGTGGGCGATTTACGCAAATCGAATTGTGAGCACAAAGAAATATGACGCATCAATATAAAATATTATTTCGTAGTAAGACTTGCTAAATCTCTTGTTTATTATTCTAGATCGAAATCGGATATCCAATAAAAAATTGCAAAAGTAACATATCATAATAATAGAATATAATGAGTAATAGAGATCCACACAAAGCGCGCCGATGGTTTTCTAAACGGACATCACGTTTCAAGATGTCCTTCCTCTTTGAAATGTATCTCATTAGTTGTCTTACTCAATACATCCGGCTCACAGAACGTCCTGGTGATAGTTTTGTCAATTAATTAATGAAGAGTTAATTGGGCAGATTGGAAAATATTTAGAGTGGGGACTATAATGAGAGATAGCAGTCCCTGATGTAACTGTTCAAGCACTTAAGTTTACGCTCACAACAATGTCTTAGTAATTACATGAAAATCACTTGAAGAAATTTTATGAGCGTCAAGTAATAAACTTAAGTTTCCACAAAGTGACAGATGGTTTCGTTTTAAAATTCAGTTAAAGACATTAACACTTGACAGGAAGCGGAACGCTTATTTAATTAATTATTAATTAACACGAAGAAACAAAATTCCGAACACTTACTTTTGTGGGAGTGTAGTAAAGGGTCTGCTCGACGGTCAGCCCGGGAATCAGGTCGCACTTGTGCGTGACGTATCCGCACCTCTGCTGAAACAGGCTGAGATTCATGGGATGGTTGTTGAGCAGGATTTGACCTCTGGTGGGTCCTTGTACTCTGCGGGAGATAACGTCAAGCAGCGCCTTCTTGCCGCTCCCTTTAGACCCCAAAACCGCCAGCACTTCCCCCGAGTAGACCGTCATCGACACGTCTTTGAGGATGACGCCGGTCTTGAGGCTGCCCATCAGCCTTTGGGTGCAGGAGCCGGGCTCCACCTACACAGAAAACAGAATCTTTCTTATTTTCATTACAAATTAAGTCCTCAACTGAAAAGCAAAAATAGTTTTTGACAGTCCATCCAAGTAGTTAGTTTTCTTCTACTCAGCTCTGTTCTTAATTAAACTCTTAATCTTAATCAATTCATAAACACTTTTAAAAATCCCCTAATTTGAAAAAAAAGACCGAAAGACGGGACCCCAAGAAGGAAGGTGACCAGGGCACAAGGGACAAGGACCGTGGCCCTGAGCGCAACATCAAAGATGAACCCCAGGGGAGTATCCACGACAACGATCCCGGCACTGGTTTTCTGCGGTTCGCACGTTCGATGTCGCAACCACTCGTAAATACAAACAGTGATTAGAAAAATTACAAATGTCAACAACAAGGGCACTGAAAAGGCCATTAGCCTCAGCAGTGCACACATGTCCAAAACATACCAACTGTAACACAAACCATTTCTGAAACAAATATATTTGGGTGATTCTATTTTAACAGTGAATATTAATATCCTGTACTATTTACCCTCACTGGTCATACCATAACGTTGTATTAATACGATCCTCACGGACATATTTCATAACTTTTTCTTCATATATTTCTCCTCTCTCGCTAGTACTTTTTCTTTGTATTTATACTCTAAATATATCTTGACGATCAAGATTCACACATCTAAAAGATTGTCAAATTCTAATCTGTGTATTATGACACTTTTTGGAGCACTTATGACACGGGGATTTAACACAAATTTCCGCACACCCTCTTTATAGAAATTTTGGAATTTATACTCTAAATATATCTTGACGATGAAGATTCACACATCTCAAAGATTGCCAATTTCTCATCTGTGTAGTTATGACAATTTTTTAAGCACTTATGACACGGGGATTTAACACAATGTCTCGCAAAGCTTCTTTATTGAAATTTAGAAATTTATAGTCTAAATATGTCTTGACGATGAAAATCCACACATCTCAAAAATTGTCAAATTTTAATCTGTGTAATTATGACAATTTTTGGAGCACTTATGACACGGGGATTTAACACAAAGTCTCGCACACCCTCTTTATAGAAATTTTGGAATTTATACTCTAAATATATCTTGACGATGAAGATTCACACATCTAAAAGATTGTCAAATTCTAATCTGTGTAGTTATGACAATTTTTTAAGCACTTATGACACGGGGATTTAACACAATGTCTCGCAAAGCTTCTTTATTGAAATTTAGAAATTTATAGTCTAAATATGTCTTGACGATGAAAATCCACACATCTCAAAAATTGTCAAATTTTAATCTGTGTAATTATGACAATTTTTGGAGCACTTATGACACGGGGATTTAACACAAAGTCTCGCACACCCTCTTTATAGAAATTTTGGAATTTATACTCTAAATATATCTTGACGATGAAGATTCACACATCTAAAAGATTGTCAAATTCTAATCTGTGTATTACGACACTTTTTGTAGCACTTATGACTCGGGGATTTAACACAAAGTCTCGCACACCCTCTTTATAGAAATTTTGGAATTTATACTCTAAATATATCTTGACGATGAAGATTCACACATCTAAAAGATTGTCAAATTCTAATCTGTGTATTACGACACTTTTTGTAGCACTTATGACTCGGGGATTTAACACAAAGTCTCGCACACCCTCTTTATAGAAATTTTGGAATTTATACTCTAAATATATCTTGACGATGAAGATTCACACATCTAAAAGATTGTCAAATTCTAATCTGTGTATTATGACACTTTTTGTAGCACTTATGACACGGGGATTTAACACAATGTCTCGCAAAGCTTCTTTATAGAAATTTAGAAATTTATAGTCTAAATATGTCTTGACGATGAAAATCCACACATCTCAAAAATTGTCAAATTTTAATCTGTGTAATTATGACAATTTTTGGAGCACTTATGACACGGGGATTTAACACAAAGTCTCGCACACCCTCTTTATAGAAATTTTGGAATTTATACTCTAAATATATCTTGACGATGAAGATTCACACATCTAAAAGATTGTTAAATTCTAATCTGTGTATTATGACACTTTTTGTAGCACTTATGACACGGGGATTTAACACAATGTCTCGCAAAGCTTCTTTATAGAAATTTAGAAATTTATAGTCTAAATATATCTTGACGATGAAAATCCACACATCTCAAAAATTGTCAAATTCTCATCTGTGTAGTTATGACAATTTTTGGAGCACTTATGACACGGGGATTTAACACAAAGTCTCGCACACCCTCTTTATAGAAATTTTGGAATTTATACTCTAAATATATCTTGACGATGAAGATTCACACATCTAAAAGATTGTCAAATTCTAATCTGTGTATTACGACACTTTTTGTAGCACTTATGACTCGGGGATTTAACACAAAGTCTCGCACACCCTCTTTATAGAAATTTTGGAATTTATACTCTAAATATATCTTGACGATGAAGATTCACACATCTAAAAGATTGTCAAATTCTAATCTGTGTATTATGACACTTTTTGTAGCACTTATGACACGGGGATTTAACACAAAGTCTCGCACACCCTCTTTATAGAAATTTTGGAATTTATACTCTAAATATATCTTGACGATGAAGATTCACACATCTAAAAGATTGTCAAATTCTAATCTGTGTATTACGGCACTTTTTGTAGCACTTATGACTCGGGGATTTAACACAAAGTCTCGCACACCCTCTTTATAGAAATTTTGGAATTTATACTCTAAATATATCTTGACGATGAAGATTCACACATCTAAAAGATTGTCAAATTCTAATCTGTGTATTATGACACTTTTTGTAGCACTTATGACACGGGGATTTAACACAATGTCTCGCAAAGCTTCTTTATAGAAATTTAGAAATTTATAGTCTAAATATGTCTTGACGATGAAAATCCACACATCTCAAAAATTGTCAAATTTTAATCTGTGTAATTATGACAATTTTTGGAGCACTTATGACACGGGGATTTAACACAAAGTCTCGCACACCCTCTTTATAGAAATTTTGGAATTTATACTCTAAATATATCTTGACGATGAAGATTCACACATCTAAAAGATTGTCAAATTCTAATCTGTGTATTACGACACTTTTTGTAGCACTTATGACTCGGGGATTTAACACAAAGTCTCGCACACCCTCTTTATAGAAATTTTGGAATTTATACTCTAAATATATCTTGACGATGAAGATTCACACATCTAAAAGATTGTCAAATTCTAATCTGTGTATTACGACACTTTTTGTAGCACTTATGACTCGGGGATTTAACACAAAGTCTCGCACACCCTCTTTATAGAAATTTTGGAATTTATACTCTAAATATATCTTGACGATGAAGATTCACACATCTAAAAGATTGTCAAATTCTAATCTGTGTATTATGACACTTTTTGTAGCACTTATGACACGGGGATTTAACACAATGTCTCGCAAAGCTTCTTTATAGAAATTTAGAAATTTATAGTCTAAATATGTCTTGACGATGAAAATCCACACATCTCAAAAATTGTCAAATTTTAATCTGTGTAATTATGACAATTTTTGGAGCACTTATGACACGGGGATTTAACACAAAGTCTCGCACACCCTCTTTATAGAAATTTTGGAATTTATACTCTAAATATATCTTGACGATGAAGATTCACACATCTAAAAGATTGTCAAATTCTAATCTGTGTATTACGGCACTTTTTGTAGCACTTATGACTCGGGGATTTAACACAAAGTCTCGCACACCCTCTTTATAGAAATTTTGGAATTTATACTCTAAATATATCTTGACGATGAAGATTCACACATCTAAAAGATTGTCAAATTCTAATCTGTGTATTATGACACTTTTTGTAGCACTTATGACACGGGGATTTAACACAATGTCTCGCAAAGCTTCTTTATAGAAATTTAGAAATTTATAGTCTAAATATATCTTGACGATGAAAATCCACACATCTCAAAAATTGTCAAATTCTCATCTGTGTAGTTATGACAATTTTTTAAGCACTTATGACACGGGGATTTAACACAATGTCTCGCAAAGCTTCTTTATAGAAATTAAGAAATTTATAGTCTAAATATATCTTGACGATGAAGATCCACACATCTCAAAGATTGTCAAATTCTAATCTGTGTAATTATGACACTTTTTGGACCACTTATGCCACGGGGATCTAACACAGTCTCGCACAGCTTCTTTGTAGAAATTTAGGAATTTACAGTCAAAACATATCTTGGCGATGAAGATCCACACATCTCAAAGATTGTCAAATTCTCATCTGTGTAGTTATGACAATTTTTTAAGCACTTATGACACGGGGATTTAACACAATGTCTCGCAAAGCTTCTTTATAGAAATTTAGAGATTTATAGTCTAAATATGTCTTGACGATGAAAATCCACACATCTCAAAAATTGTCAAATTCTAATCTGTGTAATTATGACACTTTTTGGAGCACTTATGCCACGGGGATCCAACGCAGTCTCGCAAAGCTTCTTTATAGAAATTTAGAAATTTATAGTCTAAATATGTCTTGACGATGAAAATCCACACATCTCAAAGATTGCCAAATTCTCATCTGTGTAGTTATGACAATTTTTTAAGCACTTATGACACGGGGATTTAACACAATGTCTCGCAAAGCTTCTTTATAGAAATTTAGAGATTTATAGTCTAAATATGTCTTGACGATGAAAATCCACACATCTCAAAAATTGTCAAATTCTAATCTGTGTAGTTATGACAATTTTTTACGCACTTATGACACGGGGATTTAACACAATGTCTCGCAAAGCTTCTTTATAGAAATTTAGAAATTTATAGCCTGAATTATGTCTTGACGATGAAGATCCACACATCTCAAAGACTGTCAAATTCTCATCTGTGTAATTATGACACTTTTTGGAGCACTTATGACACGGGGATTTAACACAAAGTTCGGCACAGCTTCTTTATATGGATTTCTTTCTCATGTTTCTTCCTTTTCACGCATCATAAATTTCAATTGTTTCAATTCCGGGCTTATCTTCCGATTCTCTTTCTTTATCTCCCCTACATCCTCCATAATTTTTTTCAGCATCTCTTTCATTTCCTCACCCATTGCCCTTTTAATCGGTGATCTTTCCAACTTTTTGCTTTTCCTAAAGGAGTTAATCCTTTCTTCCGATTCTCGTCCTTGTCTTTTTCTTTTATAGTCTTTAATAGTGTTTATATTTCTAGCAATTAAATGAACAGGTGGTGGTTTCGAAACCGTTCTGGTTCCGAGTGACTGAATGAAATAAGCGCGCTCCTGATGGAGCAGCGGCCACGCTGATAAACGATGGATCGCGAGTCCCCCACTCGCGACTCAACGCGCATGGCGACCGCAGGCCACTACCGTTACGATGAGTCCACCCGTCCGTTCTAAAATAAGAACAAGAGAAGCCGAAGGGGGAGTATAGAGAGGTCGAAGAGGAAGACCCGACCAGGCCGAAGAAAATATAGAGAAACCCACTAGCGGAAGTACCTGTCCCGCCACGTCCAGGCAGGAAGGAACGGACCCGAGTATCCTGATGTCGAGCAGTTGGTCTGCAGCTGATTTCGCTGCACTGTGGTGTGGTCGAAAACACAACTCGCTACTCGTGGTCAAGTGGAGCATACCAGTTAAAAACTGGCGCCCGAGGCAGCCGAAGTTGTATAGAATGAGCAGTTTCAGAAATCTAAAGAATTATATTATATTGTTAAATTTCAGTTAATTAAATGATAATTATGTTGGAAGGAAGTTATAACGAATATACGTTATTGCAGCTTCTTTGAATTATCAAAAAATCTACTTTCTCTACAATTTAATTCTTCATACTTGATTTAGAAACACTTTAAATAAGGTTAAAGACAATTTAATTCTCATATTAGTTCTACATTAGGTGAACCGTTAAAATCGCTTACTTACGGTTGATTTATAATTATTTATACTTTATTGACAATTAGTTAACGGTAATTCGACTGTCGTGCGGCACAATAAAAAAATTATGGTTTTTGTGTACGACTTATGTCAGTCGGACCGTAATAATAATACTAATCATTTGAATAACTCTGAGAACAGACGTATTTAAATGTATTGTATCTTTATAGGCTATAACGACACTTTAGCGCAACAAAGAGTAGTGTACAATAATAATAATAATTGGAAGTCTATTACCTCAATGTTGTATAAAATAAGGCAGCCACTTTGTAATAAATTTCTAGGCGGTGTGGCGTTGTGTGCGAACATTAACGAATAGTTTCAATAGATTCGGCACCTTTTGTTCTCCACAACGGAAACAATATAGTTTGGGGCATAGGACACCTATAGTGTCTTAAGCGAATGCAGAACTATAAAGTCTGCCATAAATGTCGAAATCCAATTTCCATTTTTTATTAAGATTTGAAAATTTATAAAACAAGAATTCGAGAAGACCCCTCTAAAAAAACGAACCAACGCAGTGGGTGCATATCGACTGTACATGGATATTTATGGGACTGTCGGATCGAAAGAACACATGAAAAAAAATCCCTAGAGAAAAGACAATTACAGAGCCTGCAAGTCCCGTACAATCAAGCTCATGAATAACGGATGAGGATGTGGCGAGCTACATCACCCAACTCAGATTTACAAAGTCTCTTACGACTTTGTCCTATTTACATCAACGAGATTTTCTCAGACAATTACTTGGTGACGTGGACATCTCTCCTAGGAACTGTGGAAAAATTACGTGCAAAGTATTCTTTTATGATTTGTAAATCAGTTGTTCGTGAAACGAGTCTGAGAAAACGGTTCAAGTTCAGATCATTAGCGTGTTCGGTAAACAGTGTTAGATTTTTTCCATGACACCTTGTATATGTATTTGTAACTGTAGCACCAAAATCTATAGTTTTAGTATCGTTGTGTGGAGGCAAGAAGCTAAAATTTATTATTAAAAAAAGTACAAAAAAGGTAAACAAATGGACAAGCCGCGTCCATAATGTCCGTTTATGTACGAGTTGCATACAAATCTCTTTTGTGACTGAACAATTTATTGTTTTAAGTAACATTTCAAAAACACACTTTATTTTATATTTCCGACCAACTTTTGATGTAAATAAACTGTTTGAGTTTGTTCTAATTTTAAAACACCATTCAAATCTAATATATCTGTTTTTACTGTTTACGGGAGAAAATCATCGCCTCCGTGGCGCAATTGGCTAGCGCGTTCGGCTGTTAACCGAAAGGTTGGTGGTTCGAGCCCACCCGGGGGCGTCCTTTTTTTTTGACGCTCAGAGATTGAAAACTACATTAGTCAGAGGTGGCCATGTAGGAAAAGCCGATATTAAATTTGGCATATCATAATAATTCTAAGAACTACGAGAAGCGGTTTTTTCTGCCAGGCCGCCTTTCACTAATTTACCTTTAGATCTCTCATTTATTTAAAACCGATCGATTCATATATAGATTTAAAAAATATATATTTGCCTGTAGAGACACAGTTTGCGCGCGCACTTCGAACGCGATCGAAGGTGGCACGAATTTCCTAACGCATTCATCGGTTTACCCTCCAAGTTCAGAGCGCGCGTATAGAAGCTTTCGACTAAAAAAGTGTCTCGATGTTTTTTTTTAATTGGTTAATGGAATAAAATTATACAGGAAAAACTGTATATTTGGAAATATTTAGAGTTACCTAACCGGACCAAATTTTCCAGGACCGTATTCAACTTTTTTTTTAATGGAACCTCCTGTATATTTTTTATATTATTTTTTGCCGTAGTAAATGCTATACAGCTGTGTAAAGTTATTAATTTTTATTGAAAAACAATGCAGTTATGACTGGTTAAAAACACAGCTTCACAAAAAAATTATAAAGGCTTTGCTCTTAACCATCAAATTATAATATTTTGTACGTGGGTAAAAGAAGTTAGAGGTCGTGTGTGGTGCATACTTTTTGATTTCAATCTGGTACTTAAGAGAAAAGAATCTAACTTTTAATATCTTTCCATCGCCAAAACTTTTTTTTTCAAATATATTTTTACACTATTATGTTACCTATATTTAAACTTACAGGATTTGAAGTTGTTAAGAAACGGTTTTTAAGGGGTGTAACGGGGTGGGGGTTGATCTCTGGATCCACTGAACCAATTACACTGAAAAGAAAGCTGAGAAATATGAAAAATGGAAAAATAGAACTGAGAAAACTGAGATATGTAAGAACCTGAAAATATAGGAAACCTGAAGAAACCTGGAAAGCTTGAAAATCCGAACATTTTAAGTAGCACAAAATACCTGAAAACTTGATAAACCTGGACAATCTGTTATACGTAACCAATCTGAAACCTGGACATTTTTGCACCTGAAAAGCTTGACCTAATAATTCCGTAAACATGGACAATCTGTTGAACCTAAACAATTTGGAAAACTTGTTCAATCTGGGAAACTCCGGAAACTTGATGTATCTGAGAAACCTGGTCATCTTAAAACAGATGAAAATCGCCATTAAGTCAATAACAAATTTTGACAAATATTTGAAAAATCTGGAAAACCTAAGAATTCGAGAATTTGAAAACATCAGAACCAGAAAACCTGATAACGTCACAACCTGGACACTTGAAAATCTAAAGCTTCAGAAACTGAAAACCTGTAAACCTGAGAATTAAGTGAAAGCTGAGAAATCTGGAAAATTGGAGAAATAAAATTGAGAAACCGGAAATATGTAACGAACCTGAAAATATAGAAAACCTGAAGAAACCTGGAAAGCTTGAAACTCCCAACATTTTAAGTAACTCAAAACACCTGAAAACTTGATAAACCAGGACAATCTGTTAAACGTAACCAATCTGAAACCTGGACATTTTTACACCTGAAAAGCTTGACCTAATAATTCCGTAAACATGGACAGTCTGTTGCACCTAAACAATTTGCGAAACTTGTTTAATCTGGGAAACTCCGGCAACTTGAAGTATCTGAGAAACCTGGTCATCTTAAAACAGATGAAAATCGCCATTAAGTCAATAACAAATTTTGACAAATATTTGAAAAATCTGGAAAACCTAAGAATTCGAGAATTTGAAAACATTAGAAACAGAAAATTTGATAACGACACAACCTGGACACTTGAAAATCTAAGGCTTCAGAAACTGAAAGCTTGTAAACCTGAGAATTAAAAGAAAGCTGAGAAATCTGGAAAATTGGAGAAATAAAATTGAGAAACCCGAGATATGTAACAAACCTGAAGAAACCTGGAAAGCTTGAAACTCCGAACATTTTAAGTAACTTAAAACATTTGAAAACTTGATAAACCAGGACAATCTGTTAAACGTAACAAATCTGAAACCTGGACATTTTTACACCTGAAAAGCTTGACCTAATAATTGCGTAAACATGGACAATCTGTTGAACCTAAACAATTTGGGAAACTTCTTTAATCTGGGAAACTTCAAAAACTTGAAGTATTTGAGAAACGTGGTCATTTTAAAACAGAGGAAGATCGCCATTAAGTCAATAACAAATTTTGACAAATATTTGAAAAATCTGGAAAACCTAAGAATTCGAGAATTTGAAAACATCAGAACCAGAAAACCTGATAACGTCACAACCTGGACACTTGAAAATCTAAGGCTTCAGAAACTGAAAGCCTGTAAACCTGAGAATTAAAAGAAAGCTG
Organism: Diaperis boleti; assembly: GCA_963583935.1. Lineage (NCBI taxonomy): Eukaryota > Metazoa > Arthropoda > Insecta > Coleoptera > Tenebrionidae > Diaperis > Diaperis boleti. The sequence goes on from OY757242.1 coordinate 3,626,999, forward strand.
AGAAATCTGGAAAATTGGAGAAATAAAATTGAGAAACCCGAGATATGTAACGAACTTGAAAATATAGGAAACCTGAAGAAACCTGGAAAGCTTGAAACTCTCAACATTTTAAGTAACTCAAAACACCTGAAAACTTGATAAACCAGGACAATCTGTTAAACGTAACAAATCTGAAACCTGGACATTTTTACACCTGAAAAGCTTGACCTAATAATTCCGTAAACATGGACAGTCTGTTGCACCTAAACAATTTGCGAAACTTGTTTAATCTGGGAAACTCCGGCAACTTGAAGTATCTGAGAAACCTGGTCATCTTAAAACAGATGAAAATCGCCATTAAGTCAATAACAAATTTTGACAAATATTTGAAAAATCTGGAAAACTTAAGAATTCGAGAATTTGAAAACATCAGAACCAGAAAACCTGATAACGTCACAACCTGGACACTTGAAAATCTAAAGCTTCAGAAACTGACAACCTGTAAACCTGAGAATTAAAAGAAAGCTGAGAAATCTGGAAAATTGAAGAAATAAAACTGAGAAACCCGAGATATGTAACGAATCTGAAACTATAGGAAACCTGAAGAAACCTGGAAAGCTTGAAACTCCGAACATTTTAAGTAACTCAAAACACCTGAAAACTTGATAAACCTGGACAATCTGTTAAACGTAACCAATCTGAAATCTGGACATTTTTTACACCTGAAAAGCTTGACCTAATAGTTCCGTAAACATGGACAATCTGTTGAACCTAAACAATTTGGGAAACTTGTTTAATCTGGGAAACTTCGAAAATTTGAAGTATCTGAGCTTTATTACTTATTTTATGTATTCCTGAGGGGGTAACGGGATGGGGGGTTAATCTCAGAATCCACCGAACCGATTGCAATAAAATTTGCACACTTATTTATTTTACCACTTTAGTGCTTACTAAAAACGGTTTTTCAAAATTCCATTCCAAAGGGGGGTAACGGGGCGGGGGAGCTAATCCCTAGATCTAGTAAACCGATTGCAATCTCTGGATCCACCGAACCTATCCCAATGAATATTTGCACACTTACTTATTTTCAGCGTTAAATTAAAATTATTAATAATGGAGATAAAATTCCGGGAGTGGGGAGTTTTCCATAGGAAATTTCCTAAACTTTCTGAATCTCCTTTCCGATTTTCGATATCACTTGTAGTTTTTGTGTTGTTGCCAAAAATCTAAACCCCTTGTTTTTTTTTTTGTTAATAACAATTGTAATAACAGCCTCGATATCAATTTGAGTAAATAATGAAGATTTTATTCCCCAGGGAATAGTGACCTACAATATGTATTCAACACCAACCACATAAATAAAAAATAATTTATTGTGTCACCAAGTAAAGAATCCCAAAAAGACAACAACAAAGAGGACTTTACTCGAGGAAGAGTTAAGGAGGTTAAGAAGTAAACGGCATTCTGATCCCATAAATAATAAATCATTAATAGATCGCACTACTAATTACTACAATAAACGTTTACTACCTGCCCCGAGTAGAAGACATTTGACAGTTCCAACACGTAGTCGCTGGCGATCATTTTGCGCACATATCCCTCCGCACACGAACCAACTCGACTGACTTAAGCCAGGTCGGCTGAGTGAAACGTGGAAGAGAGTTTTGATGGCCTGCGAGGCTTGTGGTCAACCCCACCAAAAAACCTAATCAAAATCGTAGATCCGTGCCAATATCGTTTCGGTTCGCGCGCGGAGAGGTTGTTGTCTGTCCGCTCGAGGATTCGGGCTTTTAAAGAAGACAACCGCGGTGGATTAAATTCCGTTGTGTTGGCAACGCACGCTCCAGTGACTTCAGTGTAAACCGATTTTGTTGATTTGTTTGTGTGGACTGTGGAGTGGTGAAAATGCGTTGATTTCCTTCCCTGCATCAGCGTGACATCGAGTTGCCCGAAAATAATGAACGGTGAGTTTTTCCGGCACCCATGTGCTTGTTCTTTGTTTACGATCGAAAAAGTGTGGTAATTACAGAAAGCAAGCGAAATTTGTTTTAATTAACGAACCGTGGTAAGAACGAGCCGGCGGAGCGCTCGAGATAAGAGAGTTCGACGCAACGTCAAGGCAGTAACCTCGGAACATCCCGGAATAAGAGTTTACTAAGATTCCGGCCAAAAGTAGGATACCACATTTTACTCGTTGCGAAAGTTTCGTTTTGTGACAAAATCTCAAATATAGATGCATAATTAAAATAAGTCTCGTATAATGCAGCTCCACATTTTAATCAATTCTTGCATCACCACCGATGATGACTAGCAGGAAAGATTAACCGGAGATAATTCTTAAATCGAGCTAGTTTTTCGGCAGTGGATTTACCTTCAGGTCAAAGACTGCACAGGTGTTGGATCTGGTTTTGGCTTTCTTCCTATCTGTCTCTTCAGGCTAATCTCTCCTTCGGTTCTTCTTTTCGACCGCTGCATTTTTATTGCCTTTTCTGTTAGCTTACTATTTATAAACTGCTTTCTGATGCTTTAAAAGCAGTTTAAACATTTAAACCATTTAAATCTCCACCTGTTAGGTTTAATTAATTGCAATGCTACTATCCAATTTGTCTAACTCCAAGCTCCAAGACAGAAAAGCCATTTTTGACATTGCTGAAATTCCTCTAAATGAACTGCACCTAGCACCTACTCCACTTTCTAAGTAATTATCCATTGCATTACATTCGATTTTTTTATTTTTCAAATGGAAAGAGGCTTGATGTTACTACTTGTCTAGAATAAGATTAGCCAACTATTACGAGATTGAAGTGTTTTAAAATTTGACAGCTGTCAACCTAACCTGATTCATGTTTTTTCTACTCGTGCGCTGTCACTTTTGAGGGGTCATCAATACATTTGAATGGCCAGAATAAATTATAAAATTAGTTAATAAAATTTTGAAAATTTAGTAAAAGTTAGTAAAACATTACGAAAATTAAAATAGTAAATAGACTGAAACCCCTACCATTGAACTTGCAAAAAAGATAAATTCACAATTGCTCATAAAAATTAGTAAAATTAATTAAGTGAGCAAATGGAAAATTAGTAATTTCAATAATTTAGAACATGATAATAAAAAAATGGTTAAGACCATTCGAAGTTCAACATAAAATAAGATAAATAGACACGTAGTAATTTAGAAAATGGGACAAAAGTCATCAATACATTTGAATGACCAGAATAAGTTACAAGATTAGTTGAGGAAAAATTTGAAAATTTAGTAAAAATTAGTAAAACATTACGAAATTTAAAATAGTAAATAGAATAAAACCCCTACTATTGAACTTGTAAACCTGAGAAATTCACAATTGCTCATCAAAAATTAGTCGGATTAATTAAGTGAGCAAATGGAAAATTAGTAATTTCAGTAATTTAAGACCATTCGTAGTTCAACTTAAAATAAGATAAATACACATGCAGTAATTTAGAAAATGAGACAAAAGTGATCAATACATTTGAATGACCAGAATAAATTATAAAATTAGTTAAGTAAAAATTTCAAAATTTAGTGAGAATTAGCAAAACCATTACGAAATTTAAAATAGACTGAAACCCCTACTATTGAACTTGTAAACCTGAGAAATTCACAATTGCTCATCAAAAATTAGTCGGATTAATTAAGTGAGCAAATGGAAAATTAGTAATTTCAGTAATTTAACACCATTCGAAGTTCAACTTAAAATAAGATAAATACACATGCAGTAATTTAGAAAATGAGACAAAAGTCATCAATACATTTGAATGACCAGAATAAATTATAAAATTAGTTAAGTAAAAATTTCAAAATTTAGTGAGAATTAGCAAAACCATTACGAAATTTAAAATAGACTGAAACCCCTACCATTGAACTTGTAAACCAGAGAAATTCACAATTGCTCATCAAAAATTAGTCGGATTAATTAAGTGAGCAAATGGAAAATTAGTAATTTCAGTAATTTAAGACCATTCGAAGTTCAACTTAAAATAAGATAAATACACATGCAGTAATTTTGAAAATGAGACAAAAGTCATCAATACATTTGAATGACCAGAATAAATTATAAGATTAGTTAAGGAAAAATTTCAAAATTTAGTGAGAATTAGCAAAACCATTACGAAATTTAAAATAGACTGAAACCCCTACCATTGAACTTGTAAACCAGAGAAATTCACAATTGCTCATCAAAAATTAGTCGGATTAATTAAGTGAGCAAATGGAAAATTAGTAATTTCAGCAATTTAAGACCATTCGAAGTTCAACTTAAAATAAGATAAATACACATGCAGTAATTTAGAAAATGAGACAAAAGTCATCAATACATTTGAATTACCAGAATACATTATAAAATTAGTTAAGGAAAAATTTCAAAATTTAGTAAAAATTAGTAACACATTACGAAATTTAAAATAGTAAATAGACTAAAACCCCTACTATTGAACTTGTAAACCTGAGAAATTCACAATTGCTCATCAAAAATTAGTCAAATTAATTAAGTGAGCAAATGGGAGATTAGTAATTTCAGTAATTTAAGACCATTCGAAGTTCTACTTAAAATAAGATAAATACACATGCAGTAATTTAGAAAATGAGACAAAAGTGATCAATACATTTGAATGACCAGAATAAATTATAAGATTAGTTGAGGAAAAATTTGAAAATTTAGTAAAAATTAGTAAAACATTCCGAAATTTAAAATAGTAAATAGACTGAAACCCCTACCATTGAACTTGCAAAAAAGATAAATTCACAATTGCTCATAAAAATTAGTCAAATTAATTAAGTGAGCAAATGGAAAATTAGTAATTTCAGTAATTTAAGACCATTCGAAGTTCTACTTAAAATAAGATAAATACACATGCAGTAATTTTGAAAATGAGACAAAAGTCATCAATACATTTGAATGACCAGAATAAATTATAAGATTAGTTGAGGAAAAATTTGAAAATTTAGTAAAAATTAGTAAAACATTACGAAATTTAAAATAGTAAAGAGACTGAAACCCCTACCATTGAACTTGCAAAAAAGATAAATTCACAATTGCTCATAAAAATTAGTCAAATTAATTAAGTGAGCAAATGGAAAATTAGTAATGTCAGTAATTTAAGACTATTCAAAGTTCAACTTAAAATAAGATAAATACACATGCAGTAATTTAGAAAATGAGACAAAAGTCATCAATACATTTGAATTACCAGAATACATTATAAAATTAGTTAAGGAAAAATTTCAAAATTTAGTAAAAATTAGTAACACATTACGAAATTTAAAATAGTAAATAGACTAAAACCCCTACTATTGAACTTGTAAACCTGAGAAATTCACAATTGCTCATCAAAAATTAGTCAAATTAATTAAGTGAGCAAATGGAAAATTAGTAATTTCAGTAATTTAAGACCATTCGAAGTTCTACTTAAAATAAGATAAATACACATGCAGTAATTTAGAAAATGAGACAAAAGTGATCAATACATTTGAATGACCAGAATAAATTATAAGATTAGTTGAGGAAAAATTTGAAAATTTAGTAAAAATTAGTAAAACATTACGAAATTTAAAATAGTAAATAGACTGAAACCCCTACCATTGAACTTGTAAACCAGAGAAATTTACAATTGCTCATAAAAATTAGTCAAATTAATTAAGTGAGCAAATGGAAAATTAGTAATTTCAGTAATTTAAGACCATTCGAAGTTATACTTAAAATAAGATAAATACACATGCAGTAATTTAGAAAATGAGACAAAAGTGATCAATACATTTGAATGACCAGAATAAATTATAAGATTAGTTGAGGAAAAATTTGAAAATTTAGTAAAAATTAGTAAAACATTACGAAATTTAAAATAGTAAATAGACTGAAACCCCTACCATTGAACTTGCAAAAAAAGATAAATTCACAATTGCTCATAAAAATTAGTCAAATTAATTAAGTGAGCAAATGGAAAATTAGTAATTTCAGTAATTTAAGACCATTCGAAGTTCTACTTAAAATAAGATAAATACACATGCAGTAATTTTGAAAATGAGACAAAAGTCATCAATACATTTGAATGACCAGAATAAATTATAAGATTAGTTGAGGAAAAATTTGAAAATTTAGTAAAAATTAGTAAAACATTACGAAATTTAAAATAGTAAAGAGACTGAAACCCCTACCATTGAACTTGCAAAAAAGATAAATTCACAATTGCTCATAAAAATTAGTCAAATTAATTAAGTGAGCAAATGGAAAATTAGTAATGTCAGTAATTTAAGACTATTCAAAGTTCAACTTAAAATAAGATAAATACACATGCAGTAATTTAGAAAATGAGACAAAAGTGATCAATACATTTGAATGACCAGAATAAATTATAAGATTAGTTGAGGAAAAATTTGAAAATTTAGTAAAAATTAGTAAAACATTACGAAATTTAAAATAGTAAATAGACTGAAACCCCTACCATTGAACTTGCAAAAAAGATAAATTCACAATTGCTCATAAAAATTAGTCAAATTAATTAAGTGAGCAAATGGAAAATTAGTAATTTAAATAATTTAGAACATGATAATAAGTAAACGGTTAAGACCATTCGAAGTTCAACATAAAATAAGATAAATAGACACGTAGTAATTTAGAAAATGGGACAAAAGTGATCAATACATTTGAATGACCAGAATAAATTATAAGATTAGTTGAGGAAAAATTTGAAAATTTAGTAAAAATTAGTAAAACATTACGAAATTTAAAATAGTAAAGAGACTGAAACCCCTACCATTGAACTTGCAAAAAAGATAAATTCACAATTGCTCATAAAAATTAGTCAAATTAATTAAGTGAGCAAATGGAAAATTAGTAAATTCAGTAATTTAAGACTATTCGAAGTTCAACTTACAATAAGATAAATACACATGCAGAAATTTAGAAAATGAGACAAAAGTCATCAATACATTTGGATGACCAGAATAAATTATAAAACTTGTTGAGGAAAAATTTGAAAATTTAGTGAGAATTAGCAAAACCATTACGAAAATTAAAATAGACTGAAACCCCTACCATTGAACTTGTAGACCAGAGAAATTCACAATTGCTCATCAAAAATTAGTCGGATTAATTAAGTGAGCAAATGGAAAATTAGTAATTTCAGTAATTAAGACTATTCGAAGTTCAACTTAAAATAAGATAAATACACATGCAGTAATTTAGAAAATGGGACAAAAGTCATCAATACATTTGAATGACCAGAATAAATTATAAAATTAGTCGAGGAAAAATTTCAAAATTTAGTAAAAATTATTAACACATTACGAAATTTAAAATAGTAAATAGAATAAAACCCCTACTATTGAACTTGTAAACCTGAGAAATTCACAATTGCTCATCAAAAATAAGTCGGATTAATTAAGTGAGCAAATGGAAAATTAGTAATTTCAGTAATTTAAGACTATTCGAAGTTCAACTTAAAATAAAATAAATACACATGCAGTAATTTAGAAAATGAGACAAAAGTGATCAATACATTTGAATGACCAGAATAAATTATAAGATTAGTTGAGGAAAAATTTGAAAATTTAGTAAAAATTAGTAAAACATTACGAAATTTAAAATAGTAAATAGACTGAAACCCCTACCATTGAACTTGCAAAAAAGATAAATTCACAATTGCTCATAAAAATTATACAAATTAATTAAGTGAGCAAATGGAAAATTAGTAATTTCAGTAATTTAAGACCATTCGAAGTTATACTTAAAATAAGATAAATACACATGCAGTAATTTTGAAAATGAGACAAAAGTCATCAATACATTTGAATGACCAGAATAAATTATAAGATTAGTTGAGGAAAAATTTGAAAATTTAGTAAAAATTAGTAAAACATTACGAAATTTAAAATAGTAAATAGACTGAAACCCCTACCATTGAACTTGTAAACCAGAGAAATTTACAATTGCTCATAAAAATTAGTCAAATTAATTAAGTGAGCAAATGGAAAATTAGTAATTTCAGTAATTTAAGACTATTCGAAGTTCAACTTAAAATAAGATAAATGCACATGCAGTAATTTAGAAAATGGGACAAAATTCATCAATACATTTGAATGACCAGAATAAATTATAAAACTAGTTGAGGAAAAATTTGAAAATTTAGTAAATATAATTAGTAAAACATTACGAAATTTAAAATAGTAAATAGACTGAAACGCCTACTATTGAACTTGTAAACCAGAGAAATTTACAATTGCTCATAAAAATTAGTCAAATTAATTAAGTGAGCAAATGGAAAATTAGTAATTTCAGTAATTTAAGACTATTCGAAGTTCAACTTAAAATAAGATAAATACTATTCGTTTTTTTCTTTTCTATTTTTCTATTTGTTATCCAACAAAGTATCAATCAATTCATGGTCAATTAGAGCATTTCCGGTTATTAATCCTACGTTTTTCCGGTACAGTAATAGTCATACATTAACACCTGATATTAATTGTAATAACTTCCTTTCTTGGACTTTTTGTTCCTTTGGTACTCAGTGTTAAGTTTATTTATTTCTTATAAAAATAATTGCTTTCTGGTGCCATTTGCATTCCGTCGTGACAGTGGAATTGTCTTCCCTTCCGGCTTAGAAAAGGATGCCACTTTTTCACAGACAACAAAAATTTAGTAATGTTCCTTATATTTTTTCTCTGCTCCCTTCACTTATCTTAGTCCTCTCCCTTCTTCTGCTAGCAGCACTTTCCAGTCTTTCCTGTTCTCTCTCATTTCATCACATTGTTTCATCAGGTGCTTTATCGTTTGTGCCTCTCTATTTCCTCCACTGCGAAGACGCTTCTCTCTGGAGTAGTCTTAGTGCCAAAAAAGACCGTAAACTGCCATTTATGCATCGACTACCGAAAACTGTGTAACGCTGTATACAAAGCAATTGGAAAAAGTTGACTGTTATATTACGACAAAACTGAAAAGTCATTTCTTGTATGTAGACTGTAAAATAAGCAATATATAGGTTCACGAGCTTTTCGTCAGTCACCCTGTATTTGCAAATAACGCGTGCAACTAAGCAGAAAAATAAATGAAAGACGAAAAAATCGGTGATCATTTGCAAGTAGGTAGCGCTACGAACATGGCGAATGAAATGTAAAACAAAGAATACGCACGTATTGGGTGACTTCAATGCGAAAGTAAGCGACGAACACATCGTGAGGGAGTACAGTAATATCTCGATAATATTTTAAGTTCATCACTGTAAAACAAACGTCCGAAGATGTTACGTCGAACAGCACTGTACACTTTAAAAAGATAAAGTTATCAAATTTATTACCGCTATTCCATATAGAACATTATGACTTGGTTGAAAACACCATCGTCAGCATTCAAAGATTAACGATGCTCTCACACATCAGGTTTGTGAATAATTAACACATTTTGTTTCTAAAAAGTTGCTATAAACTGCTCTTTTGATCCTACCAAGTAAACAGCAATCATCGTGTCCGTTTCACCGGAAACGACGTTTTAAAAATATTCCCAGAACCTTACCGCGAGATCCATAATTAGCATGAATGAAAAAAGCCGTTGAACTAACGAACCTGCCAGCAGGAAGTTCTGCGCTAAGAGGCTTTTCACAAACTCACGCACAATTGGATGATAATTTATTGCGGCATTTAAATGCAGATTACAATTTAATTTCTTGAAAATCCCGCGGAGCGCGGCGTTGCGTTCTCGAGAAGTAAAAGTAAAAAAGTCGCGTTACTCAACAGGCGTATTTACATTCCGGTTTAATTATAATACTTGAGGATAATTAAAAAAAAGCCAGTAACACCAGACAGATGACTAACCCCAAAAAACACATGATCTGTATACAAAGACGCCAAGCATGACCGAAGCAGGCAACAATCCAAAAAGTCCAAAACCGGACTAAATCCATTCCGCCAAAATCTCCACCTCCGAGACGGTTATTCCCAGAACCCAACAAATCAACTTCTCACAACTTCCTTTGTTCCATGCATTTTAAAACCATGCAAATCTCAGTCGCGACGGCAGCACTGGGAACCTTCTGGGAGTGTCACCGTCCCAAATACCAATGCAGACTCTGCAATTAATATTTAATGCTGGGAAAATGACAAATTTTGGAAACAACCCGTATGAGGACGTTAGCTTTTAAATATTTCCCGCACTGTTCGTTATCTAATCGTTTAACGCATTGGCGGTAATTAAGAATTTCATTGCCCTTTTAACCTACTTCGTCCGGTGCTAATAAATCTTATGAAATTCAGCCAAAGCACGAAACTGGATCGATTTATGTAAGGCTCATTCTTAAATGTGGAATTCATTTGCGAGCCTTGATTTCGTAACGTGTGGAATAATGAGCGATATCCTACTTTTGACCGGAAAGTTTGTCAACTTCATTTCGGGAAGTCGTTGGGTAATTACGGTGATATTGTAGTTAGATCTTTTCTTAAGTTTGTGTAGTGTAGAGCTTCCGTTATATGGATAAAGAATTGTACAATGGTAGGCACCTTTTAATAGCTGATGCGGGTTAGATAATCCTACAATGTAATAAATTATTTCTTGTAAAAGAATATTAAAACTAGAATATACTGGGTGTCTCACGAAATGTATCGTATTTAAAACTCTTTAGTGTACATTTTTTTCTGACCACATTTAAAACACTGAAATGCACTATTGAGAACCGCTGACATTTGCTTTAAAAGCGATTTTTTGTTTAATCTACACATAGACTAATAATGGTTTGAAACGGCACCTGAAAATGTAGGAAAACTGAAAATCTTGATAAATCTAGATTTAAAAGACTTGAGAAATTTGAGCCCCCTTAGACAACTTGAGAAACCTGGATATTTTTAAACCTGAAATGCTTAAACGTGGACAATCTGTTAAACCTAAACAATTTGGAAAACTTATATGAGAAAAAATTTGCAAAACCTGAGAATTCAGGAATTTGAAAATATGACAACCAAAAAATCTGATAAAGAATTTGACAACCTCATCAGAAATTGCAAAAATGAGAATTTGGGAATCTGAAAACGTCACAACCTGGACACTTGAAAATCTAAGATTTCAGAAACTGACAAACTGTAAACCTGAGAATTAGAAAATTAAAGAAAGCTGAGAAATCTAAAAAATTGGAGAAAGAAAACTGAGAAACCTGAAATTTGTAACGACCTTGAAAATATAGGAAACCTGAAAAAACCTGGGAAGCTTGAAAATCCGAACATTTTAAGTAACTAAAAACAGCCAAAAACTTGCTAAATCTGGACAATCTGTTAAACGCTACCAATCTGAAACCTGGACATTTTTACACCTGAAAATCTTGGCCTAATAATTCCGTAAACATTTACAATCTGTTGGATCTAAACAATTTGGGAAACTTGTTTAATCTGGGAAATTTCGAAAACTTGAAGTATCTGAGAAACCCGGTCAATTTGAAAACAGTTGAAAATCGCCACTAAATCAATAAAAAATCTGCCAAATATTTGAAAAATCTGGAACACCTAAGAATTCGAGAGTTTGAAAACATCAGAACCAGAAAACCTGATAACGTCAAAACCTGGACACTCGAAAATCTAAGACAACCTGTAAACCCGAGATTTAGAGAATTAAAAGAAAGCTGAGAAATCTGAAAAATTGAAAAAATAAAACTGGAAAACCCGAGACATGTAACAAACCTGAAAATATAGGTAAAGTGGAAAGCTAGAAAATACGAACATTTTCACTAAATCAAAATGCCTGAAAACTTGAAAAACCTGGACAATCTATTAAACCTAACCAATCTGAAACCTAGACATTTTCAAACCTGAAAATCTTGACCTAATAATTCCGTAAATATGGACAGTCTGTTTAACCTAAACAATTTGGAAAACTTGTTTAATCTGGGAAACTTTAAAAATGTGAGGTGTTTGAGAAACCCGGTCAATTTGAAAACAATTGAAAATTTCCATTAAATCAATAAAAAATCTGAGAGATATTTGAAAAATCTGTAAAAAATAAGAATTCGATAATTTAAAAACACCCGAACCAGAAAACCTGATAACGTCACAACTTGGACACTTGAAAATCTAATTCTTCAGAAATTGACAATCTGCAATGCTGAGAATTAGAGAATTAAAATGAAGCTGAAAAATCGGAGAAATAAAACTGAGCAACCTGGGATATGTAACGAACCTGAAAATATAGGAAACCTGAAGAATCCTGGGAAGCTTGAAAATCCGAACATTTAAAGTAACTCAAAACATCTGAAAACTTGATAAACCTGGACAATCTGTTAAACGTAATCAATCTCAAAATTGGACATTTTTACACCTGAAGAGCTTGACCTAATAATTCCGTATACATGGACAATCTGTTGAACCTAAACAATTTGGGAAACTTGTTTAATCTGGGAAACTTCGAAAACTTGAAGTGTCTGAGAAACCTGGTCATTTTAAACAGTTGAAAATCGCCATTAAACAATAAAAAATTTGACAAATATTTGAAAAATCTTTAAAATCTAAGAATTCGAGAATTTGAAAACATCAGAACCAGAAAACCTGACAACGTCACAACCTGGACACTTGAAAATCTAAGGCTTCAGAAGCTGATAACCTGTAAAACCTGAGAATTAGAGAATGAAAAAAAAACTGAGAAATCTGAAAAATTGGAGAAATAAAACTGATAAACCCGAGATATGTAACGAACCTAATAATATAGGAAACCTGAAGAAACCTGGGAAGCTTGAAAATCCGAACATTTTAAGTAACGCAAAACACCTGAAAATGTGATAAACCTGGACAATCTGTTAAACCTAACCAATCTAAAACATGGACATTTTTACACCTGAAAAGCTTGACCTAATAATTCCGTAGACATGGACAATCTGTTGAACCTAAACAATTTGAGAAACTTGTTTAATCTGGGAAACTTCGAAAACTTGAAGTATCTGACAAACCTGGTCATCTTAAAACAGTTGAAAATCGCCATTAAATTAATAAAAAAATCTGATACATATTTGAAAAATTTGGAAAACCTTAGAATTCTTGAATTTGGAAAGATCAGAACCAGAAAACCTAATAACGCCACAACCTGGACACTTAAAAATCTAAGGCTTCAGAAATTGACAACCTGTAAGGCTGAGAATTTGAGAAATCTGAAAAATTGGGGAAATGAAACTGGGAAACACGAGATATGTAACGAACCTGAAAATATAGGAAACCTGAAGAAACCTGGAAGGCTCGAAAATCCGAACATTTTAAGTAACTCAAAACACCTGAAAACTTGATAAACCTGGACAATCTGTTAAACGTAACCAATCTGAAACCTGGACATTTTTACACCTGAAAAGCTTGGCGTAATTATTCCGTAAACATGGACAATCTGTTGAACCTAAACAATTTTGGAAACTTTTTTAATCTGCGAAACTTCGAAAACTTGAAGTATCTGAAAAACCCGGTCAATTTGAAGACAGTTAAAAATCGCCATTAAATCAATAATTGAAAAATCTGTAAAACCTAAGAATTCGATAATTTGAAAACATCAGAAACAGAAAACCTGATAAAATCACAACCTGGACACTTGAAAATCTAACGCTTCAGAAATTGACAATCTGTAAGGCTGAGAATTAGAGAATTAAAAAAAAGCTGAAAAATCTGAAAAATCGGAGAAATAAAACTGAGAAACCTGGGATATGTAACGAACCTGAAAATGTAGGAAACCTGAAGAAACCTGGGAAGCTTGAAAATCTGAACATTTTAAGTAGCTCAAAACACCTGGAATCTTGATAACCCTGGACAATCTGTTAAACGCTACCAATTTGAAACCTGGACATTTTTACACCTGAAAATCTTGGCCTAATAATTCCGTAAACATTTACAATCTGTTGGACCTAAACAATTTGGGAAACTTGTTTAATCTGGGAAACTTCGAAAACTTGAAGTATCTGAGAAAGCCGGTCAATTTGAAAACAGTTGAAAATCGCCATTAAATCAATAAAAAATCTGACAAATATGGAAATTTGGAAAACCTAAGAATTCGAGAATTTGAAAACAAAACCTGATAACGTCACAACCTGGACATTTGAAAATTTAAGGCTTCAGAAAATGAAAAGCTGTTAATCTGAGAATTAGAAAATTAATTGAAAGCTGAGAACTATGACAAATTGGGGAAATAAAACTGAGAAACCTGAGATATGTAACGAACCTGAAAATATAGGAAACCTGAAGAAACCTGGGAAGCTTGAAAATCCGAACATTTTAAGTAACTCAAAACACCTGAAAACTTGATAAACCTGGACAATCTGTTAAACGTAACCAATCTGAAACCTGGACATTTTTACATCTAAAAATCTTGACCTAATAATTCCGTAAACATGGACAGTCTGTTGAACCTAAACAATTTGGGAAACTTGTTTAATCTAGGAAACTTTAAAAACCTGAAGTATCTGAGAAACCTGGTCATTTTAAAACAGTTGAAAATCGCCATTAAATCAATGAAAAATCTGGAAACCCTAAGAATTCGAGGATCTGAAAACACCCGAACCAGAAAACCTGATAACGTCACAACCTGGACATTTGAAAATCTAAGGCTTCAGAAACAGCAAACCTGACAGTTTGAAAATTTATAGAAAGGTGAGAAATCTGACAAATTGGGGAAATAAACCTGAGAAATCTGAGATATGTAACGAACCTGAAAATGTAGGAAATTTGAAGAAATTTGGGAAGCTTGAAAATCTCAACATTTTAAGTAACTCAAAATACCTGAAAACTTTATAAACCTAGACAATCTGTTAAACATAACCAATCTAAAACCTGGACATGTTTACACCTGAAAAGCTTGGCCTAATTATTCCGTAAACATGGACAACCTGTTGAACCTAAACAATTTGGGAAACTTCGAAAACTTGAAGTATCTGAGAAACCCTGTCAATTTGAAAACAGTTAAAAATCGCCATTAAATCAATAATTGAAAAATCTGTAAAACCTAAGAATTCGATAATTTGAAAACATCAGAAACAGAAAACCTGATAAAATCACAACCTGGACACTTGAAAATCTAACGCTTCAGAAATTGACAATCTGTAAGGCTGAGAATTAGAGAATTAAAATAAAGCTGAAAAATCTGAAAAATCGGAGAAATAAAACTGAGAAACCTGGGATATGTAACGAACCTGAAAATGTAGGAAACCTGAAGAAACTTGGGAAGCTTGAAAATCTGAACATTTTAAGTAGCTCAAAACACCTGGAAACTTGATAAACCTGGACAATCTGTTAAACGCTACCAATTTGAAACCTGGACATTTTTACACCTGAAAAGCTTGGCCTAATAATTCCGTAAACATTTGCAATTTGTTGGACCTAAACAATTTGGGAAACTTGTTTAATCTGGGAAACTTCGAAAACTTGAAGTATCTGAGAAAGCCGGTCAATTTGAAAACAGTTGAAAATCGCCATTAAATCAATAAAAAATCTGACAAATATGGAAATCTGGAAAACCTAAGAATTCGAGAATTTGAAAACAAAACCTGATAACGTCACAACCTGGACATTTGAAAATTTAAGGCTTTAGAAAATGAAAAGCTGTAAACCTGAGAATTAGAAAATTAATTGTAAGCTGAGAACTATGACAAATTGGGGAAATAAAACTGAGAAACCTGAGATATGTAACGAACCTGAAAATATAGGAAACCTGAAGAAACCTGGGAAGCTTGAAAATCCGAACATTTTAAGTAACTCAAAACACCTGAAAACTTGATAAACCTGGACAATCTGTTAAACGTAACCAATCTGAAACCTGGACATTTTTACATCTAAAAATCTTGACCTAATAATTCCGTATACATGGACAGTCTGTTGAACCTAAACAATTTGGGAAACTTGTTTAATCTAGGAAACTTTAAAAACCTGAAGTATCTGAGAAACCTGGTCATTTTAAAACAGTTGAAAATCGCCATTAAATCAATGAAAAATCTGGAAACCCTAAAAATTCGAGGATCTGAAAACACCCGAACCAGAATACCTGATAACGTCACAACCTGGACATTTGAAAATCTAAGGCTTCAGAAACAGCAAACCTGACAGTTTGAAAATTTATAGAAAGGTGAGAAATCTGACAAATTGGGGAAATAAACCTGAGAAACCTGAGATATGTAACGAACCTGAAAATGTAGGAAACCTGAAGAAATTTGGGAAGCTTGAAAATCTCAACATTTTAAGTAGCTCAAAACACCCGGAAACTTTATAAACCTGGACAATCTGTTAAACGCTGCCAATCTGAAACCTGGACGTTTTTACACCTGAAAAGCTTGACCTAATTATTCCGTAAATATGGACAACCTGTTGAACCTAAACAATTTGGGAAACTTGTTTAAGTTGGGAAACTTCGAAGACCTGAAGTATCTGAGAAACCTGGTCATTTTAAAACAGTGGAATCAATAAAAAATCTTACAAATATTTGAAAAATCTGGAAAATCTAAGAATTCGAGAATTTGAAAAGATCAGAACCAGAAAACCTGACAACGTCACAACCTGTAAACCTGAGAATTAGAGAATTAAAAGAAAGCTGAGAAGTCTGAAAAATTGGAGAAATAAAACTGAGAAACCTGAGATATGTAACGAACCTGAAAATATAAGAAACCTTTAAAGCTTGAAACTTCGAACATTTTAAGTAACTCAAAATACCTGAAAACTTGATAAACCTGGACAATCTGTTAAACATAACCAATCTAAAACCTGGACATTTTTACACCTGAAAAGCTTGGCCTAATTATTCCGTAAACATGGACAACCTGTTGAACATAAACAATTTGGGAAACTTGTTTAAGTTGGGAAACTTCGAAGACCTGAAGTATCTGAGAAACCTGGTCATTTTAAAACAGTTGAAAATCGCCAATAAGTCAATAAAAAATCTGACAAATATTTGAAAAATGTGGAAAAGAATCTAAGAATTCGAGAATTTGAGAACATCAGAACCAGAAAATCTGATAACGTCACAACCTGGACACTTGAAAATCTAAGGCTTTAGAAACTGACAACCTGTAAACTTGAGAATTAGAGAATTAAAAGAAAGCTGAGAAAACTGAAAAATTGGAGAAATAAAACTGAGAAACCTGAGATACGTAACGAACCTGGAAAGCTTGAAAATCCGAATATTTTAAGCAACTCAAAACACCTGAAAACTTGATAAAACTGGACAATTTGTTAAACGCAACCAATCTGAAACCTGGACATTTTTACGCCTGAAAAGCGTGACCTAATAATTCCGTAAACATAGACAATCTGTTGAACCTAAACAATTTGGGAAACTTGTTTAATCTAGGAAACTTTAAAAACCTGAAGTATCTGAGAAACCTGGTCATTTTAAAGCAGTTGAAAATAGCCATTAAATCAATTAAGAATCTGTAAAACCTAATAATACGAGAATCTGAAAACATCAGAACCAGAAAACCTGATATCGTCACAACCTGGACACTTGAAAATCTAAGGCTTCAGAATCTGACAACCTGTAAACCTGAGAATTAGAGAATTAATTGAAAGCTGAGCACTCTGACAAATTGGGGAAATAAAACTGAGAAACCTGAGATATGTAACGACCCTGAAAATGTAGCAAACCTGAAGAAACCTGGGAAGCTTGAAAGTCCGAACATTTTAAGTAACTCAAAACACCTGAAAACTTGATAAACCTGGGCAATCTGTTAAAAGCAACCAATCTGAAACCTGGACATTTTTAAACCTGAGAGGCTTGACTTAATAATTCCGTAAACATGGAAAATCTTTTAACCCTAAACAATTTTGAAAACTTTTTTAATCTGGGAAACTTTGAAAACCTGAAATATCTGAGAAACCTGACCAATTTAAAACAGTTGAAACTCGCCATTAAATCAATAAAAAATCAAACAATTTGAGTATTTGAAAACAATCTCAAAAACTTGTAAACCAGATAATTCACGAATCTGATGGAATCGGAACTTGCAAAAATGAGAATTTGGGAATCTGAAGACGTCACAACCTGGACAGTTGAAAATCTAATTCTTCAAAACCTGTCAGACTCTAAAGCTGAGAATTAGAGAATTAAAAGAAAGCTGAGAAGTCTGAAAAATTGGAGAAATAAAACTGAGAAACCTGAGATATGTAACGAACCTGAAATTATAGGAAACCTGAAATTTTGATAAGCCTAGATTTGAAAAACTTGAGAATTTTGAGCCACCTTAGAAAACTGTACAAGCCTTGAAAAGCTTAAACCTGGACAATTTGTTAAACCTAAACAATATGGAAAACTTGATTAACGAGGAAACCATGATTAAATCGATTAAAAAAATCATTTGAAGAATTTGCAAAACCAAACCTCTTTATT
The DNA here is from genome assembly GCA_963583935.1 of Diaperis boleti. Taxonomy (NCBI): domain Eukaryota; kingdom Metazoa; phylum Arthropoda; class Insecta; order Coleoptera; family Tenebrionidae; genus Diaperis; species Diaperis boleti. Next base: position 3,645,304 of record OY757242.1, read on the forward strand.
TTGTGTCCAAAACACATGTTAGTTACATAATATATACACCATTCGCTTCAATCTAAACCGGATTACTTTCGAAGAAACAAACATATGGTGCGCGTAAATTTCTTCTTATATCCGTTTAGTTTTGGTGTTTCGGTGTTATGTGGCCTTGCATATGGTGTTATTATTTTAAAGTGGCCGACTTTTGAAATTGTTAACTAATTGGTGCTTCTGTAAAGGAAGCTGTTCAAAATTCTCTCTAAGCAAAATAAACACACTATACTTAACAATTCTTATGACAACACAAAGGAGGATGAAGCAGACAGGAAGTTTAGGGTTCAAAATATAGAATATATAAAATTTAACAAACAAAAAACTAATAAATGAAAGTGAAAATCTAAGAAGAATGTGGTAAAATTTTAAAAAGAGTGGTATGATTCTAAAAACGTATAGAGAAGATAGTAGACAAAGCCTAAAAATTACTTATAGAAGATTAGAAAAGTACTTAAAAAAGGGTGAAAAGTCCTAAAAAATACATTAAAAGGAGAAATTAAAATAGAGTGAAGTGTATAACTCGGGGCTTCACTGCTAATACGCTGACCTGCCTTCCGGCGGCGGGAGACTTGCGATGTGGCGGGAGCGGGCAGCCTATCTATCTACTACCTATTTGGCTTGGCACCTACTTCAAACAGATCATTAGGTAGCACATGTATTATTTTCCACTTTTTGAAATCGGTTCTGTTGTTTTAAGCTATTTTTTGTCGTACCAATAAAATAAATTGTAAATTCACAGTACTACTACATGCCTATTCTCAAAAATGAGTTAAAATTAAGACTATAGGTGTAAATTCCGTCTAATCATCTAACTAGTGCAATATTATTATGCAAATATTGCAGGAAGCATTGCACGCACCATGTGAACGGAATAATAAATTTTCCCGCCTTGGCCATATCAAACAGAGTACGTTCACCTGGAGCGCCTTTCGTTTAGAGGGTTTAAGGACTACTGCCGTAATGGTTGGTATCATTGTTGCGCGGAGAATGGAGCAGAAGGAGTCACTGGCCCCGTCACTAACCTCTTCAAGGTCTCCTCGCAGCCTCCTGGACACGCATAACGCATTTAGTGTGTTGCCAACTGCGCCAGTTGCGAAACTATTTTATTGGGTAATCCCCCTAATCACTATGACGTACGAAGTGGACCGTGTCAGATGGCATGCACTATCTAAAACTGCATTAACGGTTTGAATCCTCAACCGGCCGGCGGTACCGATTGCGAAATGGGAAACATGATTCACCGAAGAGATGCTAACGAAGTGGACGTCACGGAAAAACAAATGGTTAATTGGCAGCCGCCTGTGAATCAATAGGCTGACAGTTGGCAACCTTGACGATTGAAACAGGCAGGTGCGGAACTGCGAAAATTGCAATTTGCGTTTCGGTTATCCTTCACTAATTCGTATTTACAGTTTGTACGGTTTGGGACAATGGTGTGTGCAAAGTTGAAACTGTACTGGTCCGAGAACGAGTGCTTTAAAATCGTTAATTGGTGGCAGATGGTTTATTATTGAAATAATGGCGGAAACTACGTCGCATTCTTTTTAGAAAAATGTCCTGATTGTTAGTGTATGCATACCTAACGTTCGCAACTGTACCACGATAAGAACAAATGGTGTTTTTAGAATTTTGTACCGACATCCAACGGAAGGCTTAGCCGATGGCGCTAAAATATACCTATATTGATTTGTCCTATCAAGTGAGATTCCAACACAAAGATGAAAAATGTATTTGCCTTTTATGTGGGATTAACAGTCACACTTGCTATTATTACTAACGTCACAATTAAGAAACCCAAAGGGGCTACACGTATATGAGAAAATAAGGTGAGACGTGTATTACGTAGTGTTTGCGTTGATCTTGAACAATGGAATCTCTACCTCAAGATACCGCAGATACTGGAGCACAGAAAATTCTCATTGGATGACTGATGCACATACTCAACATCGTCAGAAAGTAAATGTGTGGGCAGGTCCTTCTTTCATTGAAGAAACCCTAACAGGGGATAGATATTTCAAATTTGATCAAAATGACCTTTGAATTGTAGTTGTAGAAAATTTTCCAAATGACAATGACAAGACGGTGCACCCCCACACTTTGCACTTCCTGTTCGCCATTACTTCAACGATTTGTTTCCTAGGAGACGAGGACCGATAGAGTTGCCTGCAAGGTCTCCAGATCTCACACCCATAGACTTGCTTATTGTCAACAAGCTGGGGGATGGCAATTCGAACATTTAATTCGATAATTTTAAATACTTAGTAATATAGTTTTTCAGTTGTTTTTGTTCTTTATAAAATTTATTATTTGCATCTTTTTTTTTCTCAAAACTTTCCATATGACAGATAACCAAATTTCTATACTGTCGTGAAGACAATTAAAGGGGCTATCAGAATCAAGAAAACAAATAGGGGGTTTCTATTTAAAAAAATATCGATGACGTCATCACTCGAAAACAAATGACTGCTTGGAATTTTAAAAATTTTTGAATTCTAGAATTGAAAATTTTGGGTTTTGGAAATTTTCTATTAATGAAATTATAACTTCTTGAATATACAAGTTCTGAATAGTTAGAATTTTAAATTCCCAAATCTTGGACGTTGAAATCTCATATTCCTGAATTTTGAAATATAAATCGATGAAAACTCAAATGAGCTGATTTTAAATCGTTGAAATCTAAATTTGCAAAGTGTGAATCGCTTAAAGCATAAATTGCTGAATTAGCAAATTTTGAATCGCCGAAAATGTGAATTCTTGAATTAGCAAATTTTGAGTCGTCTACAACTTAGTTTTCTCAATTTACAAACGTCGAATCGTTGAAACCCTGAATTCCTAAATTTATAACATTTGGATCATTTAAATCTTAAATTCCCTAATTCGTTGATTTGAATTGAATTGAATTATTGAAAGTTTCTATTAATGAAATTATAAATTCTTGGATTTACAAGTTCTGAATCGTTGGAATTTTAAATTTCCCAAATCTGGGACATTGAAATCTCATATTCCTGAATTTTGAACTTTAAATCGATGAAAACTCGCAGCAGCTCATTTTAAATCGTTGAAATTTAAAATTTCTCAAATTGTAAATTACGAATGAAATTTACAATTCCTGAAAACTTATATTTGGGTATTGGAATCGAAGGAAACTTGAATCAGCAATTTGCTGAATTGAAAATTTTTAATAGTCCAAATTTTCAGTTTTTGAATTTGGAAATTTAAACTTTGGATCATTTAAATCTTAAATTCTATAATTTCTTATTTTGAATCGAATCATTAAAATTTTAAATTCCTGAATTTGCAACATTTCATTCGTTAGAATTTTAAATTTCCCAAGTATTGGACGTTCAAATCTCATATTCCAGAAGTTTGCAATTTACACCGATCAATTTGTAAATTACGAATAAAATTTTGAATTCCTGAATTTGGAAATTTTGAATCCCTGAAAACTTAAATTCCTGATTTTGCAAAATTTTGGGTTTTGGAATCGATGAAAACTTGAATCATCTAAGTTTTAGTTGTTGAAATTTTGAATTACTAAATTTGCAAAGTGTGAATCGTCTAAAGTATATATTGCTGAATTGGCAAATTTTGCATAGCCGAAAATTTGAAGTCTTGAACTAGCAAATTTCGAATCTAATTCTAGAAAATTGCACATTTTGACCCATTCGAATCTTGATTAATTTGTAACCGTTTAAATCACAAATTTTTGAATTTGCAAATTTTTAATCATTACAATTTTAAATATCCCAAATTTTGGGTGGTTCAATTTTTCAGGTTCCTGAAATGCCAATTTTTAATAGTCCAAATGTTCAGTTTTTGAATTTGTAAATTTAAACTTTGGATCTTTTAAATCTTGAATTCTTTAATTTGTTATTTTTAAATAGAATCATTAAAATTTTAAATTCCTGAATTTGCAACATTTCTTTCGTTAGAATTTTAAATTTCCCAAATCTTGGACACTGAAATCTCATATTCCTGAATTTTGAACTTTAAATCGATGAAAACTCGAAGCAGCTAATTTTAAATCGTTGAAATCTAAATTTGCAAAGTGTGAATCGCTTAAAGCATAAATTGCTGAATTAGCAAATTTTGAATCGCCGAAAATGTGAATTCTTGAATTAGCAAATTTTGAATCGTCTACAACTTAGTTTTCTCAATTTACAAACTTCGAATCGTTGAAACCCTGAATTCCTAAATTTACATCATTTGGATCATTTAAATCTTAAATTCCCTAATTCGTTAATTTGAATTGAATTAAATTATTGAAATTTTCTATTAATGAATTTATAAATTCTTGGATTTACAAGTTCTGAATCGTTGGAATTTTAGATTTCCCAAATCTTGGACATTGAAATCTCATATTCCTGAATTTTTAACTTTAAATCCATGAAAACTCGAAGCAGCTAATTTTAATCGTTGAAATCTAAATTTGCAAAGTGCGAATCGCTTAAAGCATAAATTGCTGAATTAGCAAATTTTGAATCGCCGAAAATGTGAATTCTTGAATTAGCAAATTTTGAGTCGTCTACAACTTAGTTTTCTCAATTTACAAACTTCGAATCGTTGAAACCTTGAATTCCTAAATTTATAACGTTTGGATCATTTAAATCTTAAATTCTCCAATTTGTTATTTTGAATTGAATTATTAAAATTTTGTATGAATAAAATTATAAATTCCTGAATTTGAAAGTTCTGAATCGTTAGAATTTTAGATTTCCCAAATATTGGTCGTTCAAATCTCATATTATTGAATTTTGCAATTTACATTGATGAGTTTATAAATTACGAATAAAATTTTGAATTCCTGAATTTGTAAATTTTGAATCGCTGAAAACTTGAATTCCTGAGTTTGCAAAATTTTCGGTTTTGGAATCGATGAAAACTTGATTCAGCTAATTTTTAATTGTTGGAATTTTGAATAACTAAATTTGCAAAGTGTGAATCGCTTGAAGTATAAATTGCTGAATTCGCAAATTTTGAATTCTTGAATTGGCAAATTTTGAATTCTTGAATTGGCAAATTTTGGGTAGCCTAAAATTTAATTTCCTAAATTTGCAAACTTCAAATCGTTGAAACCTTGAACTCCCGAATTTCCAATTTTTGGATCATTTAAATCTTAAATTCTCCAATTTGTTATTTATTTTGAATTAAATCATTAAAATTTTGTATGAATAAAATTATAAATTCCTGAATTTGAAAGTTCTGAATCGTTAGAATTTTAGATTTCTCAAATATTGGTCGTTCAAATCTCATATTATTGAATTTTGCAATTTTCATTGATGAGTTTGTAAATTACGAATAAAATTTTGAATTCCTGAATTTGTAAATTTTGAATCGCTGAAAACTTGAATTCCTGAGTTTGCAAAATTTTCGGTTTTGGAATCGATGTAAACTTGATTCAGCTAATTTTTAATTGTTGAAATTTTGAATAACTAAATTTGCAAAGTGTGAATCGCTTGAAGCATAAATTGCTGAATTAGCAAATTTTGAATTCTTGAACTGGAAAATTTTGAGTAGCTTAAAACTTAATTTCCTAAATTTGCAAACTTTGTGTTGGATGAAGTGAATTCGCGGCCGGATTTTCGTTAGTGTAGTGTTTAATTTTAAGATTTAGCATTAGTTAAAACACCACGCTTTCTGTTGCGGCATAGCATGAGGTTGCAACAGGGAGCGAGCGTGCGATAGTAGCGGAAGTCGAGCGGTAAATGGCGCCAGCCGCTGAAGGTTTACCTTTATACTGTCTACCGCTTGGCCCTCCCACTTCCGCGCTCTCGCGATAAAGCGTTTTTTACGCTTTGAGTCGCGAGTGGTTAGTTATAAGTAGTATAATAGTATAGTTTAGCGCTCGCGTTATAGTTTAAGTTTAGTTTTAAGTAGATTTAAGTTTATTAAATGTTAGTTTTAAGTAAGAATAGACTGCAGCCAATCAGAAAGCAGGACGCCACCTGCGATCGGGTTTTACCCCGTCGCAGGTATAAAGGCAGGCCACTTTCTGGTTGGAAGGGAGTTCTATTCGGACCTTGTGTCTGAATAAAGTGCATATAAAATCCAAACTGATGTCTTCTCTTTAACAACTCGTCGACCCCAAACCCTGCTGGTCCGGTGGACCACTACGTCGAGGCGCAGAGCACCAGGTCGAGCATCCGCTCTGGCCGACAACCCCCTTCGACGTCGGTCGATGTCTCCGGCAACGTTTTCGCCACCGAGGAGTCGCGGACCCCATCCGTGACCTGGTGGAAACGGTGTTCCTGCGACACGTGGCGCCCAACGTGGGGCCCTTCTCCAGAATGGCTCCTGGGGGAACCCCAAACTAAAAACCGCGTCGAAGAGGAGAGAGAAGGAAGTCAGCACCAACCTGGTGCACCAGCTACGACGGAGGACCGCCCACACCAACCAGTAGGGGGCGACCATACGACAACAGAAGACATCAGCAACACCACCAAGTACCACCTGGCCCGACAAAAGCACGATGGAACCTATGGGTCTTCCACCATCACGCCTGCGCTTCGGGGCGTACCCCGGGACCTTCTTCTACGAATGTGAAGACTACCTCAGGTGGAACAACTCATACCCGGAAAGGGACGCCGCCATCGCCGTTCGATTCATCGACGACATCCCAGATAGGCTGAGGCGACAGATGGAGGGTTACACCGACGTCCAGGAGGCCTGGGTCATACTGAAGAGGGCGTACGACGGCGAGTCCGACAAGGAACTCTACGTACCGCCACTCAAAGCGTCACATCCGGAGGAGGAGTGCGCCTACGAGAACCTGGAGACCTGGAGACCTGGAGACCCGCCGACCTTTTGCGTTCCGTGGTTTCCCTTCGGGGACTACCCCGAGGAATTCATCAAAGACCTCCGCAGGTACGTCGACTTTTACATCCGCCGGGAAGGCGGCGGCGAGGAAGTCCAGAGAACGTGCGTAACCTACATCCTCCGGTCCATCGACCTCGTCCCAGGAGAAGTTAAACCACTCCTGGAGGGCCAAAGGCACGTCGAAGGGGTCTACGACGCGCTCAGAAGGGCGTACGACGGCGAGTACGACATGTACGGTGTACAACACGAACCGTACGCCGACGAGAATCCCGCTCCCTGGACCACTACAAAAGGCCGCTGTGACTACGACGGAGATATGGGCTACCTCTACAACGAGGATGGGTCGCCCAACGAAGAGGTTTCCGACCGTGACCTGCGCCGAGGAAGTAAACCACGGCAGCGAGAGTTCTGCGGCGCCATGACGGCCGAACCAGGAGTCGGCCGCGGCGCCCCCAAGAAGCGCAAGAAGAAGCGGCAGAACCGCAGGTCGAAGAGGACTTCTTCGCAGGTGGAGACCTATCTCCCTGTAGCCCCCGGTAGCGAGTACCAGGTACCCGGAGTCCCCGAAGCCGCCGCATTACCACCAGCAGCGGCCACCACCGAATTCGACGCCCCCATCGCTCCGGAACCGGAAGAAGTCGCCGCCGCCCAGAATCCGCAGCAGGAGCTGTGCGATATTTGGCCGACCGCTGCCGAGCCGCGGGATTACCTCGAACACATGTCCGTGGACGAGGTGCTGGAGTTGTTTGTCATCCCGCCGCCGCCAGCCGACTTCACCGACCTTCCGGACCACCTGCAGATCGTCCCGCCACCAGAACCAGTCACCCCACAAGAGCCCGAGCCAGAGGAAATCAACGAGCCCGAGATCGTCAGCGCGTTCGTCGATTTTCCGGCGAGATGTAGTCCCGCCACCGTCACGCTGGACGTCAGCGTCCCGACGCGGGCCACCACTCTTTGCGCCGCCATCCAGAGGATAGCCGAAGATGACGCCGGTGCCGAGTCTGTGGCCCACACGTTCGTGGTCACCGCAGACGTCCACCACGAGGCCGACTACATCCCGGAGCCACGACACCACGACGCCTCCACCGCGGTGCCAGGACAGGCATCCGCAATCCTGCAGCCACCGCCCTGTGTAGAGGACCTCGAGGACGTTGAAACATCCCTGGCCGACCCTGGACAGTTAATCCAGCAGGTATCATCTTGTGCGGGACCGACAATAACACCTGCGGCTGTCTCGCGACCACCACCTGGTTTTACGACGCCGCCGTCCTGGTGCACGACGTCTCCACCAACCACGACGCCCATCCCGACGCCGCTGAAGATCTTGCCGCCTCCGGGATTTCCACCAATAACGACCGCTATCGTTCGGAAACGAACGGTGACCTGGGACGAGCCGCTGAGTCGATTCAGATCGCCGACACCGCATCCCAGGAGGTCATCAGCAGAAGCCACCGAGACACCGCCGGACAGCCCCTGCGAACCTCTTGAGACGGACCAGCAGCCCCACGTCACCAGCCCACCAACCCACCACGACCCACCACGACGGGAGGGACCCGCCAAACCCGCGGGCTCAGCTCGCCACACCCCGAAACCGCGGACAACCGCGGATTTCAGCTGTCCCCAGGCCATCTACCTATGGGAACCCAGAGAACGATGCCGCGGACGTCACTTCCGCTTCGAACCACCTCCTCCGACGCTCGACACGGAGGGACGACTTCACGGCCAGCCGCGAAGAAACTCGCGACGCCGCGCGACCCGCGCCGACCGGCGGAAGGAAAAGTGAAGCGCCCGCAAATCCGGCCGTGGTGAAGGGGGGAGTGTGTTGGATGAAGTGAATTCGCGGCCGGATTTTCGTTAGTGTAGTGTTTAATTTTAAGATTTAGCATTAGTTAAATAAGTTTAGATCTAAACACCACGCTTTCTGTTGCGGCATAGCATGAGGTTGCAACAGGGAGCGAGCGTGCGATAGTAGCGGAAGTCGAGCGGTAAATGGCGCCAGCCGCTGAAGGTTTACCTTTATACTGTCTACCGCTTGGCCCTCCCACTTCCGCGCTCTCGCGATAAAGCGTTTTTTACGCTTTGAGTCGCGAGTGGTTAGTTATAAGTAGTATAATAGTATAGTTTAGCGCTCGCGTTATAGTTTAAGTTTAGTTTTAAGTAGATTTAAGTTTATTAAATGTTAGTTTTAAGTAAGAATAGACTGCAGCCAATCAGAAAGCAGGACGCCACCTGCGATCGGGTTTTACCCCGTCGCAGGTATAAAGGCAGGCCACTTTCTGGTTGGAAGGGAGTTCTATTCGGACCTTGTGTCTGAATAAAGTGCATATAAAATCCAAACTGATGTCTTCTCTTTAACAACTCGTCGACCCCAAACCCTGCTGGTCCGGTGGACCACTACGTCGAGGCGCAGAGCACCAGGTCGAGCATCCGCTCTGGCCGACAACCCCCTTCGACGTCGGTCGATGTCTCCGGCAACGTTTTCGCCACCGAGGAGTCGCGGACCCCATCCGTGACCTGGTGGAAACGGTGTTCCTGCGACAAAATCGTTGAAACCTTGAATTCCCGAATTTCCAATTTTTGGATCATTTAAATCTTAAATTCTCCAATTTGTTATTTATTTTGAATTAAATCATTAAAATTTTGTATGAATAAAATTATAAATTCCTGAATTTGAAAGTTCTGAATCGTTAGAATTTTAGATTTCCCAAATATTGGTCGTTCAAATCTCATATTATTGAATTTTGCAATTTACATTGATGAGTTTGTAAATTACGAATAAAATTTTGAATTCCTGAATTTGTAAATTTTGAATCGCTGAAAATTTGAATTCCTGAGTTTGCAAAATTTTCGGTTTTGGAATCGATGAAAACTTGATTCAGCTAATTTTTAATTGTTGGAATTTTGAATAACCAAATTTGCAAAGTGTGAATCGCTTGAAGCATAAATTGCTGAATTAGCAAATTTTGAATTCTTCAACTGGAAAATTTTGAGTAGCTTAAAACTTAATTTCCTAAATTTGCAAACTTCAAATCGTTGAAACCTTGAACTCCCGAATTTCCAATCTTTGGATAATTTAAATCTTAAATTCTCCAATTTGTTATTTAGAATTGAATCATTAAAATTTTGTATCAATGAAATTATAAATTCCTAAATTTGCAATTTCTGAATCGTTAAAATTTAATATTCACGAATCAGCCAATTTTTAATGGTTGAAATTTGAAATTCAATGAATCACTGAATTTTCAATTTTTGGATGGCACAAAAATGTTCGTTTAGAATTCCGACAATTTTAACGAGTTCCTTTTTTGGTGTTAATACATTCGTCACTGTTTACTAGAGAATTCTCAGGAATAACAAGTGTTTATAATTTTTTACAACACATATGAAGATTATATTAGCATAAAACATTATAACCACCTGTTGTATTTACCGGATTATTACCAAAACAAAGAAAAAATGTTTACAAATTTACAGTAAGTAACTAGTAAGTAGATTGTCAAACATGTATACAATGTAACGGCATATGTTGGATTATGTAACGCATTACAGGGGAACGACTAATAGGTGGGTGCAGATTTTAAAATGTATTAATTTGAATGAAGAATTAAAATCTTGTAAAAAGTGCGAGTAGTAATAATAAATAATCAGACACATTTTCTTTATTTTATTTTATTTAGCAAATTTTTTTTTTCTTTAATAAATCCTACTTACATTTACATGTACTACTCTTGTTATTTCCACACAGGCCGTTATATTTCTCAACAAATACAAAAATATCTCTCTGTATGACAGTCCTTGTCCGAATCTGTTTAACATATCAAGAACACGCCAACACTAAGCTGTCCTTTATAAATATCATCAATGTAAAAATCTTGAAGGAAGTGTTTACGTAAATTTAATAAATTCTGAGAAACCACTTATGTTTAAATTATCCCGTCCAATTACTGTCAGGTAAAAATAAAAGTAAAATGATTAACACTCTTAAGGAAAAGCAATGTTAAATCCCTCGGGTCGATGACTAACCGAATGATAACTAATTTTAAAACCAATTACACATTTTATTATCAAAAATATTAAATAGAATGCACACTTAACAATTTCGAATATTTTTAAAAACCTGCCTGAGATGCAATTACGATGGGCGAGGGACGCAGAGAAGACAGAGAGGGTGATCGACAATCATCAGTGGTTTTCAAAAAAAATTTTTTGCACAGGACGATTTTTTGACGAATTCGGATTAAATGTATTTAGGGCATTGGTGAATTGAAAGGTCCACAGAATCGTTTTAAGCGACTTCGTCGTTTGCTGCACAAGGTCTTTAAAAAGTTGTAGCTTCCAGCGATACTACACTTGTCTTTTACAGTAAGCTCGTAAAACTGGAAATTTACTAACGTTATCACAACCTGACGGACTGTACCAAACAATAAAATTAATTACCATTATCAGCAACGATTAGAAATGCAGGCTCTTAAGCCGTGGGACCCTAATTAGCATACACGGATTTTTCGCCGACATGCGATAAAGCAGCAGGAGAAGTCGCCGCAGGACCTCGTCCGTGCCTTTTATGTACCAATAATCAGGTTGAATTTTACGAAGAAATCACACCGCGACGGTACATTGCCCTTGCTCGAGTATAAATCCATATTAAATCTGCAACAGTTGCTATCACTGACCGTTTCAGTTAGTCTGCGAATTTCCCAGTGTGATTTACCGATAGACGGTCGAGAGCTACTTCTACAACAGTAACTAATAAAAAGCGCGGGAGTGTTCAAAAAACTGTCGGTGTCTTTAGAAATTACCAGTGGCCTGATGTTGTAGCCTCATTCTCTGCGATATATAAGGAAATGTGGGTTCGGTTTTTCTATATTGTTATAGATTGAGAAATTTCTTGCCTTTTTCCAGCGCGGTGGTATGTGTCTGAGTAGGAATTATCTGTCAGAGCAAGAAATGTGTTCATTTTAAATCGCGGTTTACGGATTAACTTATTCCATCCGTTCGGTTTATACTGCATTCTGTTTACTTTATATGCCGTGTTTTATACCGCAGGTTTCCCATTTTATTGCGTTTTATGCTTTACATTCTCTTCATTCGACCACGCAACGGTATGTGCTTATACGCAATGAAAGATTTTATATCGGAAATAAACTAGATGCAAGCTCAATTATTATTGTCGACCACACAGTTGACAAAAATGACAAAGGAATAATTTTTTATTGTTTGGAAGTACACTGTGCCATAATTACGTCTCTTGCATCTTTAAATTTTGGCCCTTTCTCCCATACAGAGTGGTAGGTCTTGTCGAATCTAAATGCATAAATCTTGTTCGTACCAATCAGGCGTAGTCATTTAATTTGTTAACCAAATTTATGCTGTCCTTCGAAACCGGAGCCAAGTAAACATGAGGACGCTAATGCTTCCTACAAGAAATTTGTAATCATCTTGTTAACATTACTCGTTTGAAGGAGGCAGTCATTACGAAAATTGTAGCTCTTACGGACTTGGTTGGCCTTTCGTCTCCCGACTCCTTAATTCCTCAATGTCTCAACCTCCCAATCTGGGAATTTCTACATCTCAATCTCCCAATTTTCTCAATTTCAAAATCGCCGTATGTATAAATTTAAATTAAATTGTTATATCTAAAATATAAAAATTAATGTGTGTGTGTCAGTCCTTTACGCCTGAGCAAACCGTTCATCCGATTGCACTGAAACTTTGTCAAATTGTTGATATGCTAGGGAAGGTTTCTCCGTCATAAAAATAAAATTTATACTCTGGGAATGTTTTGTGTAAATTTCTCTTCTTCGATCCTATGCGGTTATGCCATTGCATCTAGCAGAAACGTCAAAAACAATTAGGCTAAAAAAAGAGATGGCGCGGCGCCTCAACCACACTTGAATAAGAAAAAGTGTTTGTATACTGCTAACAATTTACCTTTAAAATATTTTTATGGCATTACAACACATGCCGGCTTTCGCTAGTATTCTATATAATTTATTCATTGGACGCGAATTCGAGTGACGTCGAACCAATGCGTGCTCCTCAGTGGCGAGTGGGGGAGTCGCGATCTACCGGTTCTAGTATTTTATTTCGGTGTATGTGTCACCGCGGTCTCAGGAGACATTAAACATTGGGTCACCTCTTCCAGCGTGATTTCTTCTGCTTCTGGTGTTGTTCGGTTCCTCTGCCTTCTGTTCCTCTTCTCTCTCTATTGGTATACTTAGACACTTCCTTTTCTGCTCTTACATTCTCTGTTCTCAATTTGTCGCCTGCGAAAATCTGTTTTTCCGGGGATCAGTGAAATTGGTGCCTCGCGCTTCGCTCTCGATTTGTTTTTTGATATTTTGTACTTTCGATAATTTCTATTTTCGATACTTTGTACTTTCGAAATTATGTTTTTTTGACAAATTCTGTTCGACATTTTGTATTCGATAGTATTTCCGCCTCCCGTTTTTGCAAGGGGGCGGTGTCGCCGTGGCTCCAGAAGGGGTCTCGGGCACATATTCTCACATTCTGATTAGATTCTCCAAATACCAGGTTTTTAGTTCTCAGGATTCCGATGTTTACGCTTCCCAGGTTTTCAGGCTGTTCAGGTTATGTCTCTTTGTTTTTAAGTTCAGTTTTATTCAGGTTTCACAAGTTCTCAAAATGTCAAATTTTTATCCTCTATTATTTTCAAATTCTCGAACTTTCAAGATTTAACAATTTTTAGGTTCTAGGTTGTCAAGTTCTCGGCCACAGATTCTCATGTTCCAGTAGTTTCAAGAAATCACAGGTTTTTCCCAACTTTCAAGTTTCCAGGTTCTGCTTTCAGATTTCGTTGTATTTAGGTTCTATAATTTTCAGCTTTACAAGTTCTCAAAATTTTAGGTTTTAGGTTCACAAATTTATTTCAAGGCTCAGGATCCTAGATTTCTCAAAATTGCAAAAGTTTAGTCTTTTTTATTCTCGGATTCTCAGAATCTCAAATTTTTAGGTTTTCGTTTGTCAAATTAATTTCCAGGTTTTGTAGGTCTCGGTCACAGATTTTCATGTTCTTATAGTCACAGACTCTCAAATTCCCAGGTTTTTAGTTCTCAGGATCCTAAACTTTTACGTTTACCAGGTTTTCTGGTTGTCAAGTCTACTTTCAAGTTTTCAGGTTTCTTTGTAATTCAGGTTCTATAATTTTCAGGTTTATAAGTTCTCAAAATTGCAAAAGTTTAGTCTCTTTTATTCTCGGATTCTCAGAATCTCAAATTTTAAGGTTTTAGTTTGTCAAATTAATTTCCAGGTTTTGTAGGTCTCGGTCACAGATTTTCATGTTCTTATAGTCACAGACTCTCAAATTCCCAGGTTTCTAGTTCTCAGGATCCTAGATTTTTACGTTTCCCAGGTTTTCTGGTTGTCAAGTCTACTTGCAAGTTTTCAGGTTCTGTTCTTTTGGTTTTCAGGTTTCTTTGTAATTCAGGTTCTATAATTTTCAGGTTTATAAGTTCTCAAAATTGCAAAAGTTTAGTCTCTTTTATTCTCGGATTCTCAGAATCTCAAATTTTAAGGTTTTAGTTTCTCAAATTAATTTCCAGGTTTTGTAGGTCTCGGTCACAGATTTTCATGTTCTTATAGTCACAGACTCTCAAATTCCCAGGTTTTTAGTTCTCAGGATCCTAGACTTTTACGTTTACCAGGTTTTCTGGTTTTCAAGTCTACTTTCAAGTTTTCAGGTCCTGTTCTTTTGGTTTTCAGGTTTCTTTGTAATTCAGGATCTATAATTTTCAGGTTTATAAGTTCTCAAAATTGCAAAAGTTTAGTCTCTTTTATTCTCGGATTCTCAGAATCTCAAATTTTAAGGTTTTAGTTTCTCAAATTAATTTCCAGGTTTTGTAGGTCTCGGTCACAGATTTTCATGTTCTTATAGTCACAGACTCTCAAATTCCTAGGTTTCTATTTCTCAGCATCCTAGATTTTTACGTTTCCCAGGTTTTCAGGTTGTAAAGTCTACTTGCAAGTTTTCAGGTTCTGTTCTTTTGGTTTTCAGGTTTCTTTGTAATTCAGGTTCTATAATTTTCAGGTTTATAGGTTCTCAAAATTGCAAAAGTTTAGTCTCTTTTATTCTCGGATTCTCAGAATCTCAAATTTTAAGGTTTTAGTTTCTCAAATTAATTTCCAGGTTTTGTAGGTCTCGGTCACAGATTTTCATGTTCTTATAGTCACAGACTCTCAAATTCCTAGGTTTCTATTTCTCAGCATCCTAGATTTTTACGTTTCCCAGGTTTTCAGGTTGTAAAGTCTACTTGCAAGTTTTCAGGTTCTGTTCTTTTGGTTTTCAGGTTTCTTTGTAATTCAGGTTCTATAATTTTCAGGTTTATAGGTTCTCAAAATTGCAAAAGTTTAGTCTCTTTTATTCTCGGATTCTCAGAATCTCAAATTTTTAGGTTTTAGTTTGTCAAATTAATTTCCAGGTTTTTTAGGGCTCGGTCACAGATTTTCATGTTCTTATAGTCACAGACTCTCAAATTCCCAGGTTTTTAGTTCTCAGGATCCTAAACTTTTACGTTTACCAGGTTTTCTGGTTGTCAAGTCTACTTTCAAGTTTTCAGGTTTCTTTGTAATTCAGGTTCTATAATTTTCAGGTTTATAAGTTCTCAAAATTGCAAAAGTTTAGTCTCTTTTATTCTCGGATTCTCAGAATCTCAAATTCTTAGGTTTTAGTTTGTCAAATTAATTTCCAGGTTTTGTAGGTCTCGGTCACAGATTTTCATGTTCTTATAGTCACAGACTCTCAAATTCCCAGGTTTTTAGTTCTCAGGATCCTAGATTTTTACGTTTCCCAGGCTTTCAGGTTGTAAAGTCTACTTGGAAGTTTTCAGGTTCTGTTCTTTTGGTTTTCAGGTTTCTTTGTAATGCAGGTTCTATAATTTTCAGGTTTATAAGTTCTCAAAATTGCAAAAGTTTAGTTTCTTTTATTCTGGGGTTCTCAGAAACTCAAATTTTAAGGTTTTAGTTTGTCAAATTAATTTCCAGGTTTTGTAGGTCTCGGTCACAGATTTTCATGTTCTTATAGTCACAGACTCTCAAATTCCCAGGTTTTTAGTTCTCAGGATCCTAGACTTTTACGTTTACCAGGTTTTCTGGTTGTCAAGTCTACTTTCAAGTTTTCAGGTCCTGTTCTTTTGGTTTTCAGGTTTCTTTGTAATTCAGGATCTATAATTTTCAGGTTTATAAGTTCTCAAAATTGCAAAAGTTTAGTCTCTTTTATTCTCGGATTCTCAGAATCTCAAATTTTCAGGTTTTAGTTTGTCAAATTAATTTCCAGGTTTTGTAGGTCTCGGTCACAGATTTTCATGTTCTTATTGTGACAGACACGCAAATTCTTAGATTTTTATTTCTCAGGATCCTATATTTTCAGGTTTCCTAGGTTTTCAGGTTGTTAAGCTCACGATCAGATTTTCAGGTCTGTCCTTCTCTTTTAGGTTTCGTTGTATACTGGTCCTATTGTTTTCAGGTTTAAAAGTCCTCAGAATTTCAAACGTTTACGTTTAAATTTTTGTGTTTCCCAGGTTTTCAGGCTGTTCAAGTCTCTCTGTTTTTTGTTTCATTCTGGTTCTATAATTTTCAGGTGTCACACGTTCTCAAAATGTCAACTTTTTACTTTCTATTATTTTCAAATTCTCGAACCTCAAGATCTAAAATTCAAAATGTCAAAATTTTATGCTCTTTTATTTGCAAATCTTCGTTCTCTCAGGATTTCAAATTTTTAGGGTGTCAGGCTGTCAAACTCATTTCCAGGATTCCATGTTCTGGTATTTACAGATATTCTTAATCTCAGGTTTTTGCCTCTTAGGACACAAGATTTTTACGTTTACGTGTTCCCAGGTTTTTAAGTTTTGTCTTTCTGTTTTAGATTCCGTCGTATTCATTAATTTTCAGGTTTGCAAATTCTCAGAATTTCAAAGTTTTAGACTGTTTTATTTGCAAAATTCCCAGGTTTTCAGGTTGTCGAGCCCACTTTCAGGTTTTCACGTTCTGTTATTCTACTTTTATGTTCCGTTGTATTCAGGTTCTATAATTTTCAGGTTTGCAAGTTCTCAGAATTTCAAAGTTTTAGGATCTTTTATTTACAAAATTCTCGAATTCTCGAGCTCTTAAATTTTTAATTTTTAAATTCTTGAAATCCCAGGTTGTTAGTTCTCAGGATCCTAGAATTTTACGTTTCCCAGGTTTTCAGGTTGTCAAGCCCACTTTCAAGTTTCCAGGTTCTGTTTTTGGGTTTCGTTGTATTCAGTTTCTATAATTTTCAGTTTTGCAAGTTCTTCGAATTTCAAAATTTTAGGCTTTTATTTACAAAATTCTCGAATTCTCGAGTTCTCAAAATTTTAGTTTTTAAATTCTTGAAATCCCAGGTTGCTAGTTCTCAGGATCCTAGATTTTTACGTTTCCCAGGTTTACAGGTTGTCAAGAACACTTTCAGGTTTTCAGGTTCTGTCATTCCGCTTTTATGTTCCGTTGTATTCAGATTCTATAATTTTTAGGTTTGCAAGTTCTCAGAATTTCAAAATTTTAGGGTCTTTTATTTAAAAAATTCTGTAATTCTCGAGTTCTCAAATTTTTAGTTTTTAAATGCTTGAAATCCCAGGTTGTTAGTTCTCAGGATCTTAGATTTGTACATTTCCCAGGTTTTCAGGTTGTCGAGCCCACTTTCAGGTTTTCAAGTTCTGTCATTCCGCTTTTATGTTCCGTTGAATTCAGGTTCTATAATTTTGAGGTTTGCAAGTTTTCAGAATTTCAAAATTTTAGGCTCTTTTATTTAGAAAATTCTCGAATTCTCAAGCTCTCAAATTTTTACTTTTTAAGTACTTGAAATTCCAGGTTGTTAGTTCTCAGAATCCTAGATTTTTACATTTTCCAGGTTTTCAGGTTGTCAAGCCCACTTTCAGGTTTCCAGGTTCTGACAATTCCGTTTTTATGTTCCGTTGTATTCAGGTTCTATAATTTTCAGGTTTGAAAGTTCTCAGAATTTCAAAATTTTAGGCTCTTTTATTTACAAAATTCTCGAATTCTCGAATTCTCGAGCTCTCAAATTTTTAGTTTTTAAATTCTTGAAATTCCAGATTGTTAGTTCTCAGGATCTTAGATTTGTACATTTCCCAGGTTTTCAGGTTGTCGAGCCCACTTTCAGGTTTTCAGGTTCTGTCATTCCGATTTTATGTTCCGTTGTATTCAGGTTCTATAATTTTGTTTGCAAGTTTTCAGAATTTCAAAATTTTAGGCTTTTTTATTTAAAAAATTCTCGAACTCTTGAGCTCTCAAATTTTTAGTTTTTAAGTTCTGGAAATCCCAGGTTGTTATTTCTCAGGATCCTAGATTTTTACGTTTCTCAGGTTTTCAGGTTGTCAAGCCCACTTTCAGGTTTTCAGGTTCTGTCATTCTGCTTTTGTTCCGTTGAATTCAGGTTCTATAATTTTCAGGTTTGCAAGTTTTCAGAATTTAAAAATTTTATTCTCTTGTATTTGCAAATTCTTGAATTCTCGGAATCTTAAATTTTTCAGGTGTTCCTTTATATCTCTCTGTTTTTAAGTTTCTTTTTGTGCAGGTTCTATAATTTTCAAATGTAAAAATTTTATTCTCTATTATTTTCAAATTCTCCAACTCTCAAGATCTAAATATTTGTAGGTTTGTTTTAGGCTGTCAAATTCATTTTCAACTTTTAAAGTTCTCGTCCGCAAATTCCCATATTCTAATAGTTACGAATTGTCGAAATCCCAGGTTTTTACGTCTTCCAGGTTTTAGGTTGTCAAGCCCACTTTCAAGTTTTCAGTTCATTTCCAGGTTTTAAAGGTTTCGGGCACAGATTTTTATATATATTTTATAGATTCTCTAAATACCAGGTTTTTAGTTTTCAGGATCCCGATTTTTACGTTTCCCAGGTTTTCAGGTTATGTCTCTTTGTTTTTAGGTTCCGTTTTATTAAGGTAAAATTTTATTCTCTATTACATATTTTGAAATTCTCAAACTCTCAAGATCTAAAAATCTTTAGGTTTTAGGTTGTCAAATTCATTTTCAAGTTTTCAGGTTCTGCCTTTAGGTTTCGTTGTATTCAGGTTCTATAATTTTAGGTTTTTAGGTTGTCAAATTCATTTCCAGGTTTTAAAGTTCTCGGCCACAGTGTGTCATGTTATGAAAGTTACAGATTATATGGAAATCCCAGGATTTTAGTTCTAAGGATAGGTTTTTACGTTTCCCAGGTTTTCAGGTTCTGTCTTTAGGTTTTTCGCTTCTTAGAATACATTATTTACGTTTACGGGTTCCTAAGTTTTCAGGTTATTGTCAAGTCCACTTTCAGGTTTTCAGGTTACGTCTATCGTGTAATCAGGTTCTGTTGTATTCAGATTCCAGAATTTTCGAGTTTTTAGGTTTTCAGGTTTCATTTCATTTCATCCCTTATTATAAACTGTATAAGGCTGTGCAAAGAAGTTTCAATTATGGCTCCAGAAACTCCCGCATAGTGGCACCAACTACAATCGTAACGCATGTACCAACAAATTTATTGACAAATACAATACAGAATGCTCACCGCATAATGTCCTAACACTTACTCTCATACTAGTCGCTACATTGTGATATGCAGCATGATTGTGTTTTATAGAAGGCCGCATTTGCATACTGCGTGGTCTGGCTGCGTTTATCGAAAGCGATCGCACGATCCTTTTAAATTTTCACCTCACGAACAGTCCTTAAACAATTCTCTTCGCGCTTTTGTCAACAATTCTCTGTCAAAAACCGCATCCGACATACCAATGCCTTCATTATCCATTTTTACCGACCCACATAAACAACAGCTCAAAACTAATCTGTGAACCTGCTGGACTTGTCGGCTTCCGATTTGCATAAAAATACGCTGTTGATAAAATTCATTCATGGAATGCAGTTAGCACAAAAACACACATTTGCGATGTAAAAGAGCGAACGAGTAGACAGTGGCGTGCGCGGGGAGGTCAATAGATCGACTAATGTTTGATAATAACTCGTTCCTTAGATGGTTTGAGGACATTCGGATGTAATTTAAACACCACCTGTACTATTTTTGCTGTAAGAAATTAAAACGTTATAAATCGGAGGATTGACGTCTTCGATTTGTCATTATTGAATTCCTTACAGAATTTTCTAATATCACGGTTCTCTTATTGTTATGAAAACGTGAATCTTTTTTATACAAGGCAAGTTCTGCATCAACTGCTCAATAAATACATTCTCATTGAATATAGAGTGATTTTGGACATGTGCCACTCCTTTAAACCATATAATGTAAACAGCTGTTAACCCATTCTTTGTTGGTTTAATTCAAAACGTATATTATATCCTCCCCTTTTATAGGATTATAATTGACTTGGCTCAAGTTCTTGTGAAAAGACACCCACACAAGATCGATTTTCATACGTTGTGTATCAACGAGCTATAAGTTAATTGTGCCAGGTTTAGGATTTGCGAAAGTCGACATCAACGTTTCAAAATTTCCAGTGAGAATTTCCACGATTTAAATTTTATAATTTACGAATTGAAAATTTGGAGGATAAAAAATTGACAAATTTAGGAATATGAGCTCCGGAAACTAGTCAAAATTTGAAAATAAACGAACTTAAAATTTTCAAATACAAGAGTTCAGAACTTTAAAAGATTCAAATTTTCTGCATAATTTCAAATTTTCAAATTTAGAATTCCCACCATTCAAAATTTGCAATATTTTCAAATTCAGTAATTAAAGATTCTCATTATTCTAATTCAAAACGATTTAAAATTTGAGAATTTAGGAATTCAAGAGTTGAATGGCTTAAATCTAGCATGTTAATGAAATCTATAATTCAGCGATCAACAATTTATTTATAATTTAAGTAAATAAAAGTTTCAACGATTCAAAATTTCCAATTGAGAATTTGAGATTCAGAAATCTTCACGTTGTTACACGTCGCATGGTCCCATTCCGAGGAGAGAGGTAGTTTTTAATTTTTAGAATAGAAATTAATTAAGACAATGAGCGTGTGCCGTCAGCACCGGTCCAGTCATAAAAGAGGTGCCATTCTGGCGGCAACACCTCTTGGAATTTCCCTACAATTTGTTTAAATTTGGAGGTCGGTTTCAGAGGAGGGTGGAGCTATTTTGGCAGCGAAATAGAAAGCTAAAGCCCCTGCCTGCATTTCATTACAACGACACTTTCTGACTGGCGTTGCAGCACCTCCTGCACTGGAAATTAATTTGACAACCTGAGATTTGAGATCCTCAAAAAGCAAAAATATGCAAATAAAGGAGCCCAAAATTTTGACATTTTGAAAACCTGAAAATATTAGAACCTAAAACTAAAAGACAGAACCTGAAAACTTGAAAGTGGACTTGACTACCTGAAAACCTGGGAAACGTAAAAATGTAGGATAATGAGAACTAGAAACCAGGGAATTTGCGAGTCTGTGACTATAAGAACATGAAAATCTGTGACCTGGAAATTAATTTGACAAACTAAAACCTTAAAATTTGACATTTTGAGAAACTGACAATTTGTAAATAAAACAGCGAAAACTTTTGCGATTTTGAAAACTTATAAACCTAAAATTTATAGAACCTTAATTCCAAGAAACCTGAAAACCAAAACAACAAAACCTGAAAACCTGGGAACCGTAAAAACCTGGGAATTTGAGAATTTGGGACTACTAGAATTTGCGAATCTGTGGCCGAGAACTTTAAAACTTGAAAATGAATTTGACAACGTAAAACCTAAAAAAAAATGTATCTTGAGAGTTCGAGAAATTGAAAATAGAGAATAAAATTTTGACATTTTGAGAACTTGTGAAACCTGAAAATTATAAAAACGGAACCTAAAAACAAAGCACACCTGAACAGCCTGAAAACCTGGGCAAAGTGAAAATCGGGATCCTGAGAACTAGAAACCTGGGATTTCGAGAATTTAAAAGCTATAAATTTGAGATCGCGAGAATTCGAGAATTTTCGAGCATAAAATTTTGAAATTTTAAGAACTTGGAAACCTGAAAATTATAGAACCTGAATAAAACGGAACCTAAAAACGGAAAGACGAACCGGAAAACCTGAAAGTGGGCTTGATAAACTGAAAATATGAGAACAAAAGCCTGGGCTTTCGAAAATCCGTATCTATCAGAACATGAGAATCATGACCGAGAACTTCAAAACCTGGTAATGAATTTGAGAAACCAACACCTAAAAATTTGATATCCTGAGAATTCGGGAATTTGTAAATACAAGAACCTAAAACTTTGAAATTCTGAGAACTTGCAAACCTGAAAACAATAGAATCTGAATAAACGAAATCTAAACCAGAAAGACAGACCTGAAAATCTAAACGTGGGCTTGACAACCTGAAATTCTGGAAAACCTGAAAATCTAGGATCCTGAGAACTTAAAACCTGGGGATTCGAAAATCTGTGAACATGAAGAACTGTGGCTTTAACTTAAAGTTTAGAAGTCAAAAAACTTTAAAGCTTGAATTTCAGAACCTAAAAACTAAAAATTTGAGATCTTGAGAATTCGAGAATTTGCAAATAAGAGTCTAAAATTTTGACAGATTAAGAGCTTGTAACCTGAAATTTATAGTCTGAAAACAACGCAACCTAAAAACTAAACGACAGAACCTGAAAACTTGAAAGTGGACCTGACAACCTGAAAACCTGGGAAACGTAAAAATCTAGGATCCTGAGAACTAGAAATCTGGGAATTTGAGAGTCTGTGACTATAAGAACATGAAAATCTGTGACCGAGACCTACAAAACCTGGAAAGTAATTTGACAAACTAAAACCCAAAAGCTTGAGATTCTGAGAATCTGAGAATTTGTAAATAAATGAGACAAAACTTTCGCAAATTTGAGAACTTATAAACCTGAAAATGATAGAACCTGAATTCAAAGAAAGAACAGGACCTGAAAACCTAAAAGAGGGCTGGGCAACCTGAAAACCTGGGAAACGTAACTATCAGAAAATGAAAATCTGTCAACGAGAACCTAAAACCTAAAAACCTAAAATTTTGAAAACTTGTAAAGCTGAAAATTTTAGAACCTGAATAAAACGAAACCTAAAGGCAAAACCTGAAAACTTGAAAGTGGGCTTGACAACCTGAAAACCTGGGAAACCTGAAACTGTAGGATCCTGGGAATTCGAGAATCTGTAGCTATCGAAACATGACAATCTGTGGCCGAGAACTTTATTGAAGCCTGGAAATGAATTTGAGAACCTAAAAACTAAGAATTTGAGATCTTGAGAATTCGAGAGTTTGCAAAAAAAGAGCCCAAAATTATAGAGCCTGAAAGTAACGGAACCCAAAAACTAAAAAATAGAACCTAATAACTTGAAAGTGGGCCTGACAACCTGAAAACCTGGGAAACGGAAATATCTAGGATCCTGAGAATTGAAAATATGGGACTTTGAAACCTAAAAATTTGAAATTCTGACAATTTGAGAATTTGTAAATAAAAAAGCCAAAACTTTTGAGAACTTATAACCTGAAAATTACTGACCTTAATACAAAGAAATCTGAAAACCTGATGGTGGGCTGGGCAACCTGAAAACCTGGAAAACCTGAAAACCTTGGATCCTGAGAACTGACAACCTGGGATTTCGAGAATTTAAAAACTGTCGAATGTCGAGAATCTGAACGTGGGCTTGACAACCTAAAAACCTGGGAAATCTGAAAATCTAGGATACTGAGCATTAAAAACGCTTGATAACCTAAAAACCTGGGAAACCTGAAAATCTAGGATCCTGAGCACTCAAAACCTGGGAATTGATAATCTGTAACTATAAG
Organism: Diaperis boleti; assembly: GCA_963583935.1. Classification (NCBI taxonomy): domain Eukaryota; kingdom Metazoa; phylum Arthropoda; class Insecta; order Coleoptera; family Tenebrionidae; genus Diaperis; species Diaperis boleti. Next base: position 3,668,945 of record OY757242.1, read on the forward strand.
AATATGGAAACCTGTGGGGGAGAACTTTAAAGGCTAGAAATTAAATAAAAATTTGAGATCTTGAGAATTCAATAATTTGCAAATAAAAGGGCCTAAAAGTTTGTCATTTTGAGAACTTGTAACCTGAAAATTATGGAGCCTGAAAACAACGAAACCTAAAAACCAAAAGACAACCTAAAAACTTGAAAGTGGACTTGACAAGCTAGGATCCTAGGAATTTGACAGTGTGTGACTATAAGAACATGAAAATCTGTGGAAGAGACCTACAAAACCTGGAAATTAATTTGACAACCTAAAACCTAAAAATTTTAGATTCTGAGAATCTGAAAATTTGTAAATAAAATAGCGTAAACTGTGAAACTTTGAGAACTTATAAACCTGAAAATTACAGAACCTGAATTCAAAGAAACCTGAAAACCTGAAAGTGGGCTGGGCAACCTGAAGGCCTCGGAGAACCTGGGTTTTCGAGAATCTGTAACTATCAGAACATTGAGATCAAATTTGAGATCTTGAGAATTCAAAACCTGAAAATTCGCGATTCTGAAGTCCTGAAGAACCTGAAACTACTGGAAAAATTTTGAAGGAAAAAGGAAAAACCGTGAAAAAGAGAGATAAGGTATACGATTTAACGGAAAAGCAACAGAAGAATATATTATATAATAATGATTACACCTATAATATAAGTATATAAGTGAACTCGACAGAAGATGAGATGTCAAGTAGTCCTTGATATCCATCTTGAGTCCTTTACATACCGCACGGCTCAAATAAATAAGGGAGTGCTCACATTAATAACGGAGTAAAAGAAGCCCGTGAGTACTTACTAAGATTTAGTAGCGATATAGACAACCAAAGGTTACTCCAATTAACGTCAAACATAAATTACGATTTTTCACAAGGCCGCAAACAATTTGTCTCATTACATTTTCGTTCGGGCATCGATTCATAAACCACTAATTAACCTAATTCTCTGCCAGCTTCTGTCACCGCACCAATAACAAAAAGGTTCATTAAAATACTTCTTTGTCCATTACAAAACGATCCACCAGATTTCTCTCGTTAAATTCGCCGCGTCCCACTTGTCAAAGACAACAGTGTCACCAGCGATTACGATTGATCACAAGAATAAAATACAGACGCTCAGGTACAACGGACGCACAAAATTCTCGGAACACGCGGTACCGTTGCGCGAAACCTGCTGAAACAAAGAGACGATGAACTGGGCGATTTTTCTCTCGATTAAATTTCGACTCATGGGGCAATTTGTATTCTCGGTAAACGGCCAACCTACTTACAGGTGACCGCCGATGGCCTCTGGACAATTGCTTCTTGACTGAAACGTAAACAAAATCGGGCTCACGATCGGAAGAACAGCTTGTTTATGCGAGTCCCATCAACACCGTGCAATAATTTACGCGAAAGATGCATCCGCATCATTTTTACAAACGGTACGTTGGCCTAGGTGAGCCTTTATACTTTTCAACTGAAAGCAAGAGTGGTTTTTGTCAGTCGGAAAAGGTTAATCAATAAAAACCAGCGACTATCAAAATGTTTTGAGTGCATCGCTGATTGCCATTAATTTTTCAACTTTACATTAAGCGTTTCTAAGTATCTACCACACTTCGTGAATCATCCAGTATATTCTGAAATATAGAATAACACGAAGCCAACAAGCCTTGACATTAAAAACCAGTACAATTTTGCGGATTTGGCAACTTTCTATACAGTTACCTCATCCATTGTTTACCGCAAATTCCATAAAACCAGCGGAATGTATTAAGTTTTACTGTTCATCAAATCGAATAAACATTCTGTCTGCAAACGCGTTCTTTTTACGACCGCAACGCTGTAGTGCCTTTACCGATGCGTTTCTTGCGACGCTCTTGACCTTGAACGCAACCACAACAATTACATCTCCTTATGCACCTCGCCATGTACGGAACGCCAACGCATGCCACCGATCGTAATCACTCAATAATTATTCCGAATTAACACATACTGTTCTGACATAACATTCAAGGTATTCTCTTCCTCGCATAATAAACACTTGTTGTGCGAACGTCGTGGGTTTAATTACCTCACTGTTTCAAGCAGCCTTTAAAGGTCCGCAAATCCCAGACCGTAATGACATAATGTAGAAGACATCTCGGACCGGAAAGAGACCTTTGGGGACGCGTCTTTCGCATTCTCGGCGAGACCTTGGTCGAGGATGTTGTCTCTTTTACGGTCCACGCGGGAATCAATTACATGCCGGTGCTCTCTTGAGTGTGAAGGTCGGTTTTCGTGTAAGTTCACACCTCGGTATTGTGTTTTATTGAAGACGATGCCTCATTCCTTTTGTTGGGTAGTCCGGGCATTATCAATGAAATATCGGCCCATCCCTCCATAAAACATAGCAGTTGATCTCGTGGATTGATTTTGAACAATTTTGATTAACTAAATGATTAACAATCGAGTCGTTTTTTTTTGGCAGCTTGTTTTAGAGTGGCGCCATCTATCGATTTTCCACCTTAGTCCATTAATAATAAACCCAACGAAACCAAAAATACAAACTTTAGCGAACACGAGATGATGATATCATAAAACGTCCTTTGAAGTTTCAGTTCTGAAAAATTCCGTTCAAACACGTTTTCCCCAAAATTATCAATGAAATAACGGCCCATCCGTTCATAAAACAGTTAACAATCGAACCGCTTTGAAATTAAGCAGTGTATATTTTTTTTAGTCACATTTATAAAATACCTTAATCGAGGCAATTCTCGAACTAGAATAGATGCTTTTTCGTTTAGGTTACTTGTTTTAATTTTTTTCTTTGGCCTATTTACTTTAAAACTTTTTTTTAAAGCTCACGTGCGTTTCAACAATTCAGCACTGGTGATTAAACCGCTTAGCCAGTTGGCGTTAAAGAAAGTACCATTAGTGTTCAAATTAGGTACAATTGCAATAGATAGGTGCAGAATTTATATTTTTTTATAACGAAGAGAGAAAGTGGCTATACATATCGACTTGATTGTTAGTAGTGGTCAATATTCATTTACATTTGTCAGAAATGGTTGTCATTTCCAAACCATCACCACCAAGCTGTCAAGAACCACAATTTTATATCACAACGGTCAAACCGGTTGGGAATGTCAACCACTTTCTTACTGCATCCGCATTTCGTTTCTTGTATTCCACAATTTTTCTTTGTGACTAAAAACCATTTCGTTCATGGACCACATGATGTGAATGCGGTGGGCGGGTGGGCCGCCGCATCCACAACTGACCGACTGACTAAGAGTATTGGAATGACAACCATTTTTTGACTTAAAAGTTTTTAAAGAAAAAAAATTCAATAAATGGTTGTTACTTTTCATCCCTTTAGTCAGTCGAGGAGTATAGTGGACAAGGCGGCCCACCCGCCCCCCGCACTCACTAACGGTGCCACAACCATACGCTTTTTAGTCACACAACAAACCTTATCCCAGTAATGAACATCAATCCAAGTTCAGATTTATACCGAAATATATACTCAAATTTACATTTTTGACTGACTGGTTGACAAACTGGTTCGGAATGACAACAATTTTCATATTGAATTCAAATTTAGTTTCTTGTATTTCACAGTTGTTCTTTGTGACTAAAAACCATTTCGTTCATGGCACCACATGATGTGAATGCGGTGGGCGGGTGGGCCGCCGCATCCACAACTGACCGACTGACTAAGAGTATTGGAATGACAACCATTTTTTGAGTTAAAAGTTTTGAAATTGGACTGAACACGAGAGCGAGTTCTAGTTTTTAAAGAAAAAAAATTCAATAAATGGTTGTTACTTCTTATCCATTTAGTCAGTCGAGGTGTATAGTGGACAGGGCGGCCCACCCGCCCCCCGCACTCACTAACGGTGCCAGAACGATGCGCTTTTTAGTCACACAACAATTCTTATACCAATAATGAGAATCAATCCAAATTCAGATTTATACCGAAATATATACTCAAATTTACATTTTTGACTGACTGGTTGACAAACTGGTTCGGAATGACAACCATTTTCATATTGAATTCAAATTTAGTTTCTTGTATTTCACAGTTGTTCTTTGTGACTAAAAACCATTTCGTTCATGGCACCACATGATGTGAATGCGGTGGGCGGGTGGGCCGCCGCATCCACAACTGACCGACTGACTAAGAGTATTGGAATGACAACCATTTTTTGAGTTAAAAGTTTTGAAATTGGACTGAACACGAGAGCGAGTTCTAGTTTTTAAAGAAAAAAAATTCAATAAATGGTTGTTACTTCTTATCCATTTAGTCAGTCGAGGTGTATAGTGGACAGGGCGGCCCACCCGCCCCCCGCACTCACTAACGGTGCCAGAACGATGCGCTTTTTAGTCACACAACAATTCTTATACCAATAATGAGAATCAATCCAAATTCAGATTTATACCGAAATATATACTCAAATTTACATTTTTGACTGACTGGTTGACAAACTGGTTCGGAATGACAACCATTTTCATATTGAATTCAAATTTAGTTTCTTGTATTTCACAGTTGTTCTTTGTGACTAAAAACCATTTCGTTCATGGCACCACATGATGTGAATGCGGTGGGCGGGTGGGCCGCCGCATCCACAACTGACCGACTGACTAAGAGTATTGGAATGACAACCATTTTTTGAGTTAAAAGTTTTGAAATTGGACTGAACACGAGAGCGAGTTCTAGTTTTTAAAGAAAAAAAATTCAATAAATGGTTGTTACTTCTTATCCATTTAGTCAGTCGAGGTGTATAGTGGACAGGGCGGCCCACCCGCCCCCCGCACTCACTAACGGTGCCAGAACGATGCGCTTTTTAGTCACACAACAATTCTTATACCAATAATGAGAATCAATCCAAATTCAGATTTATACCGAAATATATACTCAAATTTACATTTTTGACTGACTGGTTGACAAACTGGTTCGGAATGACAACCATTTTCATATTGAATTCAAATTTAGTTTCTTGTATTTCACAGTTGTTCTTTGTGACTAAAAACCATTTCGTTCATGGCACCACATGATGTGAATGCGGTGGGCGGGTGGGCCGCCGCATCCACAACTGACCGACTGACTAAGAGTATTGGAATGACAACCATTTTTTGAGTTAAAAGTTTTGAAATTGGACTGAACACGAGAGCGAGTTCTAGTTTTTAAAGAAAAAAAATTCAATAAATGGTTGTTACTTCTCATCCATTTAGTCAGTCGAGGTGTATAGTGGACAGGGCGGCCCACCCGCCCCCCGCACTCACTAACGGTGCCAGAACGATGCGCTTTTTAGTCACACAACAATTCTTATACCAATAATGAGAATCAATCCAAATTCAGATTTATACCGAAATAAATTATACTCAAATTTGCAGTTTTCACTAAATGGTTGACAAACTGGTTCGGGTTCATATTGTATCCACCAAAAGAGATTTATACCAAAATATATATACATATAATCAAACTTGCATTTTTGACTGACTGGTTGACAAACTGGTTCGGAATGACAACCATTTTCATATTGAATTCAAATTTAATTTCTTGTATTTCACAATTGTTCTTTGTGATTAAAAACCATTTCGTTCATGGCACCACATGATGTGAATGCGGTGGGCGGGTGGGCCGCCGGATCCACAACTGACTGATTGACTAATGATATTGGAATGACAACCATTTTTTGACTTAAAAGTTTTGAAATTGGACTGAACACGAGATTGAGTTCTAGTTTTTAAAGAAAAAAAATTCAATAAATGGTTGTTACTTCTCATCCCTTTAGTCAGTCGAGGAGTATAGTGGACAGGGCAACGACATTTGTGACGTCACATCCTTATAGATTTTCATTCGAGGACACAATTGATTATTTTTATAGTTCCGCAATTTAAAAAAAATCCGCTAATGATATATTTTTAAAAAACTAACTAGGTAATAAAATTGTTCTAATGGCTAGCTTAGGCGCGGCCGGCAGCGGTACCCGCCATGGATACGAGTAGATTGCCACAAATTTCGTGACGCATTCGTCGTTTTATTATCCAAGTCTGCAGGCCATGGTCTGAAGATGCACATCTTTGACAAATCGTACTGTGCCAACCGTTCGGTTGGACCGCATTGGATCGGTGCTATAAGACTTCACTCTTATCGTCTTCTGACTTATTCTCAACGAGCCACCAGACATCAAAGACAAAACTGGGTGGAGGAGTGGACAGACGTAGGGGTGAACGTTATATCGGTATTGTGCTACGTTCAAGTTACCGTATCTTCAGCGATAAAAAACACATTCCAACAAGACAACGCGCAACCCCATACGGAGACAACGACATTTATAGAAGTTAACGTCTTGATCTGGCCATTATTATTTTTTTACAAAAATTCGTCGTTTCGATGTTGATTTCGATGAGTTTACTATGTATGATTAATGTTACCTGGAATATTAAACTGAATCAAATCGCCCGTGGAAATAATAATATGTATTTAAATTGATGTCTTATTATATTAACTGACATGATTTAATTTCTCATGAAATAAATTTAAATTACCAGAAGGGCGGATAATAAATATTTATGATATATACATAAAATACATATTAGATCACAGCTGCAGAACTGGACTGGCAAATAATTTTATATGTATAAGAATATCATGACTATAACAGGTGACTATTTAATCTTGAATTGATATTAGTTGAGTGGGAATTGAAACTACAACACAATCTTGTTTTTTTTTTAATTGCACCGCTTTGAAACCGTTCTTGCTCTCAGACCCTGAGTCAAATAGCGCGCTCCTGATGCCGACGTCCCCCGGCTTACCAGCTTACCGGACTCCGAGTGGAGCATACCACGTTACAAACTGGCGCTCGCGGCATTCCGCCCGAAACAAGCGTTACAAAGCAAGAAAAAAAAGAGAAACTAATGCGTCTATAATATTAAAGTGTAACTAAAAATACTCTCTATGTATTAATATATTCTGTCATCCGTTTTCCTCCTATATTTCCCTAACTTGATGGCCATACCATTAACACGGTTTCTTAAAGAAACTACGAGTGCTTAACAGTTCACATCAGCCCAACATCAGTATAGGAAGGAGTCCAATTAACGAGGCTGCACTTTATAAGGAAGCTCGCTTTCCAGGAAATCAAGTTTGAAACGTCGTTGTTGTCACGTTATTGTGGGAAACTTTAAACTCTCGATATGTGCCGATAGAAAACAAGCGGTGATTTAATGTTATGGTCACTGTTGCATTCGATGACATTCAATCAACGATTGAATTCCAATCTAGCCGTAGTTCTGCCGATAATAAATTTTCCGTACCTGCGCTTTATCGGCAAGATGTATAAAATGCATTCCTCGGAGATCCGTCACTAGTCACGAATTGATTAATGACGGTACCATCAAGTTTAAGATCTTTTCTTTGGTTCCAGATTAAAATACTCGAAGCAAGATGGTGCGTAGTCGCACCCCTTCCCAGGGGGGTGGCTCGCAGGGTTTCGAAATGGAGCGCAAGTACTCGGTACCGTCCAATCCGGATTCGCGAGTCTTTTCCGGTACCACCAGCGAGGATCTCCACGCCTGGTCCATATACAGGTAGGAACAATAATTACAGTGCAAACAACTACTCACTCGTTTTCGCAGACAAAACCTGAATTCCGATTTTACGGACAGCGCTTTGGGTTCAACGGACAAAAGTCCACTACCATACGGTAATTTCCAGCTGCGGGACACCACGGTGCAGTCGATTTTGAGCCACCCCAGATACGGACCGAAGTAAGTGGTGAAGATGGCTTAATTGCAGTAATTACCCGTTCGTGATCTAGGAAGCTTGCACAATTGTAAAATTTCTATCACGACCATCTGACATGCCGGCGTCTTTCTCCGATAACAATTAATGTCACCTACTAACCAAATTTGGCTCTAGGTCGGCGCTCGGCTCCAACATGTACACTTATCTGAAGTTTGGGCTTCCCCGAGTTTTCCCGCCGAATCACCATGGGTCCAATCGGTCGGGAACCCCGCAGCAGTTCGTGAGGAATGCGTCCACTCGGCCGCACACAAGGTAGTTATGTTGGAAAATATTTTTGTGCTACCTACGCCGTTCGACATTACTCCGCTGTTATGAGTCTTGCAGAATCTAGTGCTGCAAAGTATAAAATATAATTTTTAGGATCAAGTAGGTATCATTAATTCAATGAAAGAATAGGCCTTGTTTAGAAATTCAATTTAAAATAAGAACCTCCGAAACGAGGTACATAAATTACGAAATTAGACGATACGAAATCATGAAGCTATGAGAACAGATGCTTCGAAATTATGAAGTTTGATGTTAAGCATTGCGAAACTATAAAATTACGAAACGCTATGAATACATTACGAATTCAGAGGTTACGAAATCTTAGTAGCAAAAGTTCCGTAAATTGAAAGTTTTTAAATCTGGCTTTTTGAGAATTAAGACATTACGTAACGCAGAATAAGTTAAGAAATTATAAAACCAAAGTTTGATATTAGGTGGTGTAGAAATTTTGAAATTACGAAACGTGGTAAATATATTACAAAATTATGTCATTACGAAATCAGAACCTCCGAAAATAGATAGTTTGAAGTTAAGCACATTACGAAATCATGAAGTTATGAGATTAGATGCTTAGAAATTATGAAGTTAAATGTTAAAAGCATTTCGAAACTATAAAATTATGAAAGGCTGTGAATAAATTACGAAATCGGAGGTTACGAAATAATAGAAGCAAAAGCTCCGAAAATAGGAAATTTTATCTCTTTCATTTAGAGATTACGAAATGACGTAACGCATAATAAATTAACACATTATAAAAGCAAACTATGAAATCAGTAAGCTTTATATTGGGTAGTGTAGAAAATATGAAATTACGAAAGATTATAAATAAATTACAAAATTATGTTATCACGAAATCAGAACCTCCGAAAATGGATAATTTGAACTTGAGCACTTCGCCGTTATGAAATTACGTAAAGAGGTACATAAATTCCGAAATTATACCATTACGAAATTAGAAGATACGAAATCATGAAGTTATGAGATTAGATGCTTCGAAATTATGAAGTTAGATGTTAAAAGCATTTCGAAACTATAAAATTACGAAAGGCTATGAATAAATTACGAAATCGGAGGTTACGAAATAATAGAAGCAAAAGCTCCGAAAATAGGAAATTTTATCTCTGGCATTTAGAGATTACGAAATGACGTAACGCATAATAAATTAACACGTTATAAAAGCAAACTATGAAATCAGTCAGCTTCATATTGGGTAGTGTAGAAAATATGAAATTACGAAAGATTATAAATAAATTACAAAATTATGTCATTACGAAATCAGAACCTCCGAAAATGGATAATTTGAACTTGAGCACTTCGACGTTATGAAATTACGTAAAGAGGTACATGAATTACGAAATTATACCATTACGAAATTAGAAGATACGAAATCATGAAGTTATGAGATTAGATGCTTCGAAATTATGAAGTTTGATGTTAAAAGCATTTCGAAACTATAAAATTACGAAAGGCTGTGAATAAATTACGAAATCGGAGGTTACGAAATAATAGAAGCAAAAGCTCCGAAAATAAGAAATTTTATCTCTGGCATTTAGAGATTACGAAATGACGTAACGCTTAATAAATTAACACATTATAAAAGCAAACTATGAAATCAGTAAGCTTCATATTGGATAGTGTAGAGAATATGAAATTACGAAAGATTATAAATAAATTACAAAATCATGTCATTACGAAATCAGAAACTCTGAAAATGGATAATTTGAACTTGAGCACTTCGCCGTTATGAAATTACTTAAAGAGGTACATAAATTACGAAATTATACCATTACGAAATTAGAAGATACGAAATCATGAAGTTATGAGATTAGATGCTTCGAAATTATGAAGTTTGATGTTAAAAGCATTTCGAAACTATAAAATTACGAAAGGCTCTAAATAAATTACGAAGTCGGAGGTTACGAAATAATAGAAGCAAAAGCTCCGAAAATAGGAAATTTTATCTCTGGCATTTAGAGATTACGAAATGACGTAACGCATAATAAATTAACACGTTATAAAAGCAAACTATGAAATCAGGAAGTTTCATATTGGGTAGTGTAGAAAATATGAAATTACGAAAGATTATAAATAAATTACAAAATTATGTCATTACGAAATCAGAACCTCCGAAAATGGATAATTTGAACTTGAGCACTTCGCCGTTATGAAATTACGTAAAGAGGTACATAAATTACGAAATTAGAAGATACGAAATCATGAAGTTATGAGATTAAATGCTTCGAAATTATGAAGTTAGATGTTAAAAGCATTTCGAAACTATAAAATTACGAAAGGCTGTGAATAAATTACGAAATCGGAGGTTACGAAATAATAGAAGCAAAAGCTCCGAAAATAGGAAATTTTATCTCTGGCATTTAGAGATTACGAAATGACGTAACGCATAATAAATTAACACGTTATAAAAGCAAACTATGAAATCAGTAAGCTTTATATTGGGTAGTGTAGAAAATATGAAATTACGAAAGATTATAAATAAATTACAAAATTATGTCATTACGAAATCAGAACCTCCGAAAATAGATAATTTGAACTTGAGCACTTCGCCGTTATGAAATTACGTAAAGAGGTACATAAATTACGAAATTATACCATTACGAAATTAGAATATACGAAATCATGAAGTTATGAGATTAGATGCTTCGAAATTATGAAGTTTGATGTTAAAAGCATTTCGAAACTATAAAATTACGAAAGGCTCTAAATAAATTACGAAGTCGGAGGTTACGAAATAATAGAAGCAAAAGCTCCGAAAATAGGAAATTTTATCTCTGGCATTTAGAGATTACGAAATGACGTAACGCTTAATAAATTAACACATTATAAAAGTAAACTATGAAATCAGTAAGCTTTATATTGGGTAGTGTAGAAAATATGAAATTACGAAAGATTATAAATAAATTACAAAATTATGTCATTACGAAATCAGAACCTCTGAAAATGGATAATTTGAACTTGAGCACTTCGCCGTTATGAAATTACTTAAAGAGGTACATAAATTACGAAATTATACCATTACGAAATTAGAATATACGAAATCATGAAGTTATGAGATTAGATGCTTCGAAATTATGAAGTTTGATGTTAAAAGCATTTCGAAACTATAAAATTACGAAAGGCTGTGAATAAATTACGAAATCGGAGGTTACGAAATAATAGAAGCAAAAGCTCCGAAAATAAGAAATTTTATCTCTGGCATTTAGAGATTACGAAATGACGTAACGCTTAATAAATTAACACATTATAAAAGCAAACTATGAAATCAGGAAGTTTCATATTGGGTAGTGTAGAAAATATGAAATTACGAAAGATTATAAATAAATTACAAAATTATGTCATTACGAAATCAGAACCTCCGAAAATGGATAATTTGAACTTGAGCACTTCGACGTTATGAAATTACGTAAAGAGGTACATGAATTACGAAATTATACCATTACGAAATTAGAAGATACGAAATCATGAAGTTATGAGATTAGATGCTTCGAAATTATGAAGTTTGATGTTAAAAGCATTTCGAAACTATAAAACTACGAAAGGCTGTGAATAAATTACGAAATCGGAGGTTACGAAATAATAGAAGCAAAAGCTCCGTAAATAGGAAATTTTATCTCTGGCATTTAGAGATTACGAAATGACGTAACGCATAATAAATTAACACATTATAAAAACAAACTATGAAATCAGTAAGCTTCATATTGGATAGTGTAGAAAATATGAAATTACGAAAGATGATAAATAAATTACAAAATTATGTCATTACGAAATCAGAACCTCCGAAAATAGATAATTTGAACTTGAGCACTTCGCCGTTATGAAATTACGTAAAGAGGTACATAAATTACGAAATTATACCATTACGAAATTAGAAGATACGAATTCATGAAGTTATGAAATTAGATGCTTCGAAATAATGAAGTTTGATGTTAAAAGCATTTCGAAACTATAAAATTACGAAAGGCTATGAATAAATTACGAAATCGGAGGTTACGAAATAATAGAAGCAAAAGCTCCGAAAATAGGAAATTTTATCTGTGGCATTTAGAGATTACGAAATGACGTAACGCATAATAAATTAACACGTTATAAAAGCAAACTATGAAATCAGGAAGTTTCATATTGGGTAGTGTAGAAAATATGAAATTACGAAAGATTATAAATAAATTACAAAATTATGTCATTACGAAATCAGAACCTCCGAAAATGGATAATTTGAACTTGAGCACTTCGCCGTTATGAAATTACGTAAAGAGGTACATAAATTACGAAATTATACCATTACGAAATTAGAAGATACGAAATCATGAAGTTATTAGATTAGATGCCTCGAAATTATGAAGTTTGATGTTAAAAGCATTTAAAAACTATAAAATTGCGAAAGGCTCTAAATAAATTACGAAATCGGAGGTTACGAAATAATAGAAGCAAAAGCTCCGAAAATAGGAAATTTTATCTCTGGCATTTAGAGATTACGAAATGACGTAACGCATAATAAATTAACACGTTATAAAAGCAAACTATGAAATCAGTCAGCTTCATATTGGGTAGTGTAGAAAATATGAAATTACGAAAGATTATAAATAAATTACAAAATTATGTCATTACGAAATCAGAACCTCCGAAAATGGATAATTTGAACTTGAGCACTTCGACGTTATGAAATTACGTAAAGAGGTACATGAATTACGAAATTATACCATTACGAAATTAGAAGATACGAAATCATGAAGTTATGAGATTAGATGCTTCGAAATTATGAAGTTTGATGTTAAAAGCATTTCGAAACTATAAAATTACGAAAGGCTGTCAATAAATTACGAAATCGGAGGTTACGAAATAATAGAAGCAAAAGCTCCGAAAATAAGAAATTTTATCTCTGGCATTTAGAGATTACGAAATGACGTAACGCTTAATAAATTAACACATTATAAAAGCAAACTATGAAATCAGTAAGCTTTATATTGGGTAGTGTAGAAAATATGAAATTACGAAAGATTATAAATAAATTACAAAATTATGTCATTACGAAATCAGAAACTCTGAAAATGGATAATTTGAACTTGAGCACTTCGCCGTTATGAAATTACTTAAAGAGGTACATGAATTACGAAATTATACCATTACGAAATTAGAAGATACGAAATCATGAAGTTATGAGATTAGATGCTTCGAAATTATGAAGTTTGATGTTAAAAGCATTTCGAAACTATAAAATTACGAAAGGCTCTAAATAAATTACGAAGTCGGAGGTTACGAAATAATAGAAGCAAAAGCTCCGAAAATAGGAAATTTTATCTCTGGCATTTAGAGATTACGAAATGACGTAACGCATAATAAATTAACACGTTATAAAAGCAAACTATGAAATCAGGAAGTTTCATATTGGGTAGTGTAGAAAATATGAAATTACGAAAGATTATAAATAAATTACAAAATTATGTCATTACGAAATCAGAACCTCCGAAAATGGATAATTTGAACTTGAGCACTTCGCCGTTATGAAATTACGTAAAGAGGTACATAAATTACGAAATTAGAAGATACGAAATCATGAAGATATGAGATTAAATGCTTCGAAATTATGAAGTTAGATGTTAAAAGCATTTCGAAACTATAAAATTACGAAAGGCTATGAATAAATTACGAAATCGGAGGTTACGAAATAATAGAAGCAAAAGCTCCGAAAATAAGAAATTTTATCTCTGGCATTTAGAGATTACGAAATGACGTAACGCTTAATAAATTAACACATTATAAAAGCAAACTATGAAATCAGTAAGCTTTATATTGGGTAGTGTAGAAAATATGAAATTACGAAAGATTATAAATAAATTACAAAATTATGTCATTACGAAATCAGAACCTCCGAAAATGGATAATTTGAACTTGAGCACTTCGACGTTATGAAATTACGTAAAGAGGTACATGAATTACGAAATTATACCATTACGAAATTAGAAGATACGAAATCATGAAGTTATGAGATTAGATGCTTCGAAATTATGAAGTTAGATGTTAAAAGCATTTCGAAACTATAAAATTACGAAAGGCTGTGAATAAATTACGAAATCGGAGGTTACGAAATAATAGAAGCAAAAGCTCCGTAAATAGGAAATTTTATCTCTGGCATTTCGAGATTACGAAATGACGTAACGCATAATAAATTAACACATTATAAAAGCAAACTATGAAATCCGTAAGCTTTATATTGGGTAGTGTAGAAAATATGAAATTACGAAAGATGATAAATAAATTACAAAATTATGTCATTACGAAATCAGAACCTCCGAAAATGGATAATTTGAACTTGAGCACTTCGCCGTTATGAAATTACGTAAAGAGGTACATAAATTACGAAATTATACCATTACGAAATTAGAAGATACGAAATCATGAAGTTATGAGATTAGATGCTTCGAAATTATGAAGTTTGATGTTAAAAGCATTTCGAAACTATAAAATTACGAAAGGCTCTAAATAAATTACGAAATCGGAGGTTACGAAATAATAGAAGCAAAAGCTCCGTAAATAGGAAATTTTATCTCTGGCATTTCGAGATTACGAAATCACGTAACGCATAATAAATTAACACATTATAAAAGCAAACTATGAAATCAGTAAGCTTGGGTAGTGTAGAAAATATGAAATTACGAAAGATGATAAATAAATTACAAAATTATGTCATTACGAAATCAGAACCTCCGAAAATGGATAATTTGAACTTGAGCACTTCGCCGTTATGAAATTACGTAAAGAGGTACATGAATTACGAAACTATACCATTACGAAATTAGAAGATACGAAATCATGAAGTTATGAGATTAGATGCTTCGAAATTATGAAGTTAGATGTTAAAAGCATTTCGAAACTATAAAATTACGAAAGGCTGTGAATAAATTACGAAATCGGAGGTTACGAAATAATAGAAGCAAAAGCTCGGAAAATAAGAAATTTTATCTCTGGCATTTAGAGATTACGAAATGACGTAACGCTTAATAAATTA
Source organism: Diaperis boleti (assembly GCA_963583935.1). Classification (NCBI taxonomy): domain Eukaryota; kingdom Metazoa; phylum Arthropoda; class Insecta; order Coleoptera; family Tenebrionidae; genus Diaperis; species Diaperis boleti. Next base: position 3,684,034 of record OY757242.1, read on the forward strand.
ACACATTATAAAAGCAAACTATGAAATCAGTAAGCTTTATATTGGGTAGTGTAGAAAATATGAAATTACGAAAGATTATAAATAAATTACAAAATTATGTCATTACGAAATCAGAACCTCCGAAAATAGATAATTTGAACTTGAGCACTCCGCCGTTATGAAATTACGTAAAGAGGTACATAAATTACGAAATTATACCATTACGAAATTAGAATATACGAAATCATGAAGTTATGAGATTAGATGCTTCGAAATTATGAAGTTTGATGTTAAAAGCATTTCGAAACTATAAAATTATGAAAGGCTGTGAATAAATTACGAAATCGGAGGTTACGAAATAATAGAAGCAAAAGCTCCGTAAATAGGAAATTTTATCTCTTTCATTTCGAGATTACGAAATGACGTAACGCATAATAAATTAACACATTATAAAAGCAAACTATGAAATCAGTAAGCTTCATATTGGGTAGTGTAGAAAATATGAAATTACGAAAGATTATAAATAAATTACAAAATTATGTCATTACGAAATCAGAACCTCCGAAAATGGATAATTTGAACTTGAGCACTTCGCCGTTATGAAATTACGTAAAGAGGTACATAAATTACGAAATTATACCATTACGAAATTAGAATATACGAAATCATGAAGTTATGAGATTAGATGCTTCGAAATTATGAAGTTTGATGTTAAAAGCATTTCGAAACTATAAAATTACGAAAAGCTCTAAATAAATTACGAAGTCGGAGGTTACGAAATAATAGAAGCAAAAGCTCCGAAAATAGGAAATTTTATCTCTGGCATTTAGAGATTACGAAATGACGTAACGCATAATAAATTAACACGTTATAAAAGCAAACTATGAAATCAGGAAGTTTCATATTGGGTAGTGTAGAAAATATGAAATTACGAAAGATTATAAATAAATTACAAAATTATGTCATTACGAAATCAGAACCTCCGAAAATGGATAATTTGAACTTGAGCACTTTGACGTTATGAAATTACGTAAAGAGGTACATAAATTACGAAATTATATCATTACGAAATTAGAAGATACGAAATCATGAAGTTATTAGATTAGATGCCTCGAAATTATACAGCTTGATGTTAAGTATTTTAAAACTATAAAATTACGAAAAGCTATGAATAAATTACGAAATCATAAATGCAAAAGCCCCGAGAATAGGAAATTTTATCTCTGGCATTTAGAGATTACGAAATCACATAACGCAGAATAACTTAAGAAATTATAAAAGCAAACTATGAAATTAGCAAGTTTGATATTAGGTGGTGTTTAAATTACGAAATTACGAATTAATGAATTACAAAATTATGTCATTACGAAATCAGAACCTCCGAAAATAGAGTTTGAAGTTAAGCACTTCGACCTTATGAAATTACGAAATCAGGTACATAAATTACGAAATCATTAAGTTTGATGTTAAGTATTTCGAATCTATAAAAATACGAAACTCTTTGAACAAATTACGAAATCATAGAAGCAAAAGCTCGGAAAGCAGGAGATTTTGTCTCTGGCTTTTAGAGATTAAGAAATTACGTAACGCAGAATAACTTACGGAAATTACGAAATCTAACTATGAAATTAGAAAGTTTGATATGTATTATGAAATTACGAAACATGGTAAATAAATTATAAAATTAAAACATTACGAAACATTTCAGAAAGTGTGTAAAGAAGTTAAGAAAACACGTAATTAGGACATAATTATGTAATTGGATATTTCGTACTTACTTATCTTAATAAATTACGAAATCATAAAACGAAAGAAAGGAAATTAAACATTGAACTGATCTCTTTTTTTTTCTTGTCCCATTCTTTATGACGCTTTAGCTCTAGTCCTTCAAAAGTTGCCTTGTGTTCATTTGGTCTGTTTATTCTGTCTTGTTCCTATAGTCTTTTTGTGTCTTTTGGGTTTTACTCATCTATTGTGTTTCGTTCGTTTCTTTATTCGTTTTGAACTTAGGTCTCTTGGGCCCCTTAGCTCACTTTAATCTTTTTAGTTTCTTTTATCTTTTTGGCCTCTTTGGTCCCTTTTGGTTCGTTTGCTGCTTTCGTTTCATTTCCTTGTTTTGCCTCTTTAATCTCATTGGTTTCTTCACTTGCTTTACTTTGGTCTCTTTTGTATCTATTATCTTTTTTATCCCATTTGTCTTTTCGGTCCACCTAGTCGACAATTGTTTTTTATTCTTTTTCGTTTGTTTAGTATACATATTCTTGTGTCGGTTTATTTTGCTTCATTTTACCCTTAAAATTTGGTCTCTGCTCTCTCCAATGTCTTCTACCTCTTGTGTTTCTTGGTCTGTTTTCGCTGTTTAGCCACTTTGGCTTCTTTAGTTTCCTTAGTATTTTGGGTTATTCCTTTAGTCTCTTTGGTCTCTTTTCTCTTTTTTGTACTCATGTTCTTTAATAAAAAAATATCTATACGACAATAGTAGAGAATGAATTACCTCAGAAGAGTGAAAGAGGGCGTTAAAGAAAAAATTATGTACATAACACATGTGATAGATAACTCAGCACTCGTAATGTAAATATACATATTTTTACAACTGAATTCACGAAAGATAGCTTTTGAGTTTTCCTTAATTTCTTTTAAACCAAATCTTTGGTGAATTCAATAACAAGCAGAACTGGCTAACATATTAAAACCCTTTGCAGAGGTCCCAAAGCCGGAAGCCGCGGCCCCAGAGACGGCAGTTCCGGCTACGACAGTTCGGACAACGAAACGTCCAATCAATACAAACAGAACAGGAAATATCGGTCGGACCCAGATTTCCGGATGCAGAATGCCCATCCGTCCTACCAAGGGGTAGGGCCTTTGTCGCCACATTTTCCCGTGGGTTTTTAATGGTCACTTACACGTCTCATTTAACCCATTATGCGGCCGTGCCGCACTAACCACCCGAATTGCTAAATATGAAACAGATATAATTTCATGCTCGAGTTAATGTTGACAACATTTTAATTTTACAAAGCGTCTTTCTCATGCAGACGAACCCGGGAATTCCCCTAGCGGCAATGCAACAAGGAGGAATCCGCTCCTCCACCCAACAATGGAACCGAAATAAAAGCATCTCGGAGGCCAACCTGCTGGCAACGGACTACGGACGAGGTCTTCACGTGCCCCATCCTTCGCACGTCAGAGATGTCAGACGAAATAGCGTTGCAGAGTTCGGACACCACCACGATTTGATGGATCACAGGTGTGCGAAATTTTCCACGAGTTGTGTGTCCGTGTAACGGTATTTTGCAGTCACATGGTGAGGCCCGTCTCCAAAGCCGAAAGTCATTTATCCATTCCGACTTCGCGAAGGGGGCCCTCCGTTATTAGAACGGATTATTTGAGTCAGGACGAGGATCCGGGAACTTCGTTCATCTACCCCCATTTGCAGGCAAGTAGCAATTTTTTTTTATTTTCAAAACATGGTACCTACTTGTTAATTAAGTTATTTTACACACTCCCCAGAATTTAACACTTCAAAATGTGTATTGTTGAACGAATTACGCGACGACGGAGGCCGCTATTACTGACGTTTCCGGAACGTCCTCTTGGAGGCATTAAGATCTCCAGTCCACATTCTTTGACCAAATTGCAGTTCTGCAGTCTTCTTCTCAAACTTAATAATACGTACGGAAATAGTTAGGAAGGAATTTGTTGCATCATTCCAGGTTGCGTGTAGTTCTATGGAGGCAACATCTGTGAGTTAAGGCTGTCATTTACTAAGGATAGAGCCTAGACCAAATACACGGAAAACATGCTACCATTTTATTGAATTTCAGGAGTTAGTTTTGATTATATTATATTATATTATATAAGTTGCTTCATTTTTAAGAGCATTTTTTTTTTCTTCTGAAAAACAAAGCACAAATGGTAAATTGCAAATAGATGCTCTCTACAAAACCCATCATAAAATGATAAAATTGGCGAACACAAACAGCAGGTTTTTTATGATGCTTTCCAGCTCCCAAAATACGAACTGACCAAGACGAGTTATCAGTAAAAATGCTTTGCAGTAAACTGATTATGTAAATTTTCAGATTCAATTAGCAATTTGTCGAAAAAAAAATTTGTTTTTTGTTATATTCCGGCGATAAAAATGATTTAAAAAAGAAATTAAAAATGTTTTCTGAAAATTGCATAGCACTTGAAATAATTTTGAGAAGAAGAGATCGAGGCTTACTGTACAGGGATCCTCCCTACATTTTAAAAGAAATTCAAAATAAAGAAGATAATAAAAATAATTGGGAATAAAAATTATGGGTCACCATTTAGGGAGGAAAAAGTCTACCAAAACCAAAAAAAAAAGTTGAGGGATGTCATTTAAAAACATTGATTATGATGTCATAGTCCAAAAACCAACAACCAAAAATTTAAATCGCTTCAAGTTTCTTCAAGTCGCTTCAAGACCAAAATATTTCATATTGCCTCAAGTCCCTTCAAAATGTTTCAAGTCTTTTCAATTCGTTTCATGGTTTTGGCAACATCTTAGAAAATGTCTTTTTTAATCTTGGATTTGACAGCAGCCCCTAGAAAGTGTCTTTTTTAATTTTGGATTTGACAACAGCCCCTAGGAAGTCTCTCTTTTAATTTTGGATTTGACAACGTCCCTTTCGAAATTATCTTTTTTAATTTTGGATTTAGGAACATCTTATAAAGTGTCTTTTTTAATCTTGGATTTGTTAACAGCCCCTAAAAAAGTCTCTTTTAATTTTGGATTTGACAACATCCTTATAGAAAGTGTCTTCTTGAATCTTGGATTTGACAACAGCCTCTAGAAAGTGTCTTTTTTAATTTTGCATTTGAGAACGTCCTTTTCGAAAATATCTTTTTCAATTTTGGATTTAGGAACCGCTTAAAAAGTGTCTTTTTCAATCTTGGAGTTGCTAGCAGCCCCTAGGAAAGTCTCTTTTAATTTTGGATTTGACAACATCCTTATAGAAAGTGTGTTCTTGAATTTTGGATTTGCAACATCTTAGAAAGTATCTTTTTTAATTTTGGATTTGAGAACGTCCTTTTCGAAAATATCTTTTTCAATTTTGGATTTAGGAACAGCTTATAAAGTGTGTTTTTTTAATCTTGGATTTGCTAGCAGCCCCTAGGAAAGTCTCTTTTAATTTTGGATTTGACAACATCCTTATAGAAAGTGTGTTCTTGAATTTTGGATTTGGCAACATCTTAGAAAGTATCTTTTTTAATTTTGGATTTGAGAACGTCCTTTTCGAAAATATCTTATTCAATTTTGGATTTAGGAACAGCTTATAAAGTGTGTTTTTTAATCTTGGATTTGCTAGCAGCCCCTAGGAAAGTCTCTTTTAATTTTGGATTTGACAACATCCTTATAGAAAGTGTGTTCTTGAATTTTGGATTTGCAACATCTTAGAAAGTATCTTTTTTAATTTTGGATTTGAGAACGTCCTTTTCGAAAATATCTTTTTCAATTTTGGATTTAGGAACAGCTTATAAAGTGTGTTTTTTTAATCTTGGATTTGCTAGCAGCCCCTAGGAAAGTCTCTTTTAATTTTGGATTTGACAACATCCTTATAGAAAGTGTGTTCTTGAATTTTGGATTTGGCAACATCTTAGAAAGTATCTTTTTTAATTTTGGATTTGAGAACGTCCTTTTCGAAAATATCTTATTCAATTTTGGATTTAGGAACAGCTTATAAAGTGTGTTTTTTAATCTTGGATTTGCTAGCAGCCCCTAGGAAAGTCTCTTTTAATTTTGGATTTGACAACATCCTTATAGAAAGTGTGTTCTTGAATTTTGGATTTGCAACATCTTAGAAAGTATCTTTTTTAATTTTGGATTTGAGAACGTCCTTTTCGAAAATATCTTTTTCAATTTTGGATTTAGGAACAGCTTATAAAGTGTGTTTTTTTAATCTTGGATTTGCTAGCAGCCCCTAGGAAAGTCTCTTTTAATTTTGGATTTGACAACATCCTTATAGAAAGTGTGTTCTTGAATTTTGGATTTGGCAACATCTTAGAAAGTATCTTTTTTAATTTTGGATTTGAGAACGTCCTTTTCGAAAATATCTTATTCAATTTTGGATTTAGGAACAGCTTATAAAGTGTGTTTTTTAATCTTGGATTTGCTAGCAGCCCCTAGGAAAGTCTCTTTTAATTTTGGATTTGACAACATCCTTATAGAAAGTGTGTTCTTGAATTTTGGATTTGCAACATCTTAGAAAGTATCTTTTTTAATTTTGGATTTGAGAACGTCCTTTTCGAAAATATCTTTTTCAATTTTGGATTTAGGAACAGCTTATAAAGTGTGTTTTTTTAATCTTGGATTTGCTAGCAGCCCCTAGGAAAGTCTCTTTTAATTTTGGATTTGACAACATCCTTATAGAAAGTGTGTTCTTGAATTTTGGATTTGCAACATCTTAGAAAGTATCTTTTTTAATTTTGGATTTGAGAACGTCCTTTTCGAAAATATCTTTTTCAATTTTGGATTTAGGAACAGCTTATAAAGTGTGTTTTTTTAATCTTGGATTTGCTAGCAGCCCCTAGGAAAGTCTCTTTTAATTTTGGATTTGACAACATCCTTATAGAAAGTGTGTTCTTGAATTTTGGATTTGCAACATCTTAGAAAGTATCTTTTTTAATTTTGGATTTGAGAACGTCCTTTTCGAAAATATCTTTTTCAATTTTGGATTTAGGAACAGCTTATAAAGTGTGTTTTTTTAATCTTGGATTTGCTAGCAGCCCCTAGGAAAGTCTCTTTTAATTTTGGATTTGACAACATCCTTATAGAAAGTGTCTTCTTGAATCTTGGATTTGACAACAGCCTCTAGAAAGTGTCTTTTTTAATTTTGGATTTGAGAACGTCCTTTTCGAAAATATCTTTTTCAATTTTGGATTTAGCAACCGCTTAAAAAGTGTCTTTTTTAATCTTGGAGTTGCTAGCAGCCCCTAGGAAAGTCTCTTTTAATTTTGGATTTGACAACATCCTTATAGAAAGTGTGTTCTTGAATTTTGGGTTTGCCAACATCTTAGAAGGTATCTTTTTTATCTTGGATTTGACAACAGCCCCTAGAAAGTGTCTTTTTTTAATTTTGGATTTGACAACGTCCTTTTCGAAATTATCTTTTTCAATTTTGGATTTAGGAACATCTTAGGAAGTATCTTTTTTATCTTGGATTTGACAACAGTCCCTAGAAACTGTCTTTTTAATTTTGGATTTAACAACGTCCTTTTCGAAAATATCTTTTTCAATTTTGGATTTAGGAACTTCTTATAAAGTGTCTTTTTTAATCTTGGATTTAATAACAGCTCCTAAGAAATTCTCTTTTAATCTTGGATTTGACAACAGCCCCTTATAAAGTATCTATTTTAATTTTGGGTTTGACAACATCCCTTTAGAAAGTGTCTTTTTAATGTTGCATTTGACAACAGCCCTTAAGAAAGCGTCTCTTTTAATCTTGGATTTGACAACATCCTTAAACACAGAAGTGTTTTCTTGAATTTTGGATTTGGAAACATCTTAGAAAGTGTTTTTTTTATCTTGGATTTGACAACAGCCCCTTAGAAAGTGTCGCTTTTAATTTTGGATTTGACAACAACAACCCTTTTAACTTTGGATTTGACAACATCTTTTAGAAAGTGTTTTGTAATTTTGCATTTGACAAATTCTGGTTCTAACGACTTCTCTTTAGAAAGGGTTTTATACTTTTAAGTTTGACAACATCCACTTGGAAGGTGTCTTGTTTAATTTTGGGTTTGACAACATCCCTTTAGAAAATGTCTTTTTAATGTTGCATTTTACAACAGCCCTTAAGAAAGCGTCTCTTTAATCTTGGACTTGACAACATTCTTAAACACAGAAGTGTTTACTTAAATTTTGGATTTGGCAACATCTTAGAAAGTATCTTTTTTAATCTTGGATTTGACAACAGCCACTTAGAAAGTATTTCTTTTAATTTTGGGTTTGACAACATCCCTTTAGAAAGTGTCTTTTTAATGTTGTATTTGACAACAGCCTTTAAGAAAGCGTCTCTTTTAATCTTGGATTTGACAACACCCTTAAACACTGAAGTGTTTTCTTGAATTTTAGATTTGGAAACATCTTAGAAAGTGTTTTTTTATCTTGGATTTGACAACAGCCCCTTAGAAAGTGTCGCTTTTAATTTTGGATTTGACAACAACAACCCTTTTAACTTTGGATTTGACAACATCTTTTAGAAAGTGTTTTGTAATTTTGCATTTGACAAATTCTGGTTCTAACGACATCTCTTTAGAAAGGGTTTTATACTTTTAAGTTTGACAACATCCACTTGGAAGGTGTCTTGTTTAATTTTGGGTTTGACTACATCCCTTTAGAAAATGTCTTTTTAATGTTGCATTTGACAACAGCCCTTAAGAAAGCGTCTCTTTTAATCTTGGACTTGACAACATCCTTAAACACAGAAGTGTTTTCTTAAATTTTGGATTTGGCAACATCTTAGAAAGTATCTTTTTTAATCTTGGATTTGACGACAGCCCCTTAGAAAGTATCTCTTTTAATCTTGGATTTGACAACATCCCTTTAGAAAGTGTCTTTTTAATTTTGCATTTGACAACAGCCCTTAAGAAAGCGTCTCTTTTAATCTTGGATTTGACAACACCCTTAAACACTGAAGTGTTTTCTTGAATTTTAGATTTGGAAACATCTTAGAAAGTGTTTTTTTATCTTGGATTTGACAACAGCCCCTTAGAAAGTGTCGCTTTTAATTTTGGATTTGACAACAACAACCCTTTTAACTTTGGATTTGACAACATCTTTTAGAAAGTGTTTTGTAATTTTGCATTTGACAAATTCTGGTTCTAACGACATCTCTTTAGAAAGGGTTTTATACATTTAAGTTTGACAACATCCACTTGGAAGGTGTCTTGTTTAATTTTGGGTTTGACTACATCCCTTTAGAAAATGTCTTTTTAATGTTGCATTTTACAACAGCCCTTAAGAAAGCGTCTCTTTAATCTTGGACTTGACAACATTCTTAAACACAGAAGTGTTTACTTAAATTTTGGATTTGGCAACATCTTAGAAAGTATCTTTTTTAATCTTGGATTTGACAACAGCCACTTAGAAAGTATTTCTTTTAATTTTGGGTTTGACAACATCCCTTTAGAAAGTGTCTTTTTAATGTTGTATTTGACAACAGCCTTTAAGAAAGCGTCTCTTTTAATCTTGGATTTGACAACACCCTTAAACACTGAAGTGTTTTCTTGAATTTTAGATTTGGAAACATCTTAGAAAGTGTTTTTTTATCTTGGATTTGACAACAGCCCCTTAGAAAGTGTCGCTTTTAATTTTGGATTTGACAACAACAACCCTTTTAACTTTGGATTTGACAACATCTTTTAGAAAGTGTTTTGTAATTTTGCATTTGACAAATTCTGGTTCTAACGACATCTCTTTAGAAAGGGTTTTATACTTTTAAGTTTGACAACATCCACTTGGAAGGTGTCTTGTTTAATTTTGGGTTTGACTACATCCCTTTAGAAAATGTCTTTTTAATGTTGCATTTGACAACAGCCCTTAAGAAAGCGTCTCTTTTAATCTTGGACTTGACAACATCCTTAAACACAGAAGTGTTTTCTTAAATTTTGGATTTGGCAACATCTTAGAAAGTATCTTTTTTAATCTTGGATTTGACGACAGCCCCTTAGAAAGTATCTCTTTTAATCTTGGATTTGACAACATCCCTTTAGAAAGTGTCTTTTTAATTTTGCATTTGACAACAGCCCTTAAGAAAGCGTCTCTTTTAATCTTGGATTTGACAACACCCTTAAACACTGAAGTGTTTTCTTGAATTTTAGATTTGGAAACATCTTAGAAAGTGTTTTTTTATCTTGGATTTGACAACAGCCCCTTAGAAAGTGTCGCTTTTAATTTTGGATTTGACAACAACAACCCTTTTAACTTTGGATTTGACAACATCTTTTAGAAAGTGTTTTGTAATTTTGCATTTGACAAATTCTGGTTCTAACGACATCTCTTTAGAAAGGGTTTTATACATTTAAGTTTGACAACATCCACTTGGAAGGTGTCTTGTTTAATTTTGGGTTTGACTACATCCCTTTAGAAAATGTCTTTTTAATGTTGCATTTTACAACAGCCCTTAAGAAAGCGTCTCTTTAATCTTGGACTTGACAACATTCTTAAACACAGAAGTGTTTTCTTAAATTTTGGATTTGGCAACATCTTAGAAAGTATCTTTTTTAATCTTGGATTTGACAACAGCCACTTAGAAAGTATTTCTTTTAATTTTGGGTTTGACAACATCCCTTTAGAAAGTGTCTTTTTAATGTTGTATTTGACAACAGCCTTTAAGAAAGCGTCTCTTTTAATCTTGGATTTGACAACACCCTTAAACACTGAAGTGTTTTCTTGAATTTTAGATTTGGAAACATCTTAGAAAGTGTTTTTTTATCTTGGATTTGACAACAGCCCCTTAGAAAGTGTCGCTTTTAATTTTGGATTTGACAACAACAACCCTTTTAACTTTGGATTTGACAACATCTTTTAGAAAGTGTTTTGTAATTTTGCATTTGACAAATTCTGGTTCTAACGACATCTCTTTAGAAAGGGTTTTATACTTTTAAGTTTGACAACATCCACTTGGAAGGTGTCTTGTTTAATTTTGGGTTTGACTACATCCCTTTAGAAAATGTCTTTTTAATGTTGCATTTGACAACAGCCCTTAAGAAAGCGTCTCTTTTAATCTTGGACTTGACAACATCCTTAAACACAGAAGTGTTTTCTTAAATTTTGGATTTGGCAACATCTTAGAAAGTATCTTTTTTAATCTTGGATTTGACGACAGCCCCTTAGAAAGTATCTCTTTTAATCTTGGATTTGACAACATCCCTTTAGAAAGTGTCTTTTTAATTTTGCATTTGACAACAGCCCTTAAGAAAGCGTCTCTTTTAATCTTGGATTTGACAACACCCTTAAACACTGAAGTGTTTTCTTGAATTTTAGATTTGGAAACATCTTAGAAAGTGTTTTTTTATCTTGGATTTGACAACAGCCCCTTAGAAAGTGTCGCTTTTAATTTTGGATTTGACAACAACAACCCTTTTATCTTTGGATTTGACAACATCTTTTAGAAAGTGTTTTGTAATTTTGCATTTGACAAATTCTGGTTCTAACGACATCTCTTTAGAAAGGGTTTTATACTTTTAAGTTTGACAACATCCACTTGGAAGGTGTCTTGTTTAATTTTGGGTTTGACAACATCCCTTTAGAAAATGTCTTTTTAATGTTGCATTTGACAACAGCCCTTAAGAAAGCGTCTCTCTTTTAATTTTGGATTTGACAACATACTTTAAAAAATGCGTTTTTCAATTTCGGATTTTGCCGCATCTTAGAAAGTGTCTTTGTTAATCTTGGATTTGACAACAATACCTTAGGAAGTTTCTTTTTTAATTTTGGATTTATTTTAGAAAGTCTTTTTTATTGTTAAAGTATGTTTAATTCTGGATTTGACAATATTCTTTCAAAAATGTTTCACACTTTTAAGTTTGACACTATCCACTTAGAAAGTGTCTTGTTTAATTCTGGGTTTGACAACAAACCTTTAGAAAGTGTCTTTTTAATATTGGGTTTGAAAACATCATCTTAGAAAATGAATTTTCTTATTTTGGATTTGACAACATTCCTTTAGGTAGTGTTCTTTTTAACTTTGACAACATCTTTAGAAAGTGTCTTTTGTAATTTTGCATTTGACAATATCTTAGAATTTTTTTTATTCTTGTGTATGACAATATCCTCCTAGCAGTTATGTTTAACTCTGGTTCTAACAACATCTTTTTAGAAATGGTTTTATACTTTTAAGTTTGACAACATGTATCTAAGTTGCCAGCTCCCTCTCATTTTTCCGTTATTTCATTCTTTCATCGACATAGCTGTAATATAAAGATTTATATGACTTCATAAATCATTCATACATCCAGTAGGCTATAATACTCAAATTTATCGGTCCACTAAATCTAAGCTAAAATGGAAATCAGGGTCGAGGTCGCCAGCTGGGTCCCGCAACAAGTTGCACAAAAAACTTTAGGTCAGCTGTTTATTATTTTTTAATTTTAGGAATTTACCATAACATACCTAAAACGCATTTATCTTTAGGTTGGTGGAATCGGCGTCTGGCCCAACTCGTCCTCATGTTTCGAGTCGAAGCAGCACCTCCTCCTCAACGACGTATCCTTCGAAATCCGAGGCGGAGAGATCATGGCCATCATGTCCACGTCGGAGGAAGAGGGCACAGCTCTGCTCGACCTGGTGGCCGGAACCGCCTCGTCCATCGTCGGCGACATCATCCTGAACGGACAAAACATGAAAGCCGACGCGTTACGGTCTCGCGTGGCTTACGTGCAAAGTGACCCTCATCTGTGCAAAGACATGACGGTGATACAAACGTTGCGGTTTCACTACGATCTCAAGAAGCCGACCGACAAATTAGGATACTTGAAAATCGATGCCATGGATAGGGTGAGAACGCGGGCCGAGATCGGCCGGTGCTGTAATCTTCTCGTTGCAGATTAATGTGTTAATCGAAGACTTGGGCCTGGAGCAAGTGAGGAACACGAAAGTGGCGGCGATGACGATTTCGGAAAGACGAAGACTGAACGTTGCTTGTCATTTGTTGCTGGACACGGATATCGTGGTGCTGGATCAGCCCACCAGAGGGATGGATATTTTTGACACGTTCTTTCTAGTCGAGTATCTGAGACAATGGGCGAACGGCGGATCTGGAAACGCGCTGGGTAGAATAGTGATTTTGACCCTGCATCCTCCGACGTATGAAATCTTTACGATGCTGTCGAGGATTTTGCTGATTTCCGCCGGCAGGACCATGTTCAGTGGGAGGAGGAGAGACATGTTGCCATATTTTGCTATGGTGGATTATCCTTGTCCTTCGTTCAAGAATCCTTCTGATTATTATCGTAAGTTATCACTTTGATTTGGGAATTTTTTGTGCTTCGGTGGAATTTCCTTAACCTTCTCTCTTTAGTTGATTTAGTTACGCTCGATGACCTATCAGCCGAAGCGATGCTCGAGTCATCGCAAAGAATAGAGCAACTAGCCGAAGTCTTCCGACAGAAGCAGGAACCGATGAGCGACCCGGGACCACCATCGACTCTACCGATGACAGTCAGAAATTCCAACGATATAGTTCAAGGATTTGTATTGTTCACGTAAGTGCGGAAAATAATTGAGGTTGCCGAATTGATTTGTATATCTTCAGGAAATCGATGATCTACACACAACCGTCAACTTTCATGACCTGGTTGACCTTGATCGTCATTTCGGCCAGTCTGTCTTTGATCATCGGTGCGATATTCTGGGACGTTCCCAGCACGGATCCGCAACTAAATCTGAACGACAGGCTGGGCTACCATTACAGTGTTATGTGTGTCATGGCGTGGCCTCTGTTGTTGCTTTTGACGTTGTCGGAAGTGCAGCGGAACAAAAACACTGTAGAGAGAGACATCAAGGACGGATTGTACAGCAGACTGACCTACATTATTTCTAAGGTTCGTCAATCGAACGTTTGAATTAAAAATATCGATCTGTTTTTAGAGCATCATCAACTTACTGCCATCCCTCTTCATCTGGTTAATCTACCTGGTGCCGAGCTACTCAATGTCCGGGCTCTACATGCAAACCCCGAAGAACAACGACGGCTTCCTGATCTACACGGGCATCATGCTCCTCTACTTCATCTGCATCCAGGAGTTCCTCCTCGCTTTCATCTATTTAATCTCGTCGAAAAACACCGCGGTGACCGTGTCGTCCATCCTCCTCACCGCGTTCTCCATCACGTCCGGCTACTTGGTACACTTCAGAGACTTGCCCGTCTACGTAAAATGGTTGGAATTCATCAGCCCCACCACCTGGACCCTGCCATATTTACTGGGTCGCGAGCTGTCCCCGGAAGCCATCGCCAGCAGCTCCGCCCAAATGTACTGTAGAAATAAGCAAGTCCAACACCAGGACATCATAGTGCAAGTGGCGTGCCCCACCGGGAACGGCACCCAAGTACTGTCGAATTACGGATATTTAACGAGCCAGTTGAAGTTTTATAATTACGGAAATGCTCCGGCGGCGTTGGCCGTCTTTTATTTGTTCTTCTTCGTTGTGACGTGTTTGATATTTTTGTGCTGTCGGAAGAAGAGGTCCAAGAATAAAATAAGGACTGATGCCAATAAACCGTAGATACGTAATTGCAGTCATTGTTATTTATGTTAATGTCTAATTTATGTTTGTAAGGTAAGAAATAAATGTCTCAAAACGCAGCAATTGTCATGAGCAGTTGTTCACTTAACCTTTTGACTTCGGTGGGTGTAAATGTGTGCCTGGGGAAGGCCTTGGCCTTTGAATTCTTTCTTTTAGTTTCTTTTTAATTTTTTCCAATGCAACTATATACTAAAACTATTACAGTGTGTTTAGTTCAAGAAAGCATCTATCGTTGAAAGGGTAAATAGAACATTAAAATCCTTAATGTGCAAGCGTTTTAGTTTACAAGAAAATTATAACTTTCTAGATATATTAGATATCATAGAACAATACTTATCACAGAACAATTCGCATGAAACCATCACAAGTTAATAAACGAAATGAACAATATCTTGAAAAACGTTTACACTCACATTAAAATTGCAAACAAAAATAATAAGTATGTCATCGGTGATCACGTTAGAATTAGCAAATACAGAGGTATTTTTGAAAAAGAATACACACCTAGTTGGTCTAATGAAAATTTTACTACCGTTAAAAAAGTGAAATTAACTAATCCAACGCCATACTTACTAAAAGATGAAAGAGGTGAAGATATTTTAGGTGGATTTTATGAAATGGAACTACAAAAGGTAAAACAGAATTTATTGTTAATGGATTAACCATTTTTGATGGACGTACAATTTTATTGTGGGGGTGAGGGCACCCAGGCTCAAGTCTGGGTCAACCTAAAGGTTACTTCAGGTCAAGACTGGGCCAGAACCGGCATTATAATCTCAAGGCCAA
Source organism: Diaperis boleti (assembly GCA_963583935.1). Taxonomy (NCBI): domain Eukaryota; kingdom Metazoa; phylum Arthropoda; class Insecta; order Coleoptera; family Tenebrionidae; genus Diaperis; species Diaperis boleti. Next base: position 3,699,074 of record OY757242.1, read on the forward strand.
GGTCCACTCAGGCCAAGACTTGTCATGACTGGGTCATCAAACTGAAGCAGAACCGGCACTATATTCTCAAGGTCAAAGGTCAATTAATGTCAAAGTGGGCCAGAAGCGGCACTACTTAACCACTTGTTTGTACTACTTCTAGTTTCTATTTTCGTTATTCAAAGGCTTGCTCTAATGCCTCATGGATGTCGCTGCTATCCTAATATTGATAAAAATATTGATTCGTCTTCTCCTTCGCAGGATTTTTTCTGTCTTTCTCTAAATTATTTCTTTGTATTTCTACCCCTTTCTTTTATCGACATCCTTCCTCTTTTACTTTTAATCCGAATTTGTTATTAACTCTTTGTTCGTTTTTTTTTGTGTTACAATTTTTCTTTTTTCATCTCCAAGTTTATATTGTTTTTGGTACTACTTGGAACCCTGACGTTTTGTTGATAAATTCATCTTCAAAAGTGACTCCATATATCACACCGAAGTTTAATAATAATTATTACGGAAATCAATAATCACAGTTTAAACTTAAAAAAAAACAATAAGGGATAAAGTCATGAAGCGATGAACCTTAAAATATTGACCTGACGAAGCCCTAAAAGCATGCAACGATGAAATCATGAAGCCTGGAAAGAGTATCAAAGAGTGAGCGGCTAGCTTGATGGTGCGGCGTCCTCTCCGGCGCCGACTGCCCTTGGTAATATAATATTATATCTCACCAGGTGAAAGCTGTCGACTTGATGATGATGTTGGCAAGGCTTTTTTGCTTGTCCCTTCTCTCTCTCTCTCTCTCTCTCTAGACAGGAAGTAGGTGGCAAACTTAATCTTTTGTCCACAATTTTTGGTGTCAAATTTCACGTTTTGCTGACAACTTTTGGAGAAAAACTTTTCATTTTTGTAGACAATTATTGGTGTCAAATTTGATGTTTTGATAACAACATTTGGTGACAATTTCATTTTTGCTAAAAATTTTTGCTGACAATTTTCGGTTTAAAACTTAATTTTTTGTTGACAACTTCGGGTGTCAAACTTTCTTTTAATCAAATTTCACGTTTTGGTGGCAAACTTCATGTTTTGGGGACAATTTTTGGTGTCAAATTTTATATTTTGCTGACAATTTTTGGTATAAAACTTTATTTTTTATCGACAATTATTATTATTGGTGTCAAACTTCATTTTTGCTGACAATTTTTGCTGACAAATTGATTTTATTTGCTGACAATTTTTGGGGTTAAACTTCATTTTTGGTCGACAATTATTATTGGTGTCAAACTTCATTTTTGTCAAATTTTATGTTTTGGTGACAATTTTTGGTGTAAAAGTTTATTTTTGTCAAATTTCACGTTTTGGTGGGAAACTTAATGTTTTGCTGACAATTTTTGTGTAAAACTTCATTTTTTGTCGACAATAAATTATTGGTGTCAAACTTCATTTTTGTCGAATTTCACGTTTTGTCGGCAAATTTCATGTTTTGGAGACAATCTTTGGTGTCAAATTTTATATTTTGCTGACAATTTTTGGTATAAGGCAATAAATTATTGGTGTCAAACTTCATTTTTGTCAAATTTCACGTTTTGGTGGCAAATTTCATGTTTTGGAGACAATTTTTGAAGTAAAACTTTATTTTGTCAAATTTCATGTTTTGGTGACAATTTTTGGTGTAAAACTTAATTTTTGTCAAATTTCATGTTTTGGTGGCAAATTTCATGTTTTGGAGACAATTTTTGTTGTCAAATATCATATTTTGCTGACAATTTTTGTCTAAAACTTCATTCTATTGTCGACAATAAATTATTGATGTCAAACTTCATTTTTGTCAAATTTCATGTTTTGGAGACAATTTTTGGTGTAAAACTTCATTTTTGCAAATTTCACGTTTTGGTGGGAAACTTAATGTTTTGGGGACAATTTTTGGTGTCAAATTTCATATTTTGCTGACAATTTTTGTCTAAAACTTCATTCTATTGTCGACAATAAATTATTGATGTCAAACTTCATTTTTGTCAAATTTCATGTTTTGGAGACAATTTTTGGTGTAAAACTTCATTTTTGCAAATTTCACGTTTTGGTGGGAAACTTAATGTTTTGGGGACAATTCTTGGTGTCAAATTTCATATTTTGCTGACAATTTTTGTGTAAAACTTCATTTTTTATCGACAATAAATTATTGGTGTCAAACTTATTTTTTGTCAAATTTCACGTTTTGGTGGCAAATTTCATGTTTTGGAGACAATTTTTGGTGTCAAATTTCATTTTTTGCTGACAATTTTTGGTATAAACTTTATTTTTTGTCGACAATATATTATTGGTGTCAAACTTCATTTTTGTCAAATTTCACGTTTTGGTGGCAAATTTCATGTTTTGGAGACAATTTTTGGTGTCAAATTTCATATTTTGCTGACAATTTTTGGTGTAAAATTTCATATTTTGTCGACAATTATTATTGGTGTAAAACTTTATTTTTGTCAGATTTCACGTTTTGGTGGCAAATTTCATGTTTTGGAGTCAATTTTTGGTGTCAAATTTCATATTTTGCTGACAATTTTTGGTGTAAAACTTAATTTTTTGTCGACAATTATTATTGGTGTCAAACTTTATTTTTGTCAAATTTCACGTTTTGGTGGCAAATTTCATGTTTTGGAGACAATTTTTGGTGTCAAATTTCATATTTTGCTGACAATTTTTGGTGTAAAACTTAATTTTTTGACGACAATTATTATTGGTGTCAAACTTTATTTTTGTCAAATTTCACGTTTTGGTGGCAAATTTCATGTTTTGGAGACAATTTTTGGTGTCAAATTTCATTTTTTGCTGACAATTTTTGGTTTTAGTGACAATTTATGGTGACTAATTTCATTTTTGCTGACAATTTTTGGTGGCAAATTGATTTTATTTGCTGACAATTTTTGGTGTAAAACTTCATTTTTTGTCGACAATTATTATTGGTGTCAAACTTCATTTTTGTCAAATTTCAAGTTTTGGAGACAATTTTTGGTGTCAAATTTCATTTTTTGCTGACAATTTCATGTTTTGGTGACAATTTATGGTGACAAATTGATTTTGTATGCTGACAATTTTTGGTGTAAAACTTCATTCTTTGTCGACAATAATTATTATTGGTGTCAAACTTCATTTTTGTCAAATTTCACGTTTTGGTAGCAAATTTCATGTTTTGGAGACAATTTTTGGTGTCAAATTTCATATTTTGCTGACAATTTTTTGTGTAAAACTTCATTTTTTGTCGACAATTATTATTGGTGTCAAACTTTATTTTTGTCAAATTTCACGTTTTGGTGGCAAATTTCATGTTTTGGAGACAATTTTTGATGTAAAACTTCATTTTTGTCAAATTTCATGTTTTGGTGACAATTTTTGGTGTAAAACTTAATTTTTGTCAAATTTCACGTTTTGGTGGGAAACTTAATGTTTTGGGGACAATTTTTGGTGTCAAATTTCATATTTTGCTGACAATTTTTGTGTAAAACTTCATTTTTTGTCGATAATAAATTATTGGTGTCAAACTTATTTTTTGTCAAATTTCACGTTTTGGTGGCAAATTTCATGTTTTCAAGTCAATTTTTGGTGTCAAATTTTATATTTTGTTGACATTTTTTGGTGTAAAACTTCATTTTTTGTCGACAATAAATTATTGATGTCAAACTTCATTTTTGTCAAATTTCATGTTTTGGAGACAATTTTTGGTGTAAAACTTCATTTTTGTTAAATTTCACGTTTTGGTGGGAAACTTAATGTTTTGGGGACAATTTTTGGTGTCAAATTTCATATTTTGCTGACAATTTTTGTGTAAAACTTCATTTTTTGTAGACAATAAATTATTGGTGTCAAACTTATTTTTTGTCAAATTTCACGTTTTGGTGGGAAACTTAATGTTTTGGGGACAATTTTTGGTGTTAAATTTCATCTTTTGTCGACAATTATTATTGGTGTCAAACTTTATTTTTGTCAAATTTTACGTTTTGGTGGCAAATTTCATGTTTTGGAGACATTTTTTGGATGTAAAACTTCATTTTTGTCAAATTTCATGTTTTGGTGGCAAATTTCATGTTTTGGAGACAATTTTTGTTGTCAAATTTCATATTTTGCTGACAATTTTTGTCTAAAACTTCCTTTTATTGTCGACAATAAATTATTGATGTCAAACTTCATTTTTGTCAAATTTCACGTTTTGGTGGCAAATTTCATGTTTTGGAGACAATTTTTGATGTAAAACTTCATTTTTGTCAAATTTTATGTTTTGGTGTCAAATTTTATTTTATTTGCTGACAATTTTTGGTTTAAAACTTAATTTTTTGTTGACAACTTTTGGTGTCCAACTTCATTTTTATCAAATTTCACGTTTTGGTGGCAAACTTCATTTCTTGTCTACAATTTTTGGTGTCATAGTTCATTTTTTGTCCATAATTTTTTGTGTCGAATTTCATGTTTTGGTGTAAAACTTCATTTTTGTCAAGTTTCATGTTTTTGTGTCAAATTTCATGTTTTGGTGTCAAATTTCATGTTTTGGAGACAATTTTTGTTGTCAAATTTCTTTTTTTGCTGACAATTTTTGGTTTAAAACTTGTAAAACTTTTGTCGAAAATTTTTGGTGTCAAATTTCATGTTTTGGTGACAATTTTTGCTGCAAAACTTTTTGTCGACTTTTTGTCGACTCAAAACATGGCTCAAAACATTTTTAGTCGATAAGTTTTGGTGTCAAATTTAATTTTTTGCTGACAATTTTTGGTGGCAAATTTCATGTATTGGAGACTAATTTCATTTTTATTGACAATTTTTGGTGGCAAATTTAATTTTTTTCTGCTCACAATTTTTTGTGCCAAATTTCATATTTTGCTGACAATTTTTGGTGTCAAACTTCATTTTTTGTCGACAATTTTTGGTGTCAAATTTCATTTTTTTGCTGTCAATTTTTGGTTTAAAACATTTTTTGGTGTCAAATTTTACGTTTTGGTGACAATTTTTGGTGGCAAATTTTCTGTTTTGGAAACAATTTTTGTTGTCAAATTTCTTTTTTTGGTTTAAAACTTGTAAAACTTTTGTCGACAATTTTTGGTGTCAAATTTCATGTTTTGGTGACAATTTTTGGTGTAAAACTTAATTTTTTTCTCTCAATTTTTTGTCCCAAATTTCATGTTTAGGTGCCAATTTTTGGTGTCAAATTTCATGTTTTGGTGACAGTTTTTGATTGTAAATTTCATATTTGCCGACAATTTTTGGTGGCAAATTTCATGTTTTGGTGACAATTTTATTATTTTTTTATATTACTCGTGACGCCGGTTTCCCGTGTGTTGCTGTTAATCATTAATTTATTATACGCCGATCTCTCCCAAAATAAATAAATTTAAAATAATCACAGAAGAAAAGTACTTTATTTCACACAAAGCACAAAAAGAACATTTTTACGACATAATTTTTTTACAATTATAATTACGGCACACTTCTATTATAAACACAAAAAAACTAACGACCAATCCCCCAGTATGCAAATAAAAAATAAATCTTAAATGTCTGACAGTTAGGACGATGTTATCGTCTGAAGTTTGGTTCGTGTACGGATTAAACGGAACAAAATTCAACGATAAGCCGTACTGCGACCCCCGCAACAACATTTTTTCAAACTTCCCCAAATACGGAGAATGCTTCTGAAACATGTAATTATCAAAGCCGGGCACAACCGGCTCTCTTAAGATATAAAAGGGCACTCTAGTTCTCTTAACTTTAATTTTCTGCAATATGCCTTCGGCCTGACTCTCCGTTAAAAGGAAACCGTATTTCGGTGTAGAAGCCGAGAGTAATTTCGCACGTTCTTTACTCGTGACGAAGACGAACTTCTGATGAAGACCGTAAGATCGTGGGGTCAATTTCGCGTAGTTTTCCTGAGTGTAAATTGTTAGGTTAGTGTGCTTCAGCTGGGAGATGTTGGTAATCTTGTTGATGTATCCGGGACTGACGACCGAACTGATGAGGAAACAGTGGAACGAAGCCCTCAGTACCACACATAACATGATGAACAGAAGGAGAACGTATTGGACCAACGGCCGTTTTGACGGAAATTTCGGTAACGAATACCCGAGAAAAGCAGACCAGATGTGCAAAAATGTAATTTTCACCCTCCTACCATCCAGACATATTCTATCGGATAACTTTATAGTGGCGAAAGTTGTCACGACTAGTAAAGAGAGAAGGATCCATACCGTGGTCGAAAAAATCGACACAATGTTGCGTTGCACCCTCAGGTTCTTGGTTACGGGTAACAGAAGGACCATCGCGTCCAGCTGATGTGGGTAGGTGAATTCCACGTTCGGGAAGCGATTTATTTCTTGGAAGTGGCTGACGAAACAGAAGTCAGATATGTTGTTCTGAATGTCGTGGTACACTTGATCGAAGCGAGTACCGCTTTTTCCCAAAGGGTCGATCGGCCGGAACGTGCCGTTTATCATCGACAGGATCATCCTCAGTTGTTGGAAATCGCTGCCGTACCACTCGGCGCCGACTTTCACGACGAACGGGGTAAAGTCAAACATCGACACTCTCAGCTGGTAGCCGTTCAGATTGTTTAATTTTCCGGGAAACAGATTTCCTCTGCGGAGTTTACGTGACAGATTCATGACTTTTTCTTCGGTGAAAGGATTGTAGGAAAACACTTGTAGTTTTTCGTGCACGAAAACGAGGACGAAGTTGAGAATATTGTTTTTCCAAACGGTGTTTAAGATCGCAGGTAAGAAATCTGTGGTGTTGACGGTGTCGCAGAGGATAAAGTGGTTTTCGAATCTGCTGCTCCAAAATGGATACGCCTGTATCTGAGTGACGGTCTCGGGAATGTCGGAAATTCTTTCCAAAAAAATGAAATTCCCTTGGGTTGAGACATACTCGGGAACGTTGACGGATGCGGTCGCGATTATCGAGGGACATTTGTTATTTGCGATGAACCAATCGGAAATGTCCCTCGTTAGCGGCAAGTCTACGTTAATGTAACTGCAAGAAGTGTAAGTTCTTGTGATGTGCTTTTTATAACCGACAAGATACTTGTGCAATTCCGATGAAACGGCGTGATTTAAACTAGGATTTAAATAACAGCGAATTAACGGAAGGAAAATCACCAATAGGATGTTTCTCATTTTTCTTACGAGTGGCTTTGATCGAATGGATTGGTTTCAATTGTAATTTGGAGTTGATACATTGTTATGAGTTTTAGTTGAAAAGCTTCCATTAATTTCGTAAGTACGGGCATGGAATCGTTTAGCATAATAGTCATCATTGTAATGAGAAAACACGGGTTATTAATGATAATAAAATTTTGTTTTAAAGTGAGCTTGTAACAATAGAAAAATATCGTTAAGTAGTTTATTCGACTAGTTATTTTCGTCTCTGTTTGTGTGTTTACAAAATGCAGTTGTAAATTAATTAAATTATCGTCACGCTTTACTCGGTTCAGCTAGGGTGTGTAAAACTTCATTTTTTCTAATCGAGTTTGTGATTACTCCACCAATGAGATGTTTCCGACCAGAATCCTTCAAGCTCGATTGTGCCTAGTACCGGATTTTGAGACTTTCATCCGAGGTCTGAGGTCCGACCATCCTACAACAATCAGACCCTTTTCTCTCATCCCACATATTATGTTCAACTGTTTCTCTATCCTCATATAACTTCTATGTCGAGCATTCACGACGACGATCCTGGCACTGGTTTTCTGCGGTTTCACAGAGCTGTAACACAAATGTCAAAGTTTGCAGCTCTGTGTGAATACAAATCACATCCAACCTCTCCAGAAAATCCTGGAGTGCCTCCGTTGAAGCAGCATCAGCTTATAGCAGTTAGAATTGTGTAGAGTTATCTCCCCTCATAGCATATTCTGCAACTTCTCCCTCCACGTTCCAATCAAGACTTCCGGACCTAAACCTGGCCACCATCTTTCTTTCTTTCCCACTCTCGCTCCAAATACATTGGTATCTCTCAAATCATACATCGCATGTACTTCAAGTTGCACCTGGACTCTCTGTCCGTACGTTGGTCCCTTTCGCTCATCTCTACATTCACCACATGCCTCTTTCTCTTAATCTTTCTATTTGTTTAGTCGCGTACCCATTCCTCTGGTAATATTGCTCCCTCTAGTTCTTCCCTGCATTCATTTTCTTTTTTCTCCAGTACTCTTTACTTCCGGCTTTTTTCCCCGCTTTCCACAACCCACTCTATCCTCAACCAATCTCTCTAGCACTCTTCTCGTCCCATACACCACCCTTCGGTCTGTATTCTATCCCTCCCTGGCGCTTTCCTCTTCCTCAATTGCTTTACTTGACTTTTATTTTTCTCCCTCCATCAGCCTCATGAAGTATTCCTCCCACTCTTTCATCGTTATTTGCTCTTTCTCTCTCTAATAATGTAATTCCGCACCTCTTTCTCTGTTTTGATAGCTATTATCTCTCCCTCTTCTTTTCCCGTCTACTGCCTCTTCTTTTCTCCACCTGTCTTTCTATATCTCCTTTTCGCTCTTAGAAACTGCTTATTGCTGTGTTTTTCCATTCTCTTACCTCCATTATTGCATCCCTTTTCCATTGTTCACATTCTTTGTCCCACCATTCATTTTTCTTTCTTGCTTCTCTACTTCTTATTGTCATTTCTCTTTTTTGCGCTGCTCCTTTTATATCTTTCAATTCCCTACATCTCGTTCTTTTAATCTGGCCTTTTCTAGTCAGCTACAGATTTTCCAAATTTTTAAATTGTCAGATTTCCTAGATTTTATAGACACACCAAATTCTCTTCCACAGTTTCTTTTAGATTTTAGATTATAATTTTTTTTGGTTTCTGATACGACTTTCTAGATTTGTTAGAAATAAATTCTCTAGTTTCTCATATTTTATATATTCTCCAGATTCCCTAGATTTTCTAGATTTCCTATAATTTCCAGTTGGCAGATATCCTAGATTTTATAAATACCCCAAAATTTTTTCCACATTTTATTTAGAATTTCGATTATCGATTTCCTAGATACTGTAGATTATAGACTCCCTAGATTTGTAAGAAATAAATTTTACAGCTTCTCATATTCTCCAAATTCCCTTAATTTTCTCTATTTGCTATAATTCTAGATTTTCCAATTTCCAAATTTTTTCGATTTTAGATTATCGATTTCTTAGATACTGTAGAATATGGAATTCCTAAATTTTTTAGATCTAATTGTCTAGCTTTCTCATGTACTCTATATTCTCCAAATTCCCTAGATTTTTTGGTTTTTATATAGATCTAGATTTTCCAATTTCCAGACTTCCTAGATTTCGTAGACACCCCAAATTGTCTTCAACAGATTTTTTTAGAATTCCGATTATCGACTTCCTATATGTATACTGTAAATTATAGACTTCCTAGATTTGTTATATCTAAATTTTTTAGTTTTCTCATAATTATTCTCTATATTCTGCAGATTCCCTAGATTTTCTAGATTTGCTGTAGTTCTAGATTTTCCAATTTCCACATTTTTTCGATTTTACATTATCGATTTCCTAGATACTGTAGATTATGGAATTCCTAGATTTTTTTGATCTAATTGTCTAGCTTTCTCAGATTGTCGATATTCTCCAAATTCCTTAAATTTTTTTTGGTTTTTATATAGATCTAGATTTTCCAATTTCCAGACTTCCTAGATTATATAAACACCCCAAATTGTTTTCAACAGATTTTTTTAGAATTCAGATTATCGATTTCCTATATGCTGTAGATTATAGACTTCCTAGATTTGTTATATTATCCAAATTTTCTATCTTTCTCATAATTATTCTCTATATTCTGCAAATTCCCTAAATTTTCTAGATTTGCTATAGTTCTAGATTTTCCAATTTCCAGATTTTTTCGATTTTATATTATCGATTTCCTAGATACTGTAGATTATGGAATTCCTAGATTTCTTAGATCTAATTGTCTAGCTTTCTCATAATCTCGATATTCTCCAAATTCCTTAGATTTTTTTGGTTTTTATATAGATCTAGATTTTCCAATTTCCAGACTTCCTAGATTTCATAGACACCCCAAATTGTCTTCAACAGATTTTCTTAGAATTCAGATTATCGATTTCCTATATATACTGTGGATTATAGACTTCCTAGATTTGTTATAAATAAATTTTCTAGCTTTCTCATCTTCTCTATATTCTGCAGATTCCCTAGATTTTCTAGATTTGCTATAGTACTAGATTTTACAATTTCCACATTTTTTCGATTTTAGATTATCGATTTCGTAGATACTGTAGATTATGGTATTTCTAGATTTTTTAGATCGAATTGTCTAGCTTTCTAAAATTCTCGATATTCTACAGATTCCATAGATTTTCTAGATTCTCTATAGTTCTAGATTATCCAATTTCCAGACTTCCTAGATTTTATAGACATCCCAAATTGTCTTCAACAGATTTTATTTAGAATGTAGATTATCGATCTAGTAGATACTGTATATTATAGAATTCCTAGATTTGTTACATCTATATTTTCTAGCTTTCTCATGTTCTCTATATTTTTCAGATTCTCTAAATTTTCTAGATTTCCTATTGCTATAGATTTTCCAAGTTTGGAATTGCCAGATTTCCTAGATTTTAAGACACCTCAATATTTCTTCCACAGATTTTTTTAGAATTCAGATTATCCATTTCCTAGATAGTGTAGATTATAGACTTCCTAGATTTGTTATAGCTAAATTTTCTAGCTTTCTCATATTCTCTATATTCTGCAGATTCCCTAGATTTTCTAGATGTGCTATAGTTCTAGATTTTACAATTTCCAGATTTTTTCGATTTTATATTATCAATTTCGTAGATACTGTAGATTATGGAATTTCTAGATTTTTTAGATCTAATTGTCTAGCTTTCTAAAATTCTCGATATTCTACAGATTCCATAGATTTTCTAGATTCTCTATAGTTCTAGATTATCCAATTTCCAGACTTCATAGATTTTATAGACATCCCAAATTGTCTTCAACAGATTTTTTTAGAATGTATATTATCGAACTAGTAGATACTGTATATTATAGAATTCCTAGATCTGTTACATCTAAATTTTCTAGCTTTCTCATGTTCTCTATATTCTGCAGATTTTTGGGATTTTCTAGATTTCCTATTGCTATAAATTTTCCAAATTCTGCAATTGCCAGATTTCCTAGATTTTATATTCTGCAGATTTCCTAGATTTTCTAGATGTGCTATAGTTCTAGATTTTACAATTTCCAGATTTTTTCGATTTTATATTATCCATTTCGTATGTACTGTAGATTATGGAATTCCTAGATTTTTTTATATCGAATTCTATCTAGCTTTCTCAAATTTTCGATATTCTTCAGATTCCATTGATTTTCTAGATTTTCTATAGTTCTAGATTTTCCAATTTCCAGACTTCCTGGATGTTATAGACACCCCAAATTGTCTTCAACAGATTTTTTAGAATGTAGATTGTCGATCTCATAGATACTGTAGATTATAGAATTCCTAGATTTGTTACATCTAAATTTTCTAGCTCTCTCATGCTCTGTATATTCTGCAGATTCTATAGATTTTCTAGATTTCTTATTGCTATAGATTTTCCAAATTTTGCAATTGCCAGATTTAATAGATTTTATATACACCCCAATATTTCTTCCACAATTTTTGTTAGAATTTAGATTATCGATTTCCTAGATAGTGTAGATTATAGACTTCCTAGATTTGTTATATCTAAATCTATATTCTGCAGATTCCCTAGATTTTCTATATTTTGTATATTCTACTCTTTTACTCTACCGCTCTTTGTTCGTGCCATATTTTGATCATCACCTTCTTTTGTTCTTTCTTTTCCTAGTTTCTCTTGTCTCCCTCTTCCTATACTTATTTCTATAGGCAGATGGTCTGACTCTATTCATTTCCCAATTTCGGAATTCTTCTACTTCTTCCCATTGTGCCTCGAGCGCCAGTACGGTAGGTACCGGTTTGGCGGGTGTGGGGGAAATAATTGTAGCACGGGCTTACAGTTTTTTTATGATTCACCCTATACACAACGGTCCGTCCCGGTATACCCACGCAATCAGACAACCGGTGGGTACAGTAATTTTAAAACGACAGGCGGCTTTTAGGAACGGGAAATAGCGACCGGAAGAAACCCGTCCGGACATTAGTCGGTACCAGGATATTACCAGGTCGATAGGAAGGGGGATAGGCGGCAGGGCAAAACTCACATCTGAAGATTTTCATCCGCGCGACGTCTTTTATAGAGGAGAACGGAATGCGTAGCTTTTGACTCAGGTGAAAAGTAGTTTAGGTTTTCATCCCATGTTCGGTGATTTAATTCGCAGTATTGGGCTATCATGGTTTTGACGACAAGGTTAGTGACTCACGGAGGCAAGCTCGACAACTTCAGGTTGAGTCAATCGCTTGCTGACGTTCTCGATTCCTTCTATTCCGGGAATAATGAGGTCATCCTTTCGGCGTAATCGAATATTCTTGAAGGATGAGATCATCCTATTTGTGCGAGTGTCGTATAGTATGAGATCACCGCGACAGAATTTTCTAACCTGACGAGAGCATCTTATGTGAACAATCATTCCCAGACGTTCTCATGATCTGTGGACTGTTCTAGATCAATGCCGTTACCATATATGGTCATTCCAATAATTGGATGACATCATCCGCTTCCGGTGCCGTCACGCCGTCGTCTCAATATACTCAAATTTACATTTTTGATGAATGGTTGACAAACTGGTTCGGAATGACAACCATTTTCCTATTGTATCCACATCTCGTTTCTAGTATTTCACATTATTTTGTGACTAAAAACCATATGGTTCTTGGCACCACATGTGAATGCGGTGGGCGGGTGGGCCGCCGCATCTACAACTGACTGACTGACTAATGGTACTGTAATTACAAGCACTTGATTCCTGTATTACCGAGCTAAAGGTAAACATGTGGTAGAGAGGTTAAGTAGCGAAAAATAGAGAAACAGAAGGTGATATAAAGAAAAAATTAGAGAAGATATTGAGAAAAGCGAGAAGAGGTATTAGAGAAAGGTATTAAGAAAGAACTGGACAGGGAAGAGGAGATATAGTCAGGAAAAAGAATAAACTGGCGAAACCGGAAGACAACGACGATAAAAACCGCTCGCTCAGTCAGGGAAGCCGGGACTCTTACCTGGAGGAAAGGAAAAGAAAGAGAAAAGTGGAGGGTAGAACAGAAAAACAAGAAGAGGAGGAAGAGACATTTTTTCAAAAAAGTAAAAAGACGGCGAGGTCTCTTGGAGTAAAGAAAACACAGAAGACATCAGAGAGAAGGAAACGGACACGGAGATGGAGAAAAAAATATTGGAGCTGTTGCAAGAGTTGAAGGAGGAGATGAAAGAAATAAGACGAGAAAACAAGAAACTCAAGAGAGAGATAGAGAGGCATAGAGAAGAATTTAAAGAGAAGGAGAAGAGATGGGAAGGAGAGAGAGACTGGTGGAAGGAGAGAGTGGAAAAGCTGGAAGAGAGAATGGAAATCGAAGAAAGAAGAAAAAAGAAGAACAACATTGTGATAACAGGATGGGACGGGGAAAGAAAAAGTCATGTAAAAAAAGAGGATGTAGAGAAGTTTTTGAAGGAAAATGTAGAGGATAGTAAAGTAAAAGATTGTTACAGGATTAACAAGGATCAAGTATATTCCTATATTACCGACCGTCACGACAGCACGTGGAAAGAAGTGTCCAGAAGAAAATTGAGGAAAATAGAGCAAACAAAACAGAGAAAAGCGAAGAAGGCAGCAGAAAAAGCAACATAAACAAAAGGTAGGAAGAGATAGAGTGCGAGGAGTGAAGAAAAGCCAGAGGAAGAAACAGTAACGTCAACAAAGAACTCCGGTAACCAACAATACACGGTACAGTGTAGAAGGTTGCGGACCGGTATGAAACAGGAAGAAGAATTCAAAGAAGATAAAGAGGAAACCAAACGAAAAAGAGACATAGAAGAAAGCCCAGTAGCCTTTCAAAAAAGTAAAAAAACAGCAAGATCTCCAGGAGACGAAAGAACGCAAAAAGAAGTGGAGAAGAAGATGGAGGAAATGACAAAAAGTATAATGGAAGACCTTAAACAAATCAAGGAAGACACAAGAGAGACGAGGAAAGAAGTGAAAGAGCTGAAAAACGACAACAGACAGCTCAGGGAAGATATGGAAGGACTAAAGAGAGAAGTGAACCAACTGAAGAAAGCGATGGAAGAAAAAGAGGAAAAATGGAGAAAAGAAAAAAGCTTACTAGAAAAGAAGATAGGACAGATGGAGTCGAAGATGGAGGAAAAAGAAAGAGGTGAAAGAAGAAATAACATAGTAATAACAGGGCTAAGACTAAAAGGGACGGGACAAAACATGAGAAAAGAAATCGAGAAATGGATTGAAAAGGAGTTGGAAACAGAAGTGAAAATAACAGAGGCCTATGCCATAAAGGGAGAAGAAATGGTAATAGCAAAAACTGAGAGTTGGGAACAGAAGCTGAACGTCATGAGGAATAAAGAAAAACTTAGGAATAAGACAGGACCGAAAATCTTTGTGAACAGCGACCTAACAAGGAAAGAAAGAGAGATACAGAAAAAGATAAGAGAGATAGCGAAGAGGGAAAGGGAAGAAGGAAAGACGGTAAGGGTAAGCTACAGGAAACTGCAGGTTGAGGGAAATTGGAGGAAATGGAACGATGACACCGAGCGACTGGAAAATTTTTAAATGAGAAAGGAAAAAACCGGGAAAGAAAAAGCAGACAGAAGGCAAAAAGAAAGAAGGTACACGATTCAACGGGAAAGCAACAGAAGAAAATAAAAGGAAGAATAAAATTGGTATATTGGAATGTAGCGGGTATAAGAAACAAAGGAGAAGACTTCTGAAAATACATAAGCGAATTTGACGTAATTGGAATGGTAGAAACGTGGGTAGATGAAAAGGAGTGGAAGAAGATAGAAGAGAGAATGCCGAGAGATTATGTATGGAGATGTCAAGCAGCAGAAAGGAAAAACAAGAAAGGACGAGCGAAAGGAGGCATTATCACAGGAGTAAGGAAAGAAATTGAAGACGAAATAAAAACAAAACAAGAACTACAGAGAACTGGAATAACAGAAAGAAATCTAAAAATAGGAACAAAAAAAGTTAAAGTAATCACGGTATACAGTAAAGAGATGAGTAAAACAAAACAAATGTTAGAAGAGACCATAAGTGAGACAGAAAAAAGAATTGTAATAATTGGGGGCGACTTTAATGCTAGAATTGGGACAAGATTAGGAAGACGGAATAATGAGACAGAAGATGCGAGAAGAACATCGAAGGACAAGACAGAAAATAAAGAAGGAAGAAAAATGATTGAATTTATAGAAGAGAGAGGATACGAGGTACTGAACGGGAACTGGAAAGATGATACAGGAGAATTTACGTACGTGGGGCCGAGAGGAGAATCAGTGATTGACTACGCAATAGTCAATCAACATGCATTGGATGAAGTAAGAAGATTCGAAGTGGGAAACAGAGTGGAATCAGATCACCAACCGTTAGAAATGGAAATCGCCGGAGAAGAAATAAAAAGAAAAAAACCTAAGAAAGAAACAATTATAAAAACAATCTGGGAAGAAGAAAGCATACAAAAGTACAGAAGTGCGCTACAACATGTTGAAAGAGAAAAAGAAAAACAAAAAGACACCGAAACAAGAATGAAAGAATTCGAAAGGAGAATGAGAGAAGCGATGACAACAAAGAAAATAGAAGTAGAAGTGGGAGAAAGAATGGGAAGAAATAGATGGTGGGATAAAGAATGCCAGGAAATGAAAAGACTTGCCAGAAAGCAAATGAGAAAATGGAGAAGTGGGAAGGGATCAAGAGAAGAATACCGGAAGCAATTAAAGAAATACAAAGACACTTGTGAGAAGAAGAAGGAAGAAAAGAAAAGAGAAGAAGAAGAGGAAATTAGATCAATCAACACAGAAGAAGAAGTTTGGAAATACATAAACAGAGAACGAAAAGTGAAAAAGTGGGCAGACGAGAAGATAAGGATAGAAGAATGGAGAGAGTATTTTAAAGAATTACTAGACGGAAAGGACGAAACGGAAAGAAGACAGAAGGGAGGAGGACCAAGAGAACAAGAGAAAGGGGAAGAGATTACGAAGGAAATGATTAAAAGGGGTATAGGAAGAATGAAGAAACGAAAAGCGGCGGGAGAAGATGAACTGCAAAATGAAGCGTGGATCTATGCAACAGAAGAAATAATAGAGATAATGAGGGAGATAGTAAACGACGTCTGGCAAGGAAAGGGGCTACCAAGCCAATGGAGGATGGGGCTAGTGTGTCCGATACACAAAAAAGGAACAAGAGAAAAGGTGGAGAACTACCGAGGAATAAGTCTGCTGAGCACGGCGTACAAGATCTACGCAATGATACTGGAAGATAAATTGAAGGAAGAACTAGATGAAAAAGATTTGTTACCAGATGGACAAGCGGGTTTTAGGAGAGGGAGAAGCACCATCGATAACGTGTACATCTTGAAACATCTAATAGATAAAGAACTCGATAAGAAAGGAGGGAAGATGTACGCGCTGTTTGTAGACCTGAAGGCGGCTTTTGACAGTGTAAATAGAGAGAGATTATGGGAGTACCTAAGAGAGAAAGGAATCAACGAGCAGCTGGTGAGCAGAATAGAGGAAATTTACTTAGAAACGGGAAACAAAGTAAAAGTAAACGGGAAAACAAGTAAAAGATTCTGGACGACGAAAGGAGTAAGACAAGGATGCCCACTCAGTCCCAGTCTATTCGCGGCATATATAAGCGACCTGGAAGAAAAACTAAGACTATCACAGGCAGGGGGAGTGGTGGTAGGAAAAACGAAAGTCCACTCGTTGGCATACGCCGATGATATGGTGTTAATAGCGAGAGAGGCCAAAGAAATGAAGGGAATGATAAAATGCCTAGGAAGATACCTGAAAAGAAAGAAGCTAAAGTTAAACGTGGAGAAAACAAAAATGATGATTTTTCAGAAAGGAGCCAGAAGAAAGAAAGAAGAATGGAAGTGGGAAGGAAAAGAACTAGAAAACGAAAAAGAATTTAAATACTTGGGTTACACCTTTAACGAGACTAACAACGAGAAAAGTCATATAAAGGAACTAGAAAGGAAAGCGAACAGGGTGGTAGGTCAAGTATGGGGAATAGGCGAGAGAAAATTCGGACGAGATATAAGAAGGAGAGGACTGATGTACGAAAGGCTAGTACAGAGTGTAATGATGTACGGAGCAGAAATATGGGGATGGAAGGAGCAGGAAAAGCTGGAAGCAATCCAAGCGAAGTACTGGAGATGGGTACTAGGGTTGGACAGGGAAACGCCAGCATATATCGTACTAGAAGAAGTAAAGAGAGACAAGATAAGAGTGGAAGCAGGAAAAAGAGCAGTAAGATTTGAAGAGAGAATAAGAGAAAGAACGGAATGTAAGATCTTGCAAGAGTGTTGGAAAGAGATAAAGAATGGGAACATGGAAAGAGCAGGAAAAGAGAGAAGAAAATACTACGAGAGAAATGGGTATGCAGTGGAGGAGGTAGAGAGGCGAAGAAATAATGGAGTAAATGTACTAAGAGAGATAGTTGAGGTGGGCCGAGACGTACAGAGGCAGGAAAGGAGAACGAGGATTAATGAGTCAACGTATAATGGAAAGTATAGGTCACTAATCACGGAGGAATTGCCGGCATACCTGAGAAAGGAAAGCGAGAAGAACGATAAGAAAGTAATAGCAAGGTTTAGATGTGGAAACGAGGAAAGAGAAAACAAATACTGGAAGGAGAGAGACGAGAGAGTGTGCAGACTATGCAGAGAAGGAGCAGAAACAATAGAGCACATGATGAAAGAATGTGAGGAGCTGAGAGAGGAGAGAGAAGATTGGAAAGTACTGATAGGAGAAGAAGGGAAAGGACTAGGCTGGATGAAAGGAGTTTTAGACAGAAGAAAGAATGTAGAGAAAAGGGGGGAAGAGATGGGAGGAAAATGAAATTAATTTAGCTATTGGTGATGTTTATGTTTTATAGTTTTATTTAATCAGTATTCAGTTATTTAGTATTGTATGGGAATAGGAATCCTTTTCAAAGCCGAAAGGCAAGGAAATATATCTTATTATTATTAACAAGGATCAAGTATTGGTGGAGATGGAGGGATGGGGTGAGAAGGAAAGAATAATGAAGCACAAAGGAAAATTGAGGGAGAAGAGGGAAACAAGGTGGATAAACATAGACAACGACCTCACAAAGAAAGAAAGAGAGGTACAGAAGAAACTAAGAAGTATGGCGAAGGAAAAAAGGGAAGAAGGGAAAGAAGTAAGAGTGGGATACAGGAAATTACTAGTGGACGGGGAGCAATGGAGATGGAATGAAAGAGAGAGAGTCTAGAGGTTTTCCAATAAGAAGAAGAAGGGGAGGAGGGAAAAAGGGGGACAACGGCAAAGTAAAAAGGACAATGAAACGGGAAAAAAGAAACAAAGAAGGAAGTAGGAGGGAAACTAAGGAAGGAAGGGGAAAAGCAAAGAAGGTAACGAGAATAACAGTGGTGAGGGCACTATTTTGGAATGTAGTGGGACTAGGGAAAAAAGAAGAAGATTTTTGGGACTATGTGAAGGAGTTTGATATTGTTGGATTAACAGAAACATGGACAGAAAGCTGGGAGAAAATAGAAAAACTGTTACCAAAGGAGTTCAAGTGGGAATGGCAAGAGGCGAGAAGGGGAAAGAAAAAAGAAAGAGCAGCAGGGGGAATAATAACAGGGGTAAAAAAAGGAATAAAAGAGAATACTAAAAAGAAGGGAGAAGAGGAAGGTCACATGGTGAGAAACGTTAAAATAGACAGTAAATGGTGGAAAATAGTGACAGTGTACAGCAAAGAGATGAAAGAAACAATAAGCAAGATAGACGAAACATTAAAAGACAACAGGGAAGAATGTCTGCTTCTGGGAGGGGATTTTAACGGGAGAATTGGGGAAAGAGGAGACAGGAATTGGGAAGAAGAGAGAGGAGAGGGAAAAAGAAAATCCAAAGACAAAAAAAAACGCGGAAGGACAGAAGTTGATGGAATGGATAGAAGAAAAAGGATGGGAAGTGCTGAATGGAAATAAACAAGGGGACGAAGAAGGAGAATAGACCTACATAGGCGGTAGAGGAGAGACGGTGATAGACTACGGAATAGTAAACGAAGAAGCATGGGAAGAAGTCGAAGAATTCAGAATAGGGGAAAGAGTGGAGTCAGACCATCTGCCTATAGAGATAAGTATAGGAAGGGGGAGAGAGAAGAGAGGAGGAGAAGAAAAAATAGAGGAAATGCGGAAGGTGATAATTAAAGTATGGGACGAGCAAGGGGTGGAAGAGTATAAGAGAAGACTGGAAAAAGCAAGATTTAAAGAACAAGAAGTAGGGAAAATGGAGAAAGAATTGGTAGAAATATTGGAAAAAGCAGCGACAAAAACAGAAATAACAGTAAGAGGTGGAGGAACAAAAAGAAAGAATAAATGGGAGGGACAAAGAATGTGAGCAACGTAAAAAGGAAGCAATAAAGGAACTAAGAAAGTGGAGAAAGACCAAAGGGAACAGAAGTGGCTTTTTAGAAGCGAAAAGAAGATACAGAGAGAAAGAAAAAAGAAAATGGGAGCGAGGAGATAACGATGAGTGAGTGGGAGGAGTACTTCATGAAGCTGCTGGAGGGAGAAAAGGAAAAAAAGAAAACGGAAATAGAGACGAAGAGAAACCGAGTAGAACCTGAAGGAGAAGAAATTACAATGGAAGAGGTGGAGAGGCATGTGAAGAAACTGAGGAAAGGGAAGGCACCAGGGAGGGATAGAATACAGAATGAGTCGTGGATATATGGGACGAGAAGAGTGCTAGAGAGGCTGGTGGAGGTAATGAATGGGGTGTGGAGAGGAGAAGGATTCCCGGTAGGGTGGAGAGAGGGGGTAATTTACTGCATTTACAAAAAAGGGGAGAAAAATAAAGTAGAAAATTACCGAGGGATAACTCTCCTAAACACAGGGTACAAGTTGTATGCATCAATTCTGAATGAAAGGATGAGCAGAGAGATAGAGGAAAAGGGAGCATTACCAGACAGCCAAGCAGGATTTAGAGAGGGGAGGGGAACTATGGATAATGTATACATCCTGGACCATTTGACGAAGAGTGAGTTAAAGAAGAAAGGGGGGAGGGTGTATGCATTATTCGTAGACTTCAAGGCGGCTTTTGACAAGGTGGACAGAGAGAGGATGTTTGAGTGCCTGAGGGAGAAAGGGGTAAATGAATGGCTGGTAAGAAAGGTGGAGGGGATGTATGAGAAAACAAAAAGTAAAGTGAAGGTTGGGGAGAGGGAAAGTGAATGGTTTGTGACAACAAAGGGAGTGAGGCAAGGTTGCCCGCTCAGCCCTTTGTTGTTCACGATGTATGTGGCAGATATGGACGGAATGTTAGAGAGAGCACAAACAAGTGTGGAGCCTGGCGTTTGCGGATGATGTGGTAATGGTGGCAAAGAGTGAAAGAGAAATGAAAGAAATGATAAAGAGTTTAGGAAAATATGTGAAGAAGAAAAGACTAGAAGTGAATGTAGAGAAAACAAAAATGCTGGTGTTCAATAAGAGAAAGAGGAAGAACGAAGAGAGTGATTGGAGGTGGGAGGGAGAAGTAATAGAACAAGTAAAAGAATTCAAATACTTGGGGTATGTGTTCAATGAAAGAGCCACAGATAAGGCACATATTAGAGAACTGGCAAGAAAAGCGAACAAGGTGATAGGATGTGTATGGGGAATAGGAGAGAGAAGGTGGGGAGGCGATTTTAAGAGGAGAATGATGATGTTTGAAAGTCTTATTGAAAGCGTGTTGTTGTACGGAGCAGAGGTCTGGGGATGGAAAGAACAAGAGGAGATGGAGAGGGTCCAAGAGAAATATCTGAGGTGGGTGTTAGGGGTGGAGAGAGAAACGCCAGGGTACATAGTGAGAGAAGAATGCAAGAGGAATAGGTTGAGAGTGAAAGCGGGAAAAAGAGATTTTGAAATTGGATTTAACACGAGAATGAGTTCTGGTTTTTAAAGGAAAAAAAATAAATTTTTGTTATTTCTCATCCATTTAGTCGGTCGATGAGTACAGTGGACAGGGCTTCAAAAGCTGATGCTTGTTTTTCACGCCATTTGCACTTCTGATGTTTTTTAGCAACTGAGTCAGCGGTGCGGCGATTTGTGAAACCTTTGCAACTCACAGCCTTTGATCGAGCGTTGAAAGAACTGACACTTTTCGGCATTCGGCACAAGAGGATTGCGGATTTTCTTTATCTTCGTCCCAGGTTATCCTTAAACCAATAATGGCGTCTAAATAAGCGAACGCTTTTCGGTCCTAGAACGGTGTCCAACTTTCTATGATACGGCGGTGATCTTACGAAAATCAATGCAGAATCGGTGTTTTCCGTTTTTACTTGTGATGGACTCCACGGGCTGAGGGTTCGCATCCGGTTTACCTCTTCGGCCATTATATTCAGCATGAATCGGTGTGGCGATACGATTCCGGATAAAATGTATCGGAGGGGTGGGCGGAGCTAAAAATATTAAATAATTGTGTTAGCGGTTGTTTTTTCATTGGCCGTTATACAGCTCATTCCATAGTAAGTAGGGAACTTCCTACATTAATACAAACTGTTTGCATTAAAATTTATGACTTTTATTCCATTTCATTCATAAAACACATAAAAATCGATAATAATGGTTACAGCAGTAGTAAATATTTGTTTTCGATTCCCTACTTTACCTTACGATAATATCTGTCGTAATTAATATAGATAAAGAATGCAACAAATTCAATTTTTTTTTATATCGGGTCTTCATGATTCATACATCATGTTGCTTCTGAAAAACAAAATTTACATGGAGAATTTTGACGTTCAACGCTTACTGGATGTATGAATCATTAAATTTATCAGGGCCACCCATGACCGCATCAATTTGTTACGCTGATCAAATTGGTATAGCTCCTATTACATTTCTGAGGCAAACAAGCTAGGAACTGGGCAATTGCACATCATTAGCAATCGATTGTCTTCCATCACGTTGATAACTAATTACTATACATCTAAACAATTCCATAATACTTAGAAAATTGTCGGAAAAATAGTCTGTGCATTAATTTGCCCAATTCCGGTTTAATTTATTTACTGACACAAAAATAATTCACTTTCCCGCTTTACCTTTTAACATGTCAAACGTCTTTTTGACACTAACTTTTTTGCCTTTAATTCACTGTCACCTAAATTTTAGTTTGAACGACACTGTTTCGTCAGAGCTGCATAAATACCTCGCCAGTTATAAACACCGAATAAGAAGAAATTACGCCTCTTGCAGTTACATCAATGTTCATTTACCGCTTACAAGAGATATTTCCGACCGGTTCATTCGAGAGAACGAGTGTCCGTCGATGCTGGCCACGGGATTCGTCAACGTACCGGAATATGTGTCGACTGAAGGGAATTTTATTTTTTTGGAAAGAATTTCCGACATCGGCAAGACCATCAGTCAGTTAGAGGAGTACTCGTTTTGGAGCAGCAGATTCGAAAATCATTTTATAATTTGCGACGGCGTCAACACCACAGATTTTTTACCTCCGTTTCTGAAAACGATTTGGAAAAACAACATTCTCAACTTTGTCATCGTCTTCGTCCACAAACACTTGGAAGTATATTCTTACAATCCCTTCATCGAAAACAAAGTTACCAACGTTTCGGAGGGTGATTTATTTACTGATAAATTGAACAATTTGAACGGGTACTCTCTGCGGGTGTCGATGTTTAATTTTTTTCCATTCGCTGTTAAAGTCAAAGGCCGTTGGTACGGTAGCGATTTCCAACAACTCAAGATGATGGTGACAAAGGTTAATGCCACGTTTGTTGTTGTCGAACCGATACGGAAGAGTGCCGATGCTTTTGTTGAGGCTCACGACGACATTACAAACAAGAAGTCTGACCTCTGTTTCGTCAGTCATCTTCTAGGAATAACTAGAGATCGTTATATCGAATCCACGTATCCACATCAACCAGACGCGTTAGTTCTTGTACTGCCGATAACCAAAAATCTGAGAAAGCAACGCAGCATTCTATCCATTTTTTCGACCGCCGTTTGGGTACTCCTATCAGTACTGATTGCCACAATTTTTGGGACAATAAAGTTGGCAAACAAATTTGAAGTGACGTTTTTACACATCTGGGCTGCATTTCTCGGCCTTCCTTTACCGAAATTTCCAGACAGGCAATACTTGTTGATTTTATTCGTCATGCTGTGCGTAGTATTCAGGGCTTCATTTCAGAGTTCCTTGATCAGCTCGGTGGTCACTCCCGGTGATATCCGCAAAATTACCAATATTTCCGATTTGAAACACGTTAACATGACGATCTACACTTGGAAAGTGTACGCCGACTGGACGCCGGAAACCTACGGCCTTCACGACAAGTTCGCTTTGGTCGAAAATACAGAACGCTACAAACTGTTCTCAGTGGCTAAACCTGCGACCGGTTTTCTTTTGAGAAGAACCCAAGCCGAAGCCCTTTTACAGCGAATAAGGCAGCAGAGAAAGAAAGTGCCGTATTACATCATGAGCGAACCGATCGTCCCCGGTATGGATATGTACCTGTTTCAGAAGCATTCTCCGTATCTGCGGAAATTTGAAAAATTAATGATGAGGGGGTTCCAGTATGGCTTGTCGTCAAATTATGTACCCTTCAATGCGCCTACAATTGAAACTAGCGATGATAATATCGTTCTGAGCGTGAAACACCTCCGATTTGTTTTTTATCTCCATAGTGGCGGATTAGTTATTAGTTTCTTTGTTTTTCTGATCGAACTGTTTTGTTATTATAAATGTAATTCTAATAAGTCGCTTTAAAATATTACAATTTTTAATTGTTTAATTTAATCACTATGCGCATAAGCTTTGAGTTTCGTATTCTAATCTACCCTTCGCTGTGGCTTTCGTGTCGTGCTAGCGGTTACGTTTGGCAACGCCGCAATTATATCAGCTGTTTGCGTGGACGTATTGTCAAATGTAGATTAGATCGGGTTAAATGTTTCTCTCGCCCACTCAGATAATTCTAAAAGAATGCCGCCAATGCAGGTAAGGAAATAAATCGTGATTCATTAACGAGGGCATCCACCATTTTCACTCATTTTTTTTAAATTTGACATTTGTTGACATAACACTCTTGATTAACTTCATAATGATTTAAATGTATTAGAAATGCGATATCAAGACTTATCTGAAAATCAGATGAAAACCGCATATCCGATCAAAATTGCTATTACCCGTCAGAGACCACGAGGAGGTACGAGCTTTCTCTGACAAAAAAAAAGAAAACATCATGTCTTCTAAAAACTAAATAGGTACTTCTAAAGACATTTGTTGACATAACTCTCAATTTCAAAATTATTTAAATGTATTAGAAATGTAACATCAAGACACATCTGGAGCTTTTTGGAACCTACCTTTAACGAGCGCATCCACCATTTTTACTATTCTTTTTTTAATTTTTCTAAATGATACTTCTAAAGACATTTGTTGACATAACACTCAATTTCAAAATGATTTAAATGTATTAGAAATGTAACATCAAGACACATCTGAAACTTTTTGGAACCTACGTTGAACGAGCGCATCCACCATTTTTACTCATTTTTTTTCTTCAATTTTCTTAAATGATATATTTAGACATTTGTTGACATAACTCTCAATTTCAAAATTATTTAAATGTATTAGAAATGTAACATCAAAACACATCTGAAACTTTTTGGAACCTACGTTGAACGAGCGCATCCACCATTTTTACTATTATTTTTTTAATTTTTCTAAATGATACTTCTAAAGACATTTGTTGACATAACACTCAATTTCAAAATGATTTAAATGTATTAGAAATGTAACATCAAGACACATCTGAAACTTTTTGGAACCTACCTTGAACGAGCGCATCCACCATTTTTACTCATTTTTTTTTTCAATTTTCTTAAATCATATATTTAGACATTTGTTGACATAACTCTCAATTTCAAAATGATTTAAATGTATTAGAAATGTAACATCAAGACACATCTGAAACTTTTTGGAACCTACGTTGAACGAGCGCATCCACCATTTTTACTCATTTTTTTTCTTCAATTTTCTTAAATGATATATTTAGACATTTGTTGACATAACTCTCAATTTCAAAATGATTTAAATGTATTAGAAATGTAACATCAAAACACATCTGAAACTTTTTGGAACCTACGTTTAACGAGCGCATCCACCATTTTTACTGATTTTTTTTCTTCAATTTTCTTAAATGATATATTTAGACATTTGTTGACATAACTCTCAATTTCAAAATGATTTAAATGTATTAGAAATGTAACATCAAGACACATCTGAAACTTTTTGGAACCTACCTTGAACGAGCGCATCCACCATTTTTACTCATTTTTTTTTTCAATTTTCTTAAATCATATATTTAGACATTTGTTGACATAACTCTCAATTTCAAAATGATTTAAATGTATTAGAAATGTAACATCAAGACACATCTGAAACTTTTTGGAACCTACGTTGAACGAGCGCATCCACCATTTTTACTCATTTTTTTTCTTCAATTTTCTTAAATGATATATTTAGACATTTGTTGACATAACTCTCAATTTCAAAATGATTTAAATGTATTAGAAATGTAACATCAAGACACATCTGAAACTTTTTGGAACCTACCTTGAACGAGCGCATCCACCATTTTTACTCATTTTTTTTTTCAATTTTCTTAAATCATATATTTAGACATTTGTTGACATAACTCTCAATTTCAAAATGATTTAAATGTATTAGAAATGTAACATCAAGACACATCTGAAACTTTTTGGAACCTACGTTGAACGAGCGCATCCACCATTTTTACTCATTTTTTTTTTCAATTTTCTTAAATGATATATTTAGACATTTGTTGACATAACTCTCAATTTCAAAATGATTTAAATGTATTAGAAATGTAACATCAAGACACATCTGAAACTTTTTGGAACCTACCTTGAACGAGCGCATCCACCATTTTTACTCATTTTTTTTTTCAATTTTCTTAAATGATATATTTAGACATTTGTTGACATAACTCTCAATTTCAAAATTATTTAAATGCATAAGAAATGCAACATCAAGACACATCTGGAGCTTTTTGGAACCTATATTTAACGAGCGCATCCACCATTTTTACTATTATTTTTTTAATTTTCCATAATGATACTTCTAAAGACATTTGTTGACATAACACTCAATTTCAAAATGATTTAAATGTATTAGAAATGCAACATCAAGACACATGTGGAGCTTTTTGGAACCTAATTTGAACGAGCGCATTCACCATTTTTACTAATTTTTTTTTCAATTTTCCTAAATGATATTATCTACGCATTTGTTGACATAACTCTCAATTTCAAAATTAATTAAATGTATTAGAAATGCAACATCAAGACACATCTGAAACTTTTTGGAACCTACCTTGAACGAGCGAATCCACCATTTTTACTCATTTTTTTTTTCAATTTTCTTAAATCATATATTTAGACATTTGTTGACATAACTCTCAATTTCAAAATGATTTAAATGTATTAGAAATGTAACATCAAGACACATCTGAAACTTTTTGGAACCTACGTTGAACGAGCGCATCCACCATTTTTACTATTATTTTTTTAATTTTTCTAAATGATACTTCTAAAGACATTTGTTGACATAACACTCAATTTCAAAATGATTTAAATGTATTAGAAATGTAACATCAAGACACATCTGAAACTTTTTGGAACCTACGTTGAACGAGCGCATCCACCATTTTTACTCATTTTTTTTCTTCAATTTTCTTAAATGATATATTTAGACATTTGTTGACATAACTCTCAATTTCAAAATGATTTAAATGTATTAGAAATGTAACATCAAGACACATCTGAAACTTTTTGGAACCTACCTTGAACGAGCGCATCCACCATTTTTACTCATTTTTTTTTCAATTTTCTTAAATGATATATTTAGACATTTGTTGACATAACTCTCAATTTCAAAATTATTTAAATGCATAAGAAATGCAACATCAAGACACATCTGGAGCTTTTTGGAACCTATATTTAACGAGCGCATCCACCATTTTTACTATTATTTTTTTAATTTTCCATAATGATACTTCTAAAGACATTTGTTGACATAACACTCAATTTCAAAATGATTTAAATGTATTAGAAATGCAACATCAAGACACATGTGGAGCTTTTTGGAACCTAATTTGAACGAGCGCATTCACCATTTTTACTAATTTTTTTTTTCAATTTTCCTAAATGATATTATCTACACATTTGTTGACATAACTCTCAATTTCAAAATTAATTAAATGTATTAGAAATGCAACATCAAGACACATCTGAAACTTTTTGGAACCTACCTTGAACGAGCGCATCCACCATTTTTACTCATTTTTTTTTTTTCAATTTTCTTAAATCATATATTTAGACATTTGTTGACATAACTCTCAATTTCAAAATGATTTAAATGTATTAGAAATGTAACATCAAAACACATCTGAAACTTTTTGGAACCTACGTTTAACGAGCGCATCCACCATTTTTACTGATTTTTTTTCTTCAATTTTCTTAAATGATATATTTAGACATTTGTTGACATAACTCTCAATTTCAAAATGATTTAAATGTATTAGAAATGTAACATCAAGACACATCTGAAACTTTTTGAAACCTACCTTGAACGAGCGCATCCACCATTTTTACTCATTTTTTTTTTCAATTTTCTTAAATCATATATTTAGACATTTGTTGACATAACTCTCAATTTCAAAATGATTTAAATGTATTAGAAATGTAACATCAAGACACATCTGAAACTTTTTGGAACCTACGTTGAACGAGCGCATCCACCATTTTTACTCATTTTTTTTCTTCAATTTTCTTAAATGATATATTTAGACATTTGTTGACATAACTCTCAATTTCAAAATGATTTAAATGTATTAGAAATGTAACATCAAGACACATCTGAAACTTTTTGGAACCTACCTTGAACGAGCGCATCCACCATTTTTACTCATTTTTTTTTCAATTTTCTTAAATGATATATTTAGACATTTGTTGACATAACTCTCAATTTCAAAATTATTTAAATGCATAAGAAATGCAACATCAAGACACATCTGGAGCTTTTTGGAACCTATATTTAACGAGCGCATCCACCATTTTTACTATTATTTTTTTAATTTTCCATAATGATACTTCTAAAGACATTTGTTGACATAACACTCAATTTCAAAATGATTTAAATGTATTAGAAATGCAACATCAAGACACATGTGGAGCTTTTTGGAACCTAATTTGAACGAGCGCATTCACCATTTTTACTAATTTTTTTTTTCAATTTTCCTAAATGATATTATCTACACATTTGTTGACATAACTCTCAATTTCAAAATTAATTAAATGTATTAGAAATGCAACATCAAGACACATCTGAAACTTTTTGGAACCTACCTTGAACGAGCGCATCCACCATTTTTACTCATTTTTTTTTTTTCAATTTTCTTAAATCATATATTTAGACATTTGTTGACATAACTCTCAATTTCAAAATGATTTAAATGTATTAGAAATGTAACATCAAAACACATCTGAAACTTTTTGGAACCTACGTTTAACGAGCGCATCCACCATTTTTACTGATTTTTTTTCTTCAATTTTCTTAAATGATATATTTAGACATTTGTTGACATAACTCTCAATTTCAAAATGATTTAAATGTATTAGAAATGTAACATCAAGACACATCTGAAACTTTTTGAAACCTACCTTGAACGAGCGCATCCACCATTTTTACTCATTTTTTTTTTCAATTTTCTTAAATCATATATTTAGACATTTGTTGACATAACTCTCAATTTCAAAATGATTTAAATGTATTAGAAATGTAACATCAAGACACATCTGAAACTTTTTGGAACCTACGTTGAACGAGCGCATCCACCATTTTTACTCATTTTTTTTCTTCAATTTTCTTAAATGATATATTTAGACATTTGTTGACATAACTCTCAATTTCAAAATGATTTAAATGTATTAGAAATGTAACATCAAGACACATCTGAAACTTTTTGGAACCTACCTTGAACGAGCGCATCCACCATTTTTACTCATTTTTTTTTTCAATTTTCTTAAATCATATATTTAGACATTTGTTGACATAACTCTCAATTTCAAAATGATTTAAATGTATTAGAAATGTAACATCAAGACACATCTGAAACTTTTTGGAACCTACGTTGAACGAGCGCATCCACCATTTTTACTCATTTTTTTTTTCAATTTTCTTAAATGATATATTTAGACATTTGTTGACATAACTCTCAATTTCAAAATGATTTAAATGTATTAGAAATGTAACATCAAGACACATCTGAAACTTTTTGGAACCTACCTTGAACGAGCGCATCCACCATTTTTACTCATTTTTTTTTTCAATTTTCTTAAATGATATATTTAGACATTTGTTGACATAACTCTCAATTTCAAAATTATTTAAATGCATAAGAAATGCAACATCAAGACACATCTGGAGCTTTTTGGAACCTATATTTAACGAGCGCATCCACCATTTTTACTATTATTTTTTTAATTTTCCATAATGATACTTCTAAAGACATTTGTTGACATAACACTCAATTTCAAAATGATTTAAATGTATTAGAAATGCAACATCAAGACACATGTGGAGCTTTTTGGAACCTAATTTGAACGAGCGCATTCACCATTTTTACTAATTTTTTTTTCAATTTTCCTAAATGATATTATCTACGCATTTGTTGACATAACTCTCAATTTCAAAATTAATTAAATGTATTAGAAATGCAACATCAAGACACATCTGAAACTTTTTGGAACCTACCTTGAACGAGCGAATCCACCATTTTTACTCATTTTTTTTTTCAATTTTCTTAAATCATATATTTAGACATTTGTTGACATAACTCTCAATTTCAAAATGATTTAAATGTATTAGAAATGTAACATCAAGACACATCTGAAACTTTTTGGAACCTACGTTGAACGAGCGCATCCACCATTTTTACTATTATTTTTTTAATTTTTCTAAATGATACTTCTAAAGACATTTGTTGACATAACACTCAATTTCAAAATGATTTAAATGTATTAGAAATGTAACATCAAGACACATCTGAAACTTTTTGGAACCTACGTTGAACGAGCGCATCCACCATTTTTACTCATTTTTTTTCTTCAATTTTCTTAAATGATATATTTAGACATTTGTTGACATAACTCTCAATTTCAAAATGATTTAAATGTATTAGAAATGTAACATCAAGACACATCTGAAACTTTTTGGAACCTACCTTGAACGAGCGCATCCACCATTTTTACTCATTTTTTTTTTTTCAATTTTCTTAAATCATATATTTAGACATTTGTTGACATAACTCTCAATTTCAAAATGATTTAAATGTATTAGAAATGTAACATCAAGACACATCTGAAACTTTTTGGAACCTACCTTGAACGAGCGCATCCACCATTTTTACTCATTTTTTTTTTTTCAATTTTCTTAAATCATATATTTAGACATTTGTTGACATAACTCTCAATTTCAAAATGATTTAAATGTATTAGAAATGTAACATCAAGACACATCTGAAACTTTTTGGAACCTACCTTGAACGAGCGCATCCACCATTTTTACTCATTTTTTTTTTTTCAATTTTCTTAAATCATATATTTAGACATTTGTTGACATAACTCTCAATTTCAAAATGATTTAAATGTATTAGAAATGTAACATCAAGACACATCTGAAACTTTTTGGAACCTACCTTGAACGAGCGCATCCACCATTTTTACTCATTTTTTTTTCAATTTTCTTAAATGATATATTTAGACATTTGTTGACATAACTCTCAATTTCAAAATTATTTAAATGCATAAGAAATGCAACATCAAGACACATCTGGAGCTTTTTGGAACCTATATTTAACGAGCGCATCCACCATTTTTACTATTATTTTTTTCATTTTCCATAATGATACTTCTAAAGACATTTGTTGACATAACACTCAATTTCAAAATGATTTAAATGTATTAGAAATGCAACATCAAGACACATGTGGAGCTTTTTGGAACCTAATTTGAACGAGCGCATTCACCATTTTTACTAATTTTTTTTTTCAATTTTCCTAAATGATATTATCTACACATTTGTTGACATAACTCTCAATTTCAAAATTAATTAAATGTATTAGAAATGCAACATCAAGACACATCTGAAGCTTTTTGGAACCTACTTTGAACGAGCGCATCCACCATTAAAAAAAAATTCAATTTTCCTAAATGATACTTCTAAAGACATTTGTTGACATAACACTCAATTTCAAAATGATTTAAATGTATTAGAAATGCAACATCAAGACACATGTGGAGCTTTTTGGAACCTAATTTGAACGAGCGCATTCACCATTTTTACTAATTTTTTTTTTCAATTTTCCTAAATGATATTATCTACACATTTGTTGACATAACTCTCAATTTCAAAATTAATTAAATGTATTAGAAATGCAACATCAAGACACATCTGAAGCTTTTTGGAACCTACTTTGAACGAGCGCATCCACCATTAAAAAAAAATTCAATTTTCCTAAATGATACTTCTAAAGACATTTGTTGACATAACACTCAATTTCAAAATGATTTAAATGTATTAGAAATGCAACATCAAGACACATGTGGAGCTTTTTGGAACCTAATTTGAACGAGCGCATTCACCATTTTTTCTAAATTTTTTTTTTCAATTTTTCTAAATGATTTTATCTACACATTTGTTGACACAACTCTCAATTTCAAAATTATTTAAATGTATTAGAAATGCAACATCAAGACACATCTGAAGCTTTTTGGAATCTACTTTGAACGAGCGCATCCACCATTAAAAAAAAAATTTCAATTTTCCTAAATGATACTTCTAAAGACATTTGTTGACATAACACTCAATTTCAAAATTATTTAAATGTATTAGAAAAGCAACATCAAGACACATCTGAAACTTTTTGGAACCTACCTTGAACGAGCGCATCCACCATTTTTACTATTTTTTTTTTCAATTTTCCTAAATGATATTATCTACACATTTGTTGACATAACTCTCAATTTCAAAATGATTTAAATGTATTAGAAATGCAACATCAAGACACATCTGAAGCTTTTTGGAACCTACTTTGAACGAGCTCATCCACCATTTTTACAAAATTTTTTTTCAATTTTCTTAAATGATATATCTAGACATTTGTTGACATAACTCTCAATTTCAAAATTATTTAAATGTATTAGAAATGCAACATCAAGACACATGTGGAGCTTTTTGGAACCTACTTCGAACGAGCGCATCCACCATTTAAAAAAAACAATTTTCCTAAATGTTACTTCTAAAGACATTTGTTGAGATAACTCTCAATTTCAAAATGATTTAAATGTATTAGAAATGCAATATCAAGACACATCTGAAATTTTTAGGAACTTGTTGTAAACTCAATAGTTATATCGTACGGAGGTGGAGTTTCGAGGCTATAAAACACTAACACAAGCCGCACCGGATTATACGCGTGCCAGCACTTGGTCGACAGGGACGTATTCAGAGGATTTAAAGTTTCAGTTAAAGACATGCTCGATTCTGCTAATAACAATTTCGATCTATGCAGTGCTATTGAACGTTGGTTTATTAAGCTTCAATTCGGGCGACATTTAACTTAAAGTGTACGTATAAGAAAACTGCATCTCCGATCAAAATTGCTATTACCCGTCAGAGACCACGAGGAGGTACGAGCTTTCTCTGACAAAAAATTAAATAAAATAAATAAATAATTCTCATTAACTAAATCCTAAATAAAGGAAAGAAAATAATTAGTTAAAGGGGTCTGTTTACATGAGCTGTCTGTGGCAGGGGTTAACTTAGAAATGTAACTTCAGTGCAACGATCGTAAGACATCGTTGGTACCCGCTGGCGAGCTGACGTG
The DNA here is from genome assembly GCA_963583935.1 of Diaperis boleti. Lineage (NCBI taxonomy): Eukaryota > Metazoa > Arthropoda > Insecta > Coleoptera > Tenebrionidae > Diaperis > Diaperis boleti. Next base: position 3,732,163 of record OY757242.1, read on the forward strand.
TCACTGACAGTTGGCAACAAATGTCATCCAAGTTATTACCAACACAATTCTTTTAACACTAACATAGGGTTTTTCGTCTTAACAAACTAAAGTTGTTCAGGTTATTGAGGTTCTTGATCTTCTTAAAATTCTTTAGATCTTTAAATTATTTAGGTTTCTTAAGTTTTTAGATATTTAAGTTCTTTGGGGTGTTTAGAATCTTCAGATTCTGATTTCAAGGTTCTTTAGATTCTTGGAGCTTTTTAGGGTTTTCAGATCTTCAGATTATCGAAAATACAAATGACAACAAAAATAGTAATAATAAGACTGCAATAAGTATAGCCACACAGAAGGGTCAATTATTTAGTCGATAACATCGATCGCTTGATGCGTTTTTAGGAATTTATCTATGGAGGTACTAGAGGGCGCTGGTTAACAAGACTTTAAGTGAGGCAAGAATGTAGAGTTTATTATCATGGAAAAAGCTTACACATCCAAACGGACCCGGAAAAATGAATTGGTTACTGAATTGTCCTAGTCATGCTTAGCGGAATTTGGCTTCCCGGTGTCTAGAATAGCTAGATACGGACATCTACATGCGAACAACGGGATCGGAAATCGCAACGGGGCGCAACACAACATAAAGATAAGACACTTTTCAGAACCCCAACATTCGGCGTGGCGCTATGCCTCTATTTGCCCTTTTGTCTTCAGTTCTTACTCAGTGTTGCTTAATTCAAGTCAACAGAAGCAAAATATCTTTTTCCTAATATGCTGTTGTAACAAAGCTATTAACGCACTGATTTTGAGTGCGTTAATATTTCATTAACGCACCCAAAATCTATAATTTTTGTTTCCATTGGTTAGACACACTGAACCTTGCACTGAACCGAAATGTCAGTGTGATTTTGTGGTTAAGGTTTCATGTAAGTGATCTCAAGTATACGTCAGGTACAGAAAAATCAAAATTTAACAAAATTTCCTAAATTACCAAAATTGATTTTATTTGTCAAAAAAATTAAATTAATATGCAAATTAGGAAAAATAACATGAAAAACTTGTTTTGTAAAACTTTAATAGTGTTTCAATATACTATTAAATGACCGCAAGCTGCTGTCATCCTTATACCGAAAGACAGGTAGTTATTCAATGATTTATCCAGGTTTGAATAGCTGTAGTGGATATTATTTAAACAAAACCTAACAACAAAAGGGGTGACTAATAGCTTTCCACCCTGGCGGCCATTTTATTAGTGACGCTGACAAAGAGTGGCCGGACAACGGTAAAAACCGAAAAACTTGTCTCTAGGAGTTTCTATATGCAGGTGGAACAAACGCCGGTCAATTGCAGGGCTATCTCATTTATATTGACTATAACAAAAAAAAAGAACAAAAAGGTTACCTGTGAATACGTCGGGCGGCACCACACGCGATTGTTAACCTAAATTCCACCGACCCTCTGGTAACGTGAAATTTCGACAATGCAATTTAAACAGAGCTTACTCAACTTTGAAAACAGGAGAACTCATAGTGGAACAAAATCAATTACGATTTGATGATTCTGACGTTACAATCTGAATGCCGGTCCTCCTTCCACCCTAAAACCGTTTTTTTAGCCACGCCAGCTTCAGCGCGTTGCCAACCACTCCAGGATGTTACAACATCAGAGTCGTTGCTCAACGTGCGCCTTGTGAGTAGGCAAGTCGAAGTTTTCCTGTGCATTTAGTAAAATGTAATTCATATTATTGTACACATGCCTTTAATAAAAAATTATTACATGTTTGTTTATAGTATTAATCTAATAATAATATTAAACACTGTATCAACATCAATCATTTTGTCCTTCCCGGTGTTTTAAATGTTTCATGTGCGATTTCAAGCTTCTCTTGTATTTCGTTTTAAAATCGCATTGTCCACAAGAAAACCACTGGATTTCATGTTCCTTTAAGTGTGTCACCATGTGTCTTTTTACGGTGCCCTTCCTCTTACTTTTATAATCGCATTGTGCACATGAAAACCATTTAATTTCATGTTCTTCTGAGTGTTTCAGAATCTTGTGTGATTTAAGGGTGTTCTTCTGCTTACATCTGTAATCGCATTGTCCACATGAAAACCACTGGATCTCATGTTCCTTTAAGTGTGTCACCATGTGTGATTTTAGAGAGTCCTTCCTCTTACTTTTATAATCGCATTGCCCACATGAAAACCATGGAGTATCTTCTAAGTGCTTCAACATCTTGTGTGATTTCAGGGCAATCTTATACTTACTTCTGAAATCGCATTCACCACATGAAAACCATTGAATCTCATGTTCCTTTGAGTGTCTCACCATGTGTCTTGTTAGATCGATCTTATACTTACTTCTATAATTGCATTGTCCACATGAAAACCATTGAATATCGTGTTCATTTATATGCTTCAATTTGTGTGATTTTAAATCGTTCTTATACTTGGTTTTGTAATCGCAATGTTCACATGGAAACCATTGAATCTGATGTTCTTCGACGTGTTTCAACTTGTGCAATTTTAGAGTCTTCTTATACTTGCTTCTGTAATCGCAATGTTCGCAAGAAAACCATTGAATCTGATGTTCTTCTAAGTGTCTCAACTTGTGTAATTTTAGGGAAGTTTTATGCTTACTTCTGAAATCGCATTGTCCACATGAAAACCACCGAATCTCATGTGCTTCTAAGTGTAAGAGTTTATGTTTATAAAAGCTACTATTGCGGTCAGTGCTGTAATTGCATTTTTGGCATTCGAACCGCTTACATGCTGTCACGTGCTTGTACCAATCGAGCATAGTATTGGTTTCTAAATGACATTTTGGACACTCGTAGCTCTGCTCTGCTATTTTCAAAGTTTGCAAATGAAGGTGTCGCTCGCGTATGTGCCGTTTGAGGACCACTGCCATGTTAGTCGTGAAGTTGCAGTTTTGACAACGGTAGATTTCCACGTCACTGGTTTCACAGTTGAAAAGTTCAAATCCAAAGTGGTGTCGTTCCGCATGATTGACCTTGAAAAACATTGAACCCGTCTTGAAGTTACAATAGTCACAATGATAAACAATGATGTTCTTGAGATTCACATCGGCCACTTCCTTCGGGTGCTCCATTATCTGGCGGTGTTGTGGGTACCCTGCGTGGAGTCACTGTTAAGAATTGAGACCAAATACTGTACAGAAACACCTACCAAAAAGCCGATAAAAATTAGGTTACGTTCTAACCTCAAAATGTCAAATCGTTCTCGAGGCCGACGAGTAATTATTTAATTGGAACTGAAATTTCGGTATTGTCTAAAATCATCGGACTGCTTCCTTGAAACTGTGAAAAACTCAAAAATCCGCAAAAACAATAATTCACTGACAACCTGTCCTCAAGAAACTTCGCACTGGTAACCATAAGATGCTTCTGTCATTGGAAGCTCCCTCTAGCGACCGTTTTTCGACGTGAAATAAAAAATGCGGTTAAATTCAAATTTTCTTTATAACAAAAAGTATAGGCACAGCATAAATACTGACCAGCACGATATCTCTCGGGCGGCGTCTTTGGTCGGGAAAGAAGACAGGGTCGTATTTAAAAATATTTGTAGAAACTCTACAATGTATTATTTTAATTTCCAGGCAAAAACTGATTATTATTATAAATATTTAATAGTAATAATTATGATTTATTCGGGAAAAAGTTGAATAAAACTCCAACATAAAAACGTACATTTTATTATAGGATGACTAAAATATGTACAAATATGTACATGAAAAATGATTTTAAAGTATATAATAAATTCTTAGACGAATATATAGCTTCATTACAAATAATTTTGGGAATTGTAAATAAGGATGAATATAGTCGATATTTTGGCATATTAGAACATATTCCACTTTTTAAAGCAAAATCTTCAAAGTCGCTTTGAAATTTGCGTTCAATATTAGTTATAAAATGCACAAAACTGTCAGAAGGCATTATTTATTCACACTGTCTCTTCCCCCTTAGCGAGACTATTAATTACATATTTCCTCTGCTGCCTTTTCCCACTTTTGAAAGTCTCTTAATTACTTCATTGCACTGCCTGCTCGCGTTTAGCGAGTCTTTTAATTATATTAATTATTTCCTTCGCTGTCTTTTCCCACCTAGAAAGCTCTTAATTATTTTCTTACACTGCCTCTTCACCCTTAGCGAGTCTCTTAATTATTTAATTATTTCTCCACGCTGCCTGTTCCCCCTTCGAGAATCTCATAGTTATTGTCATAAACTGCCTGTGTCCTTTAAGAGCATCTTAAATATTATTCCCTTCCACTGCCCGTTCCTTCTTACCGAGTCTATTGATTATTTCTTTCGCTGCCTTTTCCCACCATGAAACTCTCTTAATTATTTTTTTACACTGCCTCTTCCTCCTTAGTGAGTCTCTTAATTATTTCCCCAAGCTGCCTGTTCCCCCTTCGAGAATCTCATAGTTACTGTCATAACTGCCTGTTTCCCCTAAGAGCATCTTAATTATTATTCTCTTCTACTGCCTGTTCCCCTTAGCGAGTCTATTAATTATTTCCTTTGCTGCCTGTTCCCCTTTTGAATATCTCCTAATTATTGCTTTTCACTGCCTGCTCCCCCTCAGCAAGTCTTTTAATTATTATATTAATTATTTCATGGCGCTGCCTGTTCTCTCTTAGAAAATCTCTTAATTATTGTCATGTACTGCTTGTGTCCTTTAAGAGTGTCTTAATTATTTTCTTTCACAGCCGGTTCCCTCTAAAAACATCCCTTAATTATTTCTTTCGCTGCCTTTTCCCACCATGAAACTCTCTTAATTATTTCTTTACACTGCATCTTCCTCCTTAGTGAGTCTCTTAATTATTATTTCCCCACGCTGCCTGTTCCCCCTTCGAGAATCTCATAGTTACTGTCATAAACTGCCTGTTTCCCCTAAGAGCATCTTAATTATTATTCTCTTCTACTGCCTGTTCCCCTTAGCGAGTCTATTAATTATTTCCTTTGCTGCCTTTTCCCCTTTTGAATATCTACTAATTATTGCTTTTCACTGCCTGCTCCCCCTCAGCAAGTCTTTTAATTATTATATTAATTATTTCGTGGCGCTGCCTGTTCTCTCTTAGAAAATCTCTTAATTATTGTCATGTACTGCTTGTGTCCTTTAAGAGTGTCTTAATTATTTTCTTTCACAGCCGGTTCCCTCTAAAAACATCCCTTAATTATTTCTTTCGCTGCCTTTTCCCACCATGAAACTCTCTTAATTATTTTTTTACACTGCCTCTTCCTCCTTAGTGAGTCTCTTAATTATTTCCCCAAGCTGCCTGTTCCCCCTTCGAGAATCTCATAGTTACTGTCATAACTGCCTGTTTCCCCTAAGAGCATCTTAATTATTATTCTCTTCTACTGCCTGTTCCCCTTAGCGAGTCTATTAATTATTTCCTTTGCTGCCTGTTCCCCTTTTGAATATCTCCTAATTATTGCTTTTCACTGCCTGCTCCCCCTCAGCAAGTCTTTTAATTATTATATTAATTATTTCATGGCGCTGCCTGTTCTCTCTTAGAAAATCTCTTAATTATTGTCATGTACTGCTTGTGTCCTTTAAGAGTGTCTTAATTATTTTCTTTCACAGCCGGTTCCCTCTAAAAACATCCCTTAATTATTTCTTTCGCTGCCTTTTCCCACCATGAAACTCTCTTAATTATTTTTTTACACTGCCTCTTCCTCCTTAGTGAGTCTCTTAATTATTTCCCCAAGCTGCCTGTTCCCCCTTCCAAAATCTCATAGTTACTGTCATAACTGCCTGTTTCCCCTAAGAGCATCTTAATTATTATTCTCTTCTACTGCCTGTTCCCCTTAGCGAGTCTATTAATTATTTCCTTTGCTGCCTTTTCCCCTTTTGAATATCTCCTAATTATTGCCTTTCACTGCCTGCTCCCCCTCAGCAAGTCTTTTAATTATTATATTAATTATTTCATGGCGCTGCCTGTTCTCTATTAGAAAATCTCTTAATTATTATGTACTGCTTGTGTCCTTTAAGAGTGTCTTAAATATTTTCTTCCACAGCCGGTTCATTCTAAAAACATCCCTTAATTATTTCCTTCGCTGCCTTTTCCCACCATGAAACTCTCTTAATTATTTCTTTACACTGCCTCTTCCTCCTTAGTGAGTATCTTAATTATTATTTCCCCACGCTGCCTGTTCCCCCTTCGAGAATCTCATAGTTACTGTCATAAACTGCCTGTTTCCCCTAAGAGCATCTTAATTATTATTCTCTTCTACTGCCTGTTCCTCTTAGCGAGTCTATTAATTATTTCCTTTGCTGCCTTTTCCCCTTTTGAATATCTCCTAATTATTGCCTTTCACTGCCTGCTCCCCCTCAGCAAGTCTTTTAATTATTATATTAATAATTTCATGGCGCTGCCTGTTCTCTCTTAGAAAATCTCTTAATTATTATGTACTGCTTGTGTCCTTTAAGAGTGTCTTAAATATTTTCCTCCACAGCCGGTTCCCTCTAAAAACATCCCTTAATTATTTCTTTCGCTGCCTTTTCCCACCATGAAACTCACTTAATTATTTTCTTACACTGCCTCTTCCTCCTTAGTGAGTCTCTTAATTATTTCCCCAAGCTGCCTGTTCCCCATTCGAGAATCTCATAGTTACTGTCATAAACTGCCTGTTTCCCCTAAGAGCATCTTAATTATTATTCTCTTCTACTGCCTGCTCCCCCTCAGCAAGTCTTTTAATTATTATATTAATTATTTCATGGCGCTGCCTGTTCTCTCTTAGAAAATCTCTTAATTATTGTCATGTACTGCTTGTGTCCTTTAAGAGTGTCTTAATTATTTTCTTTCACAGCCGGTTCCCTCTAAAAACATCCCTTAATTATTTCTTTCGCTGCCTTTTCCCACCATGAAACTCTCTTAATTATTTTTTTACACTGCCTCTTCCTCCTTAGTGAGTCTCTTAATTATTTCCCCAAGCTGCCTGTTCCCCCTTCGAGAATCTCATAGTTACTGTCATAACTGCCTGTTTCCCCTAAGAGCATCTTAATTATTATTCTCTTCTACTGCCTGTTCCCCTTAGCGAGTCTATTAATTATTTCCTTTGCTGCCTGTTCCCCTTTTGAATATCTCCTAATTATTGCCTTTCACTGCCTGCTCCCCCTCAGCAAGTCTTTTAATTATTATATTAATTATTTCATGGCGCTGCCTGTTCTCTCTTAGAAAATCTCTTAATTATTGTCATGTACTGCTTGTGTCCTTTAAGAGTGTCTTAATTATTTTCTTCCATAGCCGGTTCCCTCTAAAAACATCCCTTAATTATTTCTTTCGCTGCCTTTTCCCACCATGAAACTCTCTTAATTATTTTTTTACACTGCCTCTTCCTCCTTAGTGAGTCTCTTAATTATTTCCCCAAGCTGCCTGTTCCCCCTTCGAGAATCTCATAGTTACTGCCATAAACTGCCTGTTTCCCCTAAGAGCATCTTAATTATTATTCTCTTCTATTGCCTGTTCCCCCTTAGCGAGTCTATGAATTATTTTCTTCCTTCCAATGCCTTTTCCCCCTTAGAGTCTATAATAATTACTGTAATGTACAGCCTCTTTCCTCTAAAGGTCCCTTAAATATTTTCTTCCAGAGCTTGTTCCACCTTAGTAAACCCCTTAATAATTATTTCTGTTGCTACCTTTTCCCTCCTAAAGTGTATATTAATTATTTCCTTTCGTTGCCTTTTTCCTTTATCGAGGCTTTAGTTATTTGCTTCCACCGCTTTTTCCCCTTTAGCGGCTCTCTAACTATTTAATCCTGTAGCTGCCTGCTGCCCTTTAGAGAATCTTTTAATTATTGCCATCTACTGCCTGTTTCCCCAAGAGTATTTTACTTATTGCCTTCCACAGCCTGTTCCCCCTTGGAGTGTCTTTTAATTATATCTGTTCGTTGCTTTTTCCCATTTAGAATATCTCTAATTATTTCCTTTGCTGCCTTTTCCCCATTTTGAAAGTTTCTTAATTATTTCCTTTCCACTGCCTACTCCCCCTTAGCGAGTCTTTTAATTATTATTAATTATTTCATGGCGCTGCTGTTCTCTCTTAGAAAATCTCTTAATTATTGTCAATTACTGCCTGTCTCCTAAGAACCTTTTAATTATTCCCTTCCACTATCTGTTTCCCCTTAGCGAGTCTCTTAATTATTTCCTTTGCTGCCTTTTGCCCCTTTGGGAAGTCTCTTAATTATTCCCTTCCACTGGCTGTGCCACCCTTAGCGAGTCTATTAATTATTATTAATTATTTTATAGCGCTGCATAGTATAGCCTAAGGGCCTGTTCATTATTTCCTTCGCTGCCTTTACCATCCGAGTTTTTAATCATTTCTTTCTACCGCCTTTTTCCTTTTAGAATATCTCTTAATTATTTCCTTCCACTACCTGTTCCCCCTTAGAAAGTCTTTTAATGATTTAATTATTTCCTGACCCTGCCTGTTCCCTCTTATAGAATCTTTTAGTTATTGCAATGTCCTGCCTGTTTCTCCTAAGAGTCTATTAATTATTTCCTTCGTTGACTTTTCCCTCTTTAATTATTTCCTTTCGTTGCACGTTGCCCCTTAGCAAGGTTTTTATTATATCCCTGCACTGCCTTAAGTTATTGCCATGTACTACCTGTTTCCCCTAAGAGCCCCTTAATTATTTCCTTCCACTGTCTGTTTGCTCTCAGTGATTCATATTTAAATTTAATTTATTTAAAGTTTTTTAAAATAGTGAATGAGCTGTTCAAAGTATTCTTGTCGTTAGATCACAGCGAAATGGTTTTTCAAACGTTACTTTTTGAATAATTTTTCTTATTAGATGAAAAATGAAAAACTCGTGGTGCGAATAAAATGGTAAGAAAATGATACAAGCTTGCTGCGGATTGTTGAACGGTCAGGAAACAAAGGACTAATCCCCCACCTCTCAATTACGATTTTCATACTTCAACGGTGAATTAAAAAATGGTCAAAATTGGGATCTAACAAAAATGCACAGAATAAGAAATAGAGAAAAGAGCAACAAAACACAGTACAAGTGATTTATTACGACATCTAACGGCATAAAACTCTACGTTTACTTCTTTGATAAGTGCCTCGCGCTGTGCGCTTTTAAACCATACTTATATTTTGTCCTGAAATCACATTGTTCACATGAAAACCATTCAATCTCGTGCCCCTCCAAGTGTTGCAGATCGTGCTTTTTCAAGTCGTGCTTGTATTTGGTCTTGAATTTGCATTTTTCACATGAAAACCATTGAAGCTCATGTGGTTCTAAGTGCTTCAATTTGTGCGTTTTTATGTGGTCTTTATATTTGCTTCTATAATCGCACTGTCCACAAGAAAACCATCGAATCTCATGTGGTTCCAAGTGCTTCAACTTGTGCGATTTTAAGCGCTCTTTATACTTGGTTCTGTAATTGCATTGTCCACATGAAAACCACTGGATCTCGGTGCCTTCCAAGTGCTTCAACTTGTGTGATTTCAAGTTGTGTTTATATTTGCTTCTGTAAACGCACTGTCCACATGAAAACCATTGAGTTTCTCGTTTTTCAAAGTGTTTGAGGACGTGGCTTTTCAAGTTGTGCTTGTATTTCGTTTTGAAATTGCAGTTTTCACATGAAAACCATTGGATCTCATGTTCTTTCACGTGTTTCAACCTGTGTGCTTTTAGAGCCGATCTGTATTTACTCCTAAAACCGCACTGCCCGCAGGAAAACCACTGAATCTCATGTGCTTCTAAATGTTTGATGTTGTGGGATTTCAATCTGTACTTGTGGTAAGTCTTGTAATTGCACTTTTCGCATTCAAACCGCTTATACAGACATTCGCGTGTTACATGCTTGTACCAACAGAGCATAGAAAAGGTCTCTAAAGTACAGTTTTGACACTTGTAGCTCCGATCTTCACTCGTCTCGGTTTGTAAATGCAGGTGGCGCTCGCGTATGTGTTGTTTGAGGACCACTGTCATATAAGTCGTAAAGTTGCAGTCTCGACAATGGTAGATTTCTAAATCGGCTGTTTCACAGTAAAAAGGTACGAGTTCGACATGATGACGTTTCGCGTGATTGGCGAGAAAAAATATCGAACGGCTCTTGAATTTACAGAACTCACAATGGTCCGCATTCAAATTGGTGATTTCTTCGGAATATTCCATGTCTGGCATAACACGACGCCAATTATCATCTGGAATGGTCTAAAATTTGTCGATTATACAGAAAAAAAGCAAAAATTCTCTCACCAGAACGTCAATAAAGCAGCTAGTTCGATTCTAACCCCCCAAATGTCAAAATACCATAGATTTTTTAGTAGTGGAGATGTGTAATGGCGCTCGGGGCGCATGTGGGAAGAGGGAAGTAACCGTAGACCCGTAGACAGTTACAATTAAAGATCGCGATATTAACTGTGAAGCAGGTTTTTATCACTTGACAATTGACTGTCCTTATTAAAGTTTTGGTCACACAAATTTTCCAAATTCGAGAATTGATAATTTACAAATTCTCAATTTCCGAGGTATAAATTCACAATCTCCGAATTCGACAATTCAAGATTTCAACGAATGAATATGTTGTAAATTCGGAAATTCAAGATATCCACTACCCAAATTTTCCAAATTCGAGAATTTCTTATTTACAAAATTCTCAATTTCCGAGGTATAAATTCACAATCTCCGATTTCGGCAATTCAAAATTTCAACGATTGAATATGTTGTAAATTCGGGAATTCAAGATATCCACTACACAAATTTTCCAAATTCGAGAATTTATTATTTATAAGTTCTCAATTTCCGAGGTATAAATTCACAATCTCCGAATTCGACAATTCAAGATTTCAACGAATGAATACGTTGTAAATTCGGGAATTCAAGATATCCACTACCCAAATTTTCCCAATTCGAGAATTTATTATTTATAAGTTCTCAATTTCCAAGGTATACATTCACAATCTCCGAATTCGACAATTCAAGATTTCAACGAATGAATACGTTGTAAATTCGGGAATTCAAGATATCCACTACCCAAATTTTCCAAATTCGAGAATTTCTTATTTACAAAATTCTCAATTTCCGAGGTATAAATTCACAATCTCCGAATTCGGCAATTCAAGATTTCAACGGATGAATATGTTGTAAATTCGGGAATTCAAGATATCCAGTACCCAAATTTTCCAAATTCGAGAATTTATAATTTACAAATTCTCAATTTACAATCTCCGAATTCGAGAATTCAAAATTTCAACGATTGAATATGTTGTAAATTCGGGAATTCAAGTTATCCACAACCGAAATTTTCCAAATTCGAGAATTTATTATTTACAAATTCTCAATTTCCGAGGTATAAATTCACAATCTCCGAATTCGAGAATTCAAAATTTCAACGATTGAATATGTTGTAAATTCGGGAATTCAAGTTATCCACAACCGAAATTTTCCAAATTCGAGAATTTATTATTTACAAATTCTCAATTTCCGAGGTATAAATTCACAATCTCCGAATTCGGCAATTCAAAATTTCAACGATTGAATATGTTGTAAATTCGGGAATTCAAGTTATCCACAACCGAAATTTTCCAAATTCGAGAATTTATTATTTACAAATTCTCAATTTCCGAGGTATAAATTCACAATCTCCGAATTCGAGAATTCAAAATTTCAACGATTGAATATGTTGTAAATTCGGGAATTCAAGATATGCACTACCCAAATTTTCCAAATTCGAGAATTTATTATTTACAAATTCTCAATTTCCGAGGTATAAATTCACAATCTCCGACAAGATTTCAACGATAGAATATATTGTAAATTCGGGAATTCAAGTTATCCACAACCGAAATTTTCCAAATTCGAGAATTTACTATTTACAAATTCTCAATTTCCGAGGTATAAATTCACAATCTCCGAATTCGAGAATTCAAAATTTCAACGATTGAATATGTTGTAAATTCGGGAATTCAAGTTATCCACAACCGAAATTTTCCAAATTCGAGAATTTATTATTTACAAACTCTCAATTTCCGAGGTATAAATTTACAATCTCCGAATTCGAGAATTCAAAATTTCAACGATTGAATATGTTGTAAATTCGGGAATTCAAGATATGCACTACCCAAATTTTCCAAATTCGAGAATTTATTATTTACAAATTCTCAATTTCCGAGGTATAAATTCACAATCTCCGACAAGATTTCAACGATAGAATATATTGTAAATTCGGGAATTCAAGATATCCACTACCCAAATTTTTCAAATTCGAGAATTTATTATTTACAAATTCTTAGATACAAATTCTAGATACATAAATAACTGTTATGCTAAATAATACTAACAAAATGCGTAATAAGTTTTATTTTATTTATTTATATATTTAATATCCTGAATATATAAATAAATACAATTTAATAACAATTTGCAACCAATTAATTGCATTTACAATTTGCAATAGTTGGTTGGCAATTTAGTTCTCCAGAGTATAATATGCATTAATATCACAATCCAACAAGTCAGGTGTACAATGTCAGCTTATGACGTTATCTGATCTCATTACCACTTTGAGCTGAATCCGATGGTTACAGCGATGGTACAAGACTGATTGACAATATTTACATCGTGTGAGTTGACTAAAACAAATTTAAGTGTGACAATGTTGTTAAAGTTCTACAACAGGCTGAAATGTTCTGCATGTACAAACTGATAATGTAAAATGACGTAAACTCTGTTACTGACAAATTATTTAATTCCGGTCAACAATCAAAGTCTCTGGTACAAATAAAGTTTTATAGAGGCAGGGTCATAAAATAAAAACATGGTGGCTGCGTTCATGACATGACGTCACAGACATTAACTACGTTGGTTCGGACACAGCGAAATTCGAGGATGAGAGACTGGTTAAGAAAGTGTATGAAGCAAATTCTTTGGTGTTCATAAAAGAATTTTACTAAGGGCCAAGATCTTCTTGCACCAACATTTCACCTCCGCATATTTCATTGGATGACAAATTGACCAACACCGGAGTTTGACGGATTCTAAATAATGGAGAAGTTGCCCACAGTGAAGTAATTTACGTGAATATCATAGAAGTAATTTTAATCTCACACAAGTTTCGATAGCAAACATTACATCAACATCGTATCGTTCAACGTCACGTTTATTTGGAACCAGTAAACGTCAAATTCGATGTTGTGACTTTTTTGAATTATTATTTGAATTTTTTGAAAATTGCAATAATGTCATTATTCCGGACTCAAACCATCCACCTGTGGACCCAAAGTTAGAGCAAATATCACAAATGAATTTCTAAATGTCTAGATAATTCATAATAGTGATAAATTCGTAATCACGTGTTGACATGACGTAAACTTTGACGTTATAGAAAGCCCGCAAAAATTGCGACTGTTTAAATCGTTAAAAAAAACGTTTTTTACTTTTCTGGTGTTATACGTGTTTCACTATTTGTGACTTGAAGCATCTTTTGTATTTAGTTCTAAAATCGCGCCGTCCACACGAAAACCACCGGATTTCATGTTGTTCTAGGTGTTTCACCTTGCGTCTTCTCAGGGTCCTCTTGACAGCTCTGCTGCTACGGACGAGTAATGCTGCCTCGTAAAACGCATCATCATCTGTCCGAGAACACTACGCAAGTGATACATCCTTTCCAACGTTGTCAATTTTCGAACAATGTCTCAATTATCTATGAAGAGTTGAAAATACAGAGAGGGCCCGTAAAAAGAAACGAAAACACAGGGGGACCCCTGCCCTGGGTCGGGGGGGTCCCCTTGGGACAGTGATCCAATTATTAAGATTTAATTAATAATAATTATTTCCTCTTTTTGTTTTTATGGGATGCTAACAATAAACAAAAAATTGGTAAAAATGTGCGGTTTCATTGTTTTATTTTACCTGCGTCAAAATAAAAAAAAAAAACACATTGAAATAAAAAGTTACAACTTTTTACGAAGATTTATTAAACACTGTATTACACAGTACTCTGATTGCTCCACATCAATCATTTTGTACTTTCCCGGTGTTTTAAGTGTTTCATATTGTGTAATTTTAAGTTCCTCTTATGTTTAGTTTTAAAATCACATTGTCCACATGAAAACCATTGAATCTCATGCTCTTCTAAGTGTTTCATCATGTGCGTTCTTAGGGAGATCTTCCTTTTACTTTTATAATCGCATTGTGCACACGAAAACCACTGAACCTCATGTTCTTCTAAGTGGTTCAGCTTGTGTAATTTTAAAGTGACCTTACGCTTACTTTTGAAATCGCATTGTGGACAGGAAAACCATTGAGCTTCAGGCCCCCGTAAGTGTTTCACCATATGTAGTTTTAAGGAGCGCTTCTCCTTACTTTTATAATCGCATTGTGCACATGAAAACCATTGAATTTCATGTTCTTTTAAGTGTTTCAACAATATGTGTGATTTTAGGGCCTCCTTACGCTTACTTCTATGATCGCATTGTCCACATGAAAACCACTGGACTTCATGTTTTTCTAAGTGCTTCAACTTGTGTAACTTTAGGGCATCTTTACGTTTACTTTTATAATCGCATTGTCCACATGAAAACCATTGAACCTCACGTCCCTTCGAGTGTGTAACCATGTGTCTTCTTAGAGCGACCATATACTTACTTCTGAAATCGCATTGTCCACAGGAAAACCATTGAACCTCATGTTCTTCCAAGTGCTTCAACTTGTGTAATTTTAACGTATGTTGATATTTGCTTTTGTAATCGCATTGGCCACATGAAAACCACTGGACTTCATGTTCGTCTAAGTGCTTCAACTTGTGTAATTTTAGGGCATCTTTACGTTTACTTTTATAATCGCATTGTCCACATGGAAACCATTGAGTCTCTCGCTTTTGTTGTGTGTCCACATGTTTCAGCATGTGAGTTTTCAAGTTATGCTGGTATTTAGTCCTATAATTGCATTTTTCGCATGAAAACCATTGGATCTCATGTTCTTTAACGTGTTTCAACTTGTGTGGTTTTAGAGAAGACCTATATTTACTCCTAAAATCGCACTGTCCACAGTAAAACCACCGAATCTCGTGTGCTTCTAAATGTTTGATGTTGTGAAATTTTAGTCTATGCTTGTAGTTAGTCCTGAAAATGCATTTTCGACATTCAAACTGCGCGTAACATTCGCGGGTTACATGCTTGTACCAACAGAGCATAGAAGAGGTCTCTAAAGTACAGTTTTGACACTTGTAGCTCTGATCTCCACTAGTCTCGGTTTGTAAATGCAGATGGCGCTCGCGTATGTGTTGTTTGAGGGCCACTGTCATATAAGTTGTAAAGTTGCAGTCTCGACAACGGTAAATTTCTATATCAGAGGTACAGTCAAAAGGTTCGAGTTCGCCATGATGACGTTTCGCGTGATTGGCGAGAAAAAACACCGAACGGCTTTTGAATTTGCAGAACTCACAATTTATGTCTTTTGATTTCAGATTGGCGATTTCTTCGGAATATTCCATGTACGGCATCCTTACGACGCCAATTATCATCTGGAATTGTATAAAATTGAGCATTCATGCAAAAAACAAGCAAAAGCACTCACCAGAACGTCAATGCAGCAAATGGTTCGACATAACCTCAAAATGTCTCAATACCATAGACCAGAAGTACTAGAGATGTGTAAAATTAGAAGATAGCTGTGAAGCAGGTTTCTAAATCTTAAATTTTGGATACTTGCACATATCACAACCAGACGGTCTGAACATTTTTAACAAAAATAGTTGTTATTGCCTACTCCCCCGACACAACGACAAAGTACAACTTATATGACATTATAACAGTCTAAAGGAGGATAACAAATCCTGCGCGATTCGACCGAGTCCAGGGATTTTCTTTAGTTAGATGGTACTGATCTAGGGTAGCAACGTTGGTAGTTACACAAGAGCTGTCATTTGTCATATCAATGTCACAGTGTTATTGATATCGATTTTTAGCTTGTGTTTTTTGCAATACTAATTATTTCTTTTGCATTTTTTAAAAGTTTGGAATCATTGTCTTTTATCGATATCGATAATGGCCTGGTGGCTATATGACAGCTTACAACTGTGAAAGCTCTCCCATAGATGCGAAATATGACATTCACCTTGAGATATCCCAAGATTGACCATGTAATGCACAGGAGATCTTAGACTTGCCTATCCGTCAAGGTGCTCTGAAGTTAGCAACATCCTGCAGTGGTTGGCAACGCGCTGAAGTTGGCGTGGCTACAAAACCGATTGGCGTCCCTTCTAGAGGGTGAAAGGAGGATCGGCGGCCATTTTGATTTTCTCCTGTTTTTAAAGTTGACATTGTCGAAATTTCCCGTTACAAGAAGGATCGGTTTGCATTTAAATTAACAATCGGGCCGCCCGACGGATTTACCGGTAACCTTTTTATTCTATCTACTCTTTTTTCTGTCCTCAACATAATGAGATGTCCCTGAAATTGACCGGCGATTGTTCCACGTGTATACTAGAAACTCCTAGATACAAGCTTTTCGGTTTCTACCGTGGCCGTCAGGGTGGAAAGCTATTAGTCACCCCTTTGTTGTTCTTTGGTTGATTCTTTCTTTGTTTTGTTCGTTATGCTCCCGGGATGGAAATAACTCAATTGAACGTTATCAAATGAAAAAAGAAATCTGGAAAAACGCATTCCAGCCTAAATCTATTATAATGAAAATTAAAAAAAAATTACATTTGTTTACTTTTGTATTGTTTCGCGATCTGCGAAAACAAATAATGTAACGTAATGCACATAGCTGATTACAACACGCTTACAAGCAGTCAGGGGCCCAACACATACCCATAAGTAAATAAAATATTCTGTTGTTTGATTTCGAGGTTAGAGGATATGTCAAACTGTTGTGTTCAAATCTTGGCGCGAAAGTGACAAATCTTATATTTTTTTTTAATTTACCCGAAGGAATAAGATATTTTCACGCTGAGTACAAAAACTACAGTCTATAACGATACCCAATTGGGAACACTCATACCTAAGAAGTGCGCTATTGACGAGAAAAAAAATAAAAACTGAATTTCCCCATGTAAAATCGGATTTGTTTAGATTCAATGCACTGACCTACCTCAGGGTTCTACGTCATCACTAATAGCGCATGCAGAACTGACAGTTCGACGAGTCAGGAGGACCAACATAACCATGATCCATATAATTTGCGGGTTTGCAAAGTCGATTAAAACAATTTTCTAAGGGGTTATACAAAAAAAAAAAAATATACGAGTGTGCTTTAGACCACACGACTGAAGTAAAACTTCATTTCGCTATTGTGAAAGTGCTCTTAATTTATGTAAGTTTATAATCATGTGCAGCGATTAAGATAAGTAGCGCAATTGCATAGAAAACTGACACACGCAAATGGCTGAGTGGACTGAAGCTTGAATCTAGAACCTAGAAACGCGGGTTCGAATCCCGCCAAGGCAAACATTTTTTCTATGAATTAATTACTTCCGTTCGCTTCGCCCGATCACACTTTTCGTAACGCTCTCGTCAGGCATTCACCAGCTTACTCCCCAAGTCAAGTGTCCCTAAAGAAGTTTTACTTCAAAAACGGTTGGCGTCCCTTCTAGAGGGTGGAAGGAGGATCGGGGGCCATTTTGATTTTATTTCACTGAGTTTCTCCTGTTTTTAAAGTTGAGTGTTTAAATTGCATTGTCAAAATTTCCCGTTACCAGAAGGATCGGTTTGAATTTAAATTAGCAATCGGGTGAGTGGTGCCGCCCGACGTATCTACATGTAACCTTTTTATTCTATCTATTTCTTTTTCTCATACTCAACATAATGAGATGGCCCTGAAATTGACCGTCGTTTGTTCCATACTAGAAACTTGTTGATAAGCTTTCCTGATTTTACCGTTGTCCGGCTGCCCATTTGTCAGCGTCACTATATAATGGCCGCCAGGGTGGAAAGCTATTAGTCACCCCTTTGTTGTTCGGTCTTGTTTAAATAATGTCCACTACTGTTATTCAAACCTGGATAAATTATTGAATAACTCCCTGTCTTTCGGTATAAGGGCGACAGCAGCTTGCGGTTATTTAAAATCTATTTTGTCTCTGTTGACTTGAATTAACCAACACTGAGTAAGAACTGAAGACTAAAGGGCAAAAAGCGGCATAGCGCCACGCCGAATGTTGGGGTTCTAAAAAGTGTCTTATCGTTAAGTGCCCCCCTTGCGATTTCCGAATACCGTCGTTCGCATGTAACCGACATCTAGCTATTTTAGACACCGGGAAGTCAAATTTCGGTATTTAGTGCTTTTGTTGGTAGCTTCGTTGCGCCCGCTAGATGTCCCGTCGCGATCGTTTCAAAATGGCTTCCAAGGAAAACGTTGCGTTACTGTATATTTTATTATGTTTGTCCTTACATGTGTCGAGACAACAGATAGACCAAATAGCATTTAGTTCGTGGTTCGCGTTGCAGGCTGCTATTATTATTATAGCACATCGTTAAATTCAGAAAAAAAATTTCACCCAATGTTGCTATTTAAAAAAATATAAGTTGGTTTTGTATCTCGAAAACAAATGTCAGTACAACTATGAAAAAATTACATCAAGCAGATATTATAGACCCCTATATACCTGCAAAATTTGGTTTAGATGGGACTAACAGTTTTTTAGATACATATTCAGGTGTTTCCATACTTTTCCATAAAATTACGGTGTGAGTGTGGTCGTAATTCTTCTCCTCCCAAACGGCTTGACCGATTTTGATGAAATTTTTTGTGTTTGTTTGAGTGGCTTCCTGGATGGTTCTTAGCTGCAGTTGGAACCGGTAGGTGGCGCTGTTGTTAAGATCCAGTTTTTTTTTTAATTTTTCGACCGATCTTGATGAAATATTTTGTTGGTATTTATGAGGTCACCTGGATGGTTTTTAGCGACAGTTGTTCAGATACAGAATTAAAAAAAAATCCTTTGAAATCGTATGGACTCTCGATCTTAACTGACGATAGGAACGACATCTTTGGTTGGTTCTTTCTTTGTTTTGTTCGTTATGCTCCCGGGATGGAAATAACTCAATTGAACGTTATCAAATGAAAAAAGAAATCTGGAAAAACGCATTCCAGCCTAAATCTATTATAATGAAAATTTAAAAAAAAATACATTTGTTTACTTTTGTATCGTTTCGCGATCTGTGAAAACAAATAATGTAATGTAATGCTCATAGCTGATTACAACACGCTTACAAGCAGTCAGAAGCCCAACACATGCCCATAAGTAAATAAAATATTCTGTTGTTTGATTTCGAGGTTAGAGGATATGTCAAACTCGTGTGTTCAAATGTTGGCGCGAAAGTGACAAATCTTAGATTGTTTTTTTAATTTACCCGAAGGAATCAGATATTTTCACGCGGAGTACAAAAACTAGAGCCTGTAAGGATACCCAATCGGGAACACTCATACTTAAGAAGTGCGGTATTGACGAGAAAAAAAGATAAAAACTGAATTTCCCCATGTAAAATCGGGTTTGTTTAGATTCAATACACTGACCTACCTCAGGGTTTACGTCATCACTAATAGCGATTTTTTTGATATATTTTTTAATGGGATACTAAGAACCAGGTAAAAACGTACGACTTCATCGTTTTATTTTACCTGCATCAGTGTAAGGGTAATATTGTAAACAAAATATAAAATACAAAAAAATAGTACAAATTAAGCATAAGTAAACCAAACTACACAGTAGCCATTGAAATAATTACATATAACTCTCATTGCTCCACATTAATCATTTTGTACTTTCCAGTTGTTTTAAGTGTTTCATGTTGTGTAATTTTAAGTTTCTCTTGTGTTTAGTTTTATAATCACATTGTCCACATGAAAACCATTGGATCTCATGTTCTTCTAAGTGTTTCATCATGTGTAATCTTAGGGAGTTCTTCCTCTTACTTTTATAATCGCATTGTGGACATAAAAACCACTGAACCTCATGTTCTTCTAAGTGGTTCAACTTGTGTAATTTTAAAGTGTCCTTACGCCTACTTTTGAAATCGCATTGTTCACATGAAGACCATTCAATCTCGTCTTCTTTTGAGTGTTTCAAGATCTTGTGTGATTTTAGTGCGTTTTTATGTCTACTTTTGTAATCGCAATGTTCACATGAAAACCACTGAACCTGATGTTCTGCAGCGTGTTTCAACAACAAGTGTGATTTTAGATTGTCTTTACGCTTACATTTGTAATCGCATTGTGCACATGAAAACCATTGAATCTCATGAGCTTCTAAGTGGTTCAACTTGTGGAATTTTAGAGAGTCCTTACGCTTACTTCTAAAATCGCATTGTCCACATGAAAACCATTGAGTCTCATAATCTTCTAGGTGTTTCAAGATCTTGTGTGATTTCAGGGCCTTCTTATGCTTACTTCTGAAATCGCACTGTCCGCATGAAAACCATTGAATCTCATGTTCTTCTGCGTGTTTCAACAATTTATGTGATTTTAGAGAGTCCTTACGCTTACTTCTGTAATTGCATTGTGAACATGAAAACCATTGAATCTCATGTTCTTCTAAGTGGTTCAATTGGTGAAATTTTAGAGCGTCCTTACGTTTACTTCTGAAATCGCATTGTCCACATGAAAACCATTGAATCTCATAATCTTCCAAGTGTTTCCATATCTTGTGTGATTTTAGGGCGTTTTTATACTTACTTCTGAAGTCACATTGTCCACATGAAAACCACTGAATCTCATGTTTCAACATATTGCTCTGATCTCCTCTTTTCTCATTTTGTAAATTGTGGTGTCGCTCGCGGATGTGTCGTTTGAGGACCACTGTCTCGTTAGTTGTGAAGTTGCAGTTTTGACACCGATAGAATTCCACATCACTGGTTTTACAATTGAAAGGTTCAGGTCCAAAGTGGTGTCGTTCCGCATGATTGACCTTGAAAAACACTGAACCGGTCTTGTAGTTGCAAAAGTCACAATGATAGACAATGATGTTCTTGGTCATTTCTTTCGAATGCTCCATATCTGGCGGTCTTGTGGACACCCTGCGTGTACTCACTGTTAATAAATGAGATCAAATTCTGAACGAAAACACCTACCAGAAGGACGAGAAAAAGTTACGTTCTAACCTCAAAATACCAAATCGTTCTCCGGGTGAACCCGTAGTTATCTGATTAGAAGTGGAATTTCGGTATTGTCAAATATCATTGGAGTGTTTCCTTGAAACTGAAAAACTTATCAAAAATCGTCAAAAACGAAGATTCAGTACACAATAAATGTCACACCCACAACCATAGACAATTTTCATCTAGAGCGTTCAGCGAATGGTGGCGCTGTGGCGCTCGACCACATTAGGCCTAAAGGTACCGCCAACATGAACCACGGAATTGACATGAACATGGATATGTATTTTTGTTATTCGTGTATGCCCCGAACTGTCATTCATGACGTTAATCGGCAAAGTCAAGCAGTTTTTCGATTTTTCCATAGATATTGTGCTAATATATTATGTTCATTATTAATAATATGCATCGTGACTAAAAAAAGACTAAAAAAGTCGTGACGTCACTGAAAGTGAGGACTTTTCCAAACAAACGCACGTGCTAGTGACGTGTCAACAGCTGGCTCGAAATAGTGTGGTTACTGTCATTCGCTGTAATTTTTGTTCTCATGTACTTTCCGTTTCATCCCAGTTCATAGTTTGACCCACGCTGAGCCATGACTTCAAAACGTGTTCTTAAACTCAGAAAATGAACGTCGATTTAAACCACTTTTACATAACCTCAAATGCTCAAAGCATGGAATGGAAAGGACGACCCATTGTTTGGAAAGGTTTTGGCTCCCCCACCAGTGCATTGACGTCACACTATTTGCCTCTATTTTGAAATTATGTTATTATGTCGGAAAAATTTGACTGAGATTCTTTTTATTTTATTTTGTTGTCGGTTTGGAATCGGCCATGTTGGGATTTTGATTCAGATTTATGTTCACATAGGCGGGATCCTCAAAAAGGGCGGATGGTGTGGTTGCGTCGTAAAACACTTGGGCTTTCCAGACTTGCAGAATCCACTATTGACAAAAATCACGATCGTCAGAGGGCGCTTCAAAATGACAGTTGACAGGTCAAATAAACAAAAACAAATGTTATGTGCCATTTTTCATTAATTATTTCTAATGTTTATTCACGTATTGCTGCAAACTGTGGGAGAAAACTGTATAAACTCAACAACAAAACTTAAACCAAATGGTTTTACTACAATATTTCACAATGTTTTCCTTCATTCGAAGCTTATAAAATCTAACACCAGAGGTCAGCCACTTTGCTGATTTTCGCCAATATTTGAAGAAAATCTGTTAAAATTCACGTAATTAATATAGGTTAACAAGGATAAAGACTTTTTTAATATTATTAACCTTAAATTTGTTCTAAATGACGTTAATGAAGTTCTTGTGTGAATCGGTACTAGTAGTAACTAAATTAAAGGTGCGTTTAGACGTCCACGACCTACTTCGATGCACATTAGTATTAAATATATATGTGGAGTTCAAGGCTGTAACGCATAATCAGTACCTCGATCGATATAGTGGTCAAGACTCAATTTTATAATTTTAATAATTGTCAGTTGTGCACATGTGTTTAATAAAAAAATATTACATGTTTGTTTACATTTACAATATAACAAAATCTGTGCTGCAACGTTGTATTAATATTAAACACTAGTCGCTGTTAATAATTGACAGCAAATACTGTACAAAACCACCTACCAGAAGGCCGATAAAAGGTTAAGTTACGTTCTAACCTCAAAATGTCAAATCGTTTTCCGGGCCAAAAAGTACTTACCTGATTGGAACTGAAATTTCGGTATTGTCTAAAGTCATAAAATTGAATTGCTTCCTAAATCTGAAAAACTATTGTGATAACCCCCCTTTTTCATTACCGCCACTTTTGAATTTGAACATGAAATGAAATGTCAATGACGTCACCAAACGTCAAATTTGAAACAAACTGCGAACTTTAAAGGTTGGCCAGTGATCGTCAGACAATGAAAGAAAAGGCAGAACCCTACGTTGTGTTATTTTTTTTTACAAGGCAAGCAATGGCGGGACATTCAAACTTATCCAAACGAAACAAACCCTAGATTCTTTTCAATGTTTATGAAGTTTTAGTCATTTTGTGATCTCGTACTGTGGTTAATAATTTCTAGTGGCTTTGTATTAAATTGCTAACAATGCAATTTGATGATTTTAACAATAATGTTTCGAGTAATAAATTACAGCTGACAATTTCCAATGATTTTAACAATTAACAACTTAGTTCTTCAGAAAAACCGTAAACAATAATACAATTTAACAATTCTGGTGTACATGATGAGTCAGCAAATTTTATTCCACCACTGAACTTTTGCAATTTACAGGAATTCACAACAATACAATACAACAAGAATAAATTAATATTAATTTTTAATATTCTTTAAGGTACGAACCCCTCTGTAATTCATCAATTGTATCATTAATCTCTTGTTAAATTAGGCTGATGATGGCAGTAGTGTTCTGCCGAAACATGTTCCATTTGTAATTTTACACGTATTAAAGTTTGTGGAGTTCGACTTAGATATATTTAAATTTTAGTTTAATTATCTCATTAATAAAAGAAATCATACTGAGATATCCGCAAAATAGACCATGTAATGCACAGGAGAACTTCGACTCGCCTGCCCGGCAAGGTATTCGTTGGGCAACATCCTGCAGTGGTTGGCAACGCGCTGAAGCTGGCGTGGCTAAAAAACGGTTGGCGTCCCTTCTAAAGGTTGGAAGGAGGACCGGTGGCCATTACATCCATTAACGCTTAATTTATTATTCCACTATGAGTTCTCTTGTTTTTAAAGTTGTGTGTGCTCTATGTTTAAATTGCATTGTCGAAATTTGACGTTACCAGAAGGACCGGTTGAATTTAAATTAACAATCGCGTGTGTAGTGCCGCCCGACGTATTTACATGTAACCTTTTTATTCTATATATTATTTTTTCTGCCCTCCTCAACATAATGAAACGGCCCTGAAATTGACCGGCGTTTGTTCCACGTGCATACCAGAAATCGTTAGAAAAAAACATTTCAATTGTTACCGTTAGTTGGCCATTTTCTGCTACGTCATAAAACCCGCCATGATGAACACGAAATTGTTCAGCCTTTGGATCTACATGTCTTGTTAAGAATTCCAGCCTTTGTTTAAAAATAATGCTCACTGTTGCTACTCGAAGTATTCCGTGGACCTCGCGTGAACCCAGAAATTTCGTATCAGTAGCCTTCAGCCCTTCTTTCTCCGCAGTAGCATAAATTACCAAACTTATGAGTCACAGGCACAGCGAATAACTTGCTGCAGTCGTTGTTGTAATTTATTTTTAGATATTGTTGGCAATTTCAGAAAGTTCAGATGTGTTGTTGGCTTCTAGTTCCAGAACCCGAACCACAGGGGCGTTCAATTTGAAACAAAGTGATTCTCTAACTTAACATAACTAGATTGCCACTCAAATAAATCCTTTAATAACTACATGTCTTTCGGTATAAGGCCGACAGCAGCTTGCGGTCATTTAAAAGCTATTTTGTATCTGTTGACTTGAATTAACCAACACTGAGTAAGAACTGAAGACGAAAAGGAAAATAGAGGCATAGCGCCACGCCGAATGTTGGGTCTTATCTTTATGTTGTATTGCGCACCATTGCGATTTCCGAATTCCGTCGTTCGCATCTAACCGATATCTAGCTATTTTAGACACCGGGAAGCCAAATTTCGGTATCTAGTGTTTTTGCTTTGTGCAGGTTTGTAGCTTCGTTGTGTTTTCGCCCGCTAGATGTCCCGTCGCGATAGTTTCAAAATGGCTTTCAAAAAAACGTTGCGTTACTGTATATTTTATTATTGTTTGTCCGTACATGTTTCGAGGCAACAGATAGACCAAATAGCATTCAGTTCGTGGTTCGCGTTGCAGGCTGCTGATTGGGGGAGTTATGTGGCCCTACTTCGACTAACCTGTACCTGCGAGGTGGGAGCAAAGTGGTTTCGACTTTGAGTTGTCTCTTGGACTACAGGGTACCCAGAAAATGAAGTTGCTACTAACTCCTGAGCCTACTAGGTTGAAGTGGAAGTACTGTTTTCGGGCTATTAATAAATTGCTTGCTTCACAAATATTTAAAATACTTAACAACCAAAAGAATAGTTCCCGAGATAGGTTCTGCTAACTAACTTGGTTTGGGACAGGCCTTAAAGAAAAACAGGAAACTAAGTATGACTAGGACAATTCAGTAACAAACTAAGTCTGTTTGGATGTGTAAGCTTTTTCCATGATTCTCTACAATCTTTGTTGTCTTGTTCACTTCGCTTTAGTCTTTCCATCTGATCTACATGTTGTCCATCACTCTCCGACTCAGGTGTACCCAACTTAGATAACGCGTTTCAATATTAATGTCTTCTCCTCTCAGGTGCGAAGATGCCCTCTTTGGGCGTAGATATTTCATTGTGACTTAACCTCTCATGTACACCAGAATTGTTAAATTGTATTATTGTTTACTATTTTTCTGAAGAACTAAATTGTTAATCGGTTGAAATCATTGGAAATTGTTAGTTGTAATTTAATACTCGAATCATTATTGTTAAAATCATGAAATTGCATTGTTACCAACTTAATCCGAAGACACTAGAAATTGTTAACCACAGTACGAGATCACAAAACTCAAATGCACAAAATGACTAAAACTTAATAAACATTTAAAACCATAATTTTTGTAAACCAGAAGAATGTTCTTAAATCCAGGTGGAGTAAATTTAAATTAAAATTTAAATATATCTAAGTCGAAATCCACAAACTTTAATAACTGTAAAATTACTAATGGGACATGTTTCGGCAGAACACTTCTGTCATCATCAGCCCTTAAAGAATATAAAGAATTGTAATTTTAAATTATAAATAATTTTTTAAATTTTCCAATTTGACGTTTGGTGACGTCATTGACATTTCATTTTATGTTCAAATACAAAAACTGACAGTAATGTAAGGGGGGGGAGTCTTATTACAAAATTATTGTTTATACTAGAAAAATACTAGATAGAGAAAATTTGCTTCACTATGCCTAAACTAGCTAGATATCGTAACATGCACCGACGGTACCGACGATCGCGGCGGGCGCAACATAGCATAAAAACACACACACAAAAAAACATAACATAAGTAACATATTGTTACTTCTAAATTGGGTCAGGCGCTGTGCCTCTTTTTTCCCTTTTGTTGTATTAAGTTCTTGGTGGTTAATTTAAGTTAACAGAGACAAAATAGCTCTTAAATAACCGCAAGCTGCTGTCGAACTCGTAAAAAAAACATGTACTTATTTATCGATTTATCCGGGTTTGAATAGCAATATTGGATATTACTTACACAAAGGCTAGAATTTTAACTAGATTTGCAAGAACAAAGGCGGGCGTCCCATCCTGGCGGCGGTTTTTGACGCCGACGAACGGTAAACTTGAAATGGTTTTTACCCATCTCCTTACGGGGAGTCGGACAGGAAAAAAATAGATAGGATAAAAAAAAGAAATATAATAATTTACCAAGATCAACTTTTTTGGAAATTGAAAAAGTGCTGTGATGCAAACACTATTAATATTAAACACTTTATTACAAACAATATTAATGTTATTGCACATCAATCATTTTCTACTTCCCCAGTGTTTTAAGTGTTTCATGTTGTGTGATTTTAAGTTTCCCTTGTATTTAGTTTTAAAATCGCACTGTCCGCATGAAAACCACTGGATCTCATGCTCCTTTAAGTGTGTCACCATGTGTACTTTTAGAGAGCCCTTCGTCTTACTTTTATAATCGCATCGTGCACATGAAAACCATTGAATCTGATGTTCCTCTACGTGTTTCACCAACAAGTGTGCTTTTAGGGCGTTCTTATGTTTACTTCTGAAATCGCATTGTCCGCATGAAAACCACTGAATCTCACGTTTTTCTACGTGTTTCAACAAGTTGTGTGATTTTAGAGCGTACTTATGCTTGCTTTTGAAATTGCATTGCCCGCATGAAAACCATTCAATGTCATGTTCATCTAAGTGTTTATGAATCTTGTGTGATTCTAGAGTGTCCTTACGCTTACATTTATAATTGCATTGTTCACATGAAAACCATTCAATCTCGTGTTCTTCTAAGTGATTCAACAACTTGTGTGATCTTAGACCGCTCCTATACTTACTTTTATAATCGCATTGTCCGCATGAAAACCATTTAATCTCATGTTCTTCTAAGTGTTTCAACAACTTGTGTGATCTTAGACCGCTCTTATACTTACTTTTGAAATCGCATTGTCCACATGAAAACCATTGGATTTCATGTTCTTCCGAGTGTTTCAACAACTTGTGTAATTTTAGAGCGTTCTTATGCTTACTTCTATAATCGCAATGTTCACATGAAAACCATTGAACCTCATGTTCTTCTAAGTGTTTCACCTTATGTTTATTCAAGTTACCATTGTCGTTAGTACTGTAATTGCATTTTTGGCATTCAAACCGCTTGTATCCACTTGTAAAAACACAACCGCTTGTCACATGCTTGTACCAATAAAGCACAGTATTGGTCTGTAGATGACATTTTCGACACTCGTAGCTCTGAACTCCTCTCGTCTCGGTTGGCAAATGTAGGTGTCGCTCGCGTACGTGTCGTTTGAGGACCACTGTCTCGTTAGTTGTGAAGTTGCAGTTTTGACACCGATAGAATTCCGCATGACTGGTTTTACAGTTGAAAGGTACGAGTCCAAAATGGTGCCGTTCCGCATGATTGTCCTTGAAGAACACTGAACCGGTCTTGAAGTTGCAAAAGTCACAATGATAAACAATGATGTTCTTGCGCTTCACATCCATATCTGGCGGCTTTGTGGGTACCCTGCGTGTAGTTACTGTTAATAATTGAGGTTAAATACTGTACAAAAACACCTACCAGAAAAACCATAAAACATTAGGTTATGTTCTAACCTCAAAATGCCAAATCGTTTTTCAGGTCAACCAGTAATCATCTGATTGGAACTAAAATTTCGGTATTGTCAAAGATCATAGCACTGCTTCGTTTACACTGTGAGAAACTATAAAAAATAGTCAAAAACAATTATTCACGACACAACATGTCGACAACCTCAACACCGGTAGCCATAGACAATTTCGATGTAGAGAATGCACCAGGCCTGCCAACTGGCTCTGGCTTTCAGTTGTGGCAGTAGATTGTAGCCTGCACGAGCGACTTTCAGCAATGCTTTTTGGAACCGGCTGTCAATCTATACACGGATCAACAAATTAATAGTGTTTCAGTTGGCAACAATACAATTTACATAAAAATTGGTGACACTGTGGTCCAATTGTCAACCGTTGACATTACTGACAGCAAAATTTTAATTCAAAATAAGACTTGTCAAATGACAATAATGGAGGTTTTCACGTTAGAAAACAAGTCTTATTACTGCGCGCTAGACCGATTTACGTTCGAAGTTGGATATAGTATCGGACTTAAAGATGTAGTGTACCGACATTTGAGAACGCCGGAGAAGTAAAATATGAGGAATCAAAGTAAATGAAAAAATGTTGAAAAATACTTGGTATTAAATTTACACAATTGTCAATAACGAAAAACATTATTTCAAGTTTTAATTATTCATGAAATCCAAAAAGTTTTCCAAAAATCAGGTGGTGAACTTTGGGGTTACATGCCAAAAAAATTAAGAAAAAATAAAAAATAAATTCCACCAGGTCCAAATGTAAGTCTAAACCATCGATGGACCCACTTAAACGCACACAAAAAATTTCATCAAAATCCGTCCAGCCGTTTAGAAGTTCAGTCGCGGAAATTTTAAATAGAGTCCCAGAACCCAATTGCAAATTTAATAACACATGCCGTCATTTTGATGATTTTATAAAACAAGGTTTTTGTGTTTTTGTTACAAACATAACTACTTTTACAAATGTCATACCGCCAATTTACGGGAAAAAAAACTTCTACATTTTTAACCAGATCTACTACCAACTGAAATATTATATTTGTTGATCAATCTGTTTATGAAATTCTCAGCTAAATATTACAATTTTACGGGTTGTTCCGACCGTGTGTTCTGATGGCGTCAGGTCATGAACTATAAAACTTGCTTGTTTATTTGTACCAAAGACTTTACTATTTGCAAGAGTTTGTTTAAAAATTGTCATGTGTTCCTATTTGATAAAACGCAAACCTCTTGTTATGATAACCGAGTCAACTTGGATAGAACCAGAAATCCCTCAGGTAAAATTAGGTGTAAACCGTAGATGTGTAAACGTCTTTTAAATAACGACGAAGTCTCCCGCACCTGATTACAACAAGATCAAGCTGGCACAACACTCACCACAAAAGTGACGTCATTGTCATGACTTTTCTCATCGGTGACAAATCTCGCATAATAATCGATGACTTTTCAGGAGTGGTATATTTTCGGTGAGATTTGACATTTGACGCGAATTGGAAAATAAATGAAATATCCAATATCGAGTTAAAAAAAGTAATAAATATTTAAATTAGTGTTTATTTCCCTTTGAGTTCGTTCAGAAAGAGTGAGGTTATGTCTGGTTATTGTTTAGTGTGGATTTTAGTGTGTTTACATAAATATCGTGAATATCAAAATCCAATTCAAAGTACATTGACCACTGAGAAAGGTTTTCTTGATTTATTAATTCTGTCTCTACGAGTAGCCCTAACCCCTTTTTCCGAAGGCACTTTAATTTGACAAATCTATGGAAACATTTCGCTTCATGGTTGCTTTCTATGCTTCCATTGACAGCGCAGTCCACTCTCTAGATCAAATTTGTCTATGGTTACCGATGTGAAGTTTGTTCACAAGTGTTGTGAGTGGATCATTGTTTTTAACGATTTTTGATAGTTCTTCAGTTTCAAAGAAGCAATCCTATGATTTTCGGCACTACCGAAATGTCAGTTCTAATCAGATAATTACTGGTTGACCCGGAAAACGATTTTGTTACTTTGAGGTTAGAACGTAACCTAAATTTTTTCAGGGTCCTTTCGGTTAGTGTTTTGTACAGTATACGCGCTATTAGTGATGACGTAGAACCTTGAGGTAGGTCAGTGCATTGAATCTAACCAAACCCGATTTTACATGGGGTTACACTCAGTTTTTAATTTTTTTCTCGTCAATAGCGCACTTCTTAGGTAAGAGCATAGATGAAGGAGTTAAAAAGATTGCCAGGAGTGCTATTCTTCACCCTTCGCGTCGACACGAACACTTCGAAATTGACGTCACACGCGAGTGGTAGCGAGTCGAGCGTATTCTTCACCCTTCGAAACGAAGCGAATACGGTTTGAGTCGAAGGAAAGTCGTTCGTTTTGCAGCGAGCGCTATTTACCACACGCTTTGAGTGATCCCAACCTAACTTCTTGTTTTTTCATGTTAGCAGTGTTGACTGTCGAATTTGTGGAGCAAAGTATTGACATTAATATTATGGATATTATTGTATTTTTGCAATTGTTAAACGACAAGGAACTTGCCGAAGAGGCTGATGCAGTTGCAAATGGAAATCCAGGAATTAACCGACCAACAATTTTTGCGAGTGTTTCGTGTTAACAAAGATATTTTTCAATATTTGTTGGACTTGCTGCGATCATTTATCAAACGAAAATTTAAAAACTGGGATTTGTATCTACCTATTTTTTAAGGTAAATTGTTTAAGAAACTATAATTGTGGGGTATGAACTTATTTATATTTTTTCAGATTTGAAGGACGTGCAGCAAGCCAATGAATAATAGATAGGTTTAGACGATAATGATTGGGCTTATTAAAATAAGAAAAATGTATTAAAATTAACTGTTATTATTAAGTAAACATAATCAACTACTTATAATATTATGCACACTATATTCTATTTAAAGTATGTACACTTATTATTTATTGGAGATGAAACTGAAAACAAACAAGTCATTTGAAATTAAGTACTCCCTTTGTCCAGAAATAAGTGTCCGATTTGCTATTTTTTGAAAACTTAAGGAAAGCAAATCAGTTCGAGAAGATGTTGAGAAATCAACTGAAGTGCTGCAACAGTCTTCTCTTGTGCTGCTACACTCCTCTCTTTGGCTGCAGCCCCTTGCACTAATGCCATCTCCCATTGCTGTGGCAATCCTCTCCTTCGCTGCAGCAGTTGTTTAATTGGCTTCTGCAGTCCGTTCTAATGCAGCCACTTTTCTTTCGCAAAGCACTTTCTTCAACAACTTTGTCCTCATCATATCGCCATAAACCGCCTCTTCGAATTTTCTTCCCTTAAATGTTGTAAAATACGTAATTTATAGAAATCCAAAGTGTCAAATTCCTTCTTGTCATTTCATATACTTTTAGTGATGCTAATCTCTTCTATGGTTGGCGCTGAAGGATGAATAACGAATCACATAAATGATTGATTTATTCCCTTGGCGGCATTCTTTTAGAATTATCGGGAAAACCAAGTTTATAATCCTTCTAATGGGATGACAGGAACATTTAACCCGATCTAACCTATCTTCTCTCTGCAAACAGCTGATATAATTGCGGCGTTGCCAAACGTAACCGCTCGCCCAATGCGAAGGGTACATGGGAATACGAAACTCAAAGCGTATGCGCTTTGAAACCCTTCGAGTTGAGACGTATACGCTTTGAAGCGAAGGGAGATGGGAATAGCACTCCAGGCTAAATGGAAGTACGTAGCCAATGAAATTAGTTAGCAGAAATGAGGGACAGAGGGCGCAGTCAATAGATTTCTAAATAAATTCTTTTGAAATGAGAGTATCGTCCCGTGGAGGACGTGCGGTATCCAGGGATGGATTGACCGATTTTGTCGCTGCCAGTGTGTAGAGTTCTGGGCATCGCCCGTTTCCTTTGTCAGATATACTGGTACAAAAAAACTATATTGGCAGTAAAGACGCTTATCGTCGGCATTTTTTCTCCAATGGGAAAATAATAAGACCTTTTGTTTTTGGCAAGAATTTAAGTTTGAATTTCTTTCATCTTCAAAATTTAAATAACTTCCACCGCATATCGAATTAGATATTTGATGTGGCTTTGCTTACAACACAATAAGGTGAAAACATCGGGTTGGGATTTAAATACACGTTTTAATATTTTTGTGGAAATGTAGTTCCTTATATTAAGAGCGTTCTCTAGTCGGTCAAGTTTTCAAATGTAAACAAACATTCGTCTTCCGTCTCTGTAGAAACCACCTGCCCTAATGCTGTCGGTGTGTCCATCTGTACTACGTATAGACACGAATGCACCTTGCGTTGCATCCCACAAGCGTGCGTCGAAGAGAGAGACTAAATAGAGGGAGTGCTGAGCTTGTTCGTACTCTTAAAACGATCTGACAACACAGCTTGTAGCGCTTGCTTTTATATCATTGAACGACTGAGCGATGGAAGTTGGAAAATCGCAAAGCGGTGTGCACTGTTAGGAATGGAACATAATTTTAAAATAATCATAATTTCAAATGATGTATTGAATTGAATTAAGTTTGACAGTGAAAAAAGTTAGCCCTAACTTTTAATCGAACAAATTATAGTTTTCTAGAAACAGTATATTTTCTGACCAATAAGGGTTCTGCCAAATGCGTAAAATTAATCGTACCTATATAATTACACGAAAGGCTATTGTTCTACCGGATCAAATTTACTTTTGAAAGAAATTTTGTTCCCCGGAAATTTTGCAAGTAAAACTGCCAACCTGTCAACGTAACAAAAACGTGACACCGAAAGTAGAGCAACAAAATTGAGTTTACAAAAATTAACTTTATCGTAGAGGTAAAGTAAATAATCAATTCAGCTAGATAATTTCATGCATAAAATAAATTTTGCATTATTGTCATGGTAAAACGTCGTGGCGAAAGGTAATAGTTATTTATGTGGTATATATTAATTATTTAATAACGTGGACGCGTTAGCCGAGACGTTAAAGTCACTCGAAAAGATAGATAATCATCAATTTTATCGTCGTATATAATATAAAATTTTATTCAATCTTCACGGTTTTCACGGCAACATGGATTTAATTCTTTGACGTGAAAAATTCAACTGTCAAACAAAATGTCAAAAAAACGTTAGACAGTAATACAACAATGGATGTTGGTATAGAAGTTTTTTTTTTTAACTTCTAAACGATAAAATTGCATTTTAACATGCGGTAAAGAGTAGATAAAATTCCATTTTGACATTAAAGATTAAATAAATAACATTTATCGTTCGACACTGTCAGAATTTTCAAATTTTCGCTTGTGTAAACACTCTGTCATGAAATAATTTAAATGACAGATAAACGTCAAACTATTTTTATGGATTTTAAGCAATTTAAAGGCTTTCCAGGGTTGTATCGAACGATAAAACGTTGTATTACACTCGTTCCTGTGTAGATTGAACGCTTTACGCCACTCGGGGTTCACAAAAGCACTCGTTTCACTCGTGCTTTTATAAACCCCTTGTGGCATAAAGCGTCCAATTTACACAGGAACTCGTATAATAATCTACTATTTTAGTTGTGCGGAAATGGAGAAAGAAAATAAATCACAATAATAATAAAAATAAAATAAACAATCATAATAATAACTATTGGAATGCAGAAGGCGCTTATCTTGAGGTCGTTGCGTTTGCTCAGGGTAATTCTCGGTATTCGTAGTTACTCACCCCATGGTTTTGGGGGTGGCTACGATGTGCGATTAAAACATCTGACCAGCAAGAAACCTCGTGAAGGTCGGAATCACGAGGATTTCCTTCTGATAAATTTTAAAAACAATAATAATAACTATTTAGTATTGTCTAATAATTTCAAAAGTTAATTCCTCATTCCTTGGGGGGTTCCTTATTGTTTTTCCTCGCTTCTGCCTTGGATCTAACAACTCAGGTAAAAAACAATTAAAATAAAAAATCCTTAAATGCAGGTACATTTGTTCTTTCTAGAATTCTTCGTCAAAATTAATCTAAAAATTGCAAATGTTGGTTATTTTGTACATTTTATAGTCAAATAAAACTACCACTTCATATAGAATTCCTTTTGGACTCCAAATAATAAAAAAAAACAGGTATACAATTATATAAAAAACTAGCTGACCCGGCGAACTTTGTATCGCCTCAGAATCAATAAATGTTGTGTTAACTTATTAGCTGAATTCACTTTTTTTATTTGGAGCGGAGGCAAATCCAACAAATTAAAGATCGGTCCAGCCGTTCTTGGGTTATAAACCAAAGGAGGCCCCTGAGCCCCCATGCCCATTTATTAATAGTTATTCTGCTATTCGGGACGGAGACAAACACAACAAATCAAAGA
This sequence comes from Diaperis boleti, assembly GCA_963583935.1. NCBI lineage: Eukaryota > Metazoa > Arthropoda > Insecta > Coleoptera > Tenebrionidae > Diaperis > Diaperis boleti. The sequence continues at coordinate 3,766,437 of OY757242.1, forward strand.
TAATAAAAATCGGTCCAGCTGTTCTTGAATTATAAACCCAAGGGTTCCCCCTGAGCCCCCTGTTCATGTTTCAATAGTCATTCTGCTATTCGGGGCGGAGACAAATCCAACAAATCAAATATCATAAAAGCCCTTCTTGAATTATAAACCCAAGAGCCCTCCTGGGCCTTCATGTCCATGTTTTAATAGTTATTCTGCTATTCGGGGCGAATACTTTACGACTTATTCCCATACCTACCAAATATAAAAAAAAATACTTCATAAAAGTCGGTCGAGCGGAAAAATCGGTCCAGCCCAAGGGACCCAATACCCACCTCAATTGGGCCAATCGCTGGTTTTTTCTTTTCCCCGATAAAGTTCTGTTACCCTTACCACTATCGCGTCTTTTACACACACCCCCCATATCACAAAAAACTATCACTGACAATACTATAACTATAACTACACTATAACAATAGTCAAAACTAAGAATACAAAAAACGCAAAGTCTGTTGGAGTCAATATGACGAAAGGTCTAGTTTTTACATTAACAATTAGTCAAAAGTAACAACACTTGAAAACACTAAAAGCCTACTGCAGTCAAGACTGTTCTCAGATTCTGTGCTCTTATAATTGGCATTATTAATTTTTTTATTTTGTTTCTTAACGCCATACTGAAAGGCGCCGGCGGTCTCTTTGACAACCAAGAAGTATTTTTTTAAGAACTGCCAAAATTATTATGTGTGTTCGGCGTTTCTTTGTATCTAATTCGTTATTAAAATGGCCCTTTTGATTTCATGAACTGATCTCCAGAAAAAAAATCAATGTAAAAGTATGTCTTGGGAAATACCTATTTCCATAATAGGCAACTCAATAACAATTCATGATAAAGCTAATACGCAGCTATACGCAGTTACTGTTATAATTTATTGAATTCCTGCGAATTTTTGCTCTAATTTGATTCGTTTTCTCACAACCCATAAAACAAAAATACACGATTTTTAAAATTCTGACGTAATTCAAAAGGACCCTTGAATTGGTTTTTGAAAATTTAACTATGTGGGTAATAACTTCTTCTTTCATTCTAAAATTGCCCTGAAATTTCAATCGATGTTGGTCTTTATCGATCATCGATCTACAAGACAAGTACATCCTTTCCGAGCGCTGGCTGCCGCTCTACTGAGCACAAAACAGTGCGTTGTGAGAGCCGTAGGACCGAGAGCTTTGTTGCCAAATTGTTCACAACCCTCAATCTGCTATAGATGGCGACACCAACCGCTTAGAAAATTATTAAAACAAATTTTTCCATTCATGTGCTTAGTACTTGCGTAAATGATTTGTTTTTTTACACGGAACGTTTTTAATAAGTCGTAGCAACGTTCGAAACTCCCCTAAACAAATTTTTTCTGTCAATTAACGATTTTTTTTTTCAATTTTTTTTAGAAACAAAAAATTTTGGACTTTCGTAAACGCATCGGTCCAAGATTCTAACTTTCCGCGTTTTTAAAAATCGATAAATCAATATGGTAATCGATTTATTCGAAGAAACAAATTATCCAAGATGGCGTCTGGTAATGAACGCTCTTAATGCCAAGACTTGTTTTGTTTATAATAGTGCACTTTTAACTTTACTGGAAGCATATTTTTAAAACTTCATAAATTTGTGGCGACGGAATTCGCAGATAAGTGCATAGACGCTGCTTTATAAGAGAGTGATTTTGGCCTGAGTTTAGTTTTTATTTGTGAGCAAATGTCCGACATTTAAATTTTTTGAGACAATGGTGTACAATAAACCCAGGTGTATAGTTTGCGACGTGATGTCTAATTTTGAAACTAAAACATGACGAAAACTTACGACGAAACTTAGAAGCAGATGGATTGCGTTAAAAACCTCCCGTGCTCCTAATAACAGAAAAAAAATCCAGCCAATCCTGACAGAGCCGACGCCTCATCAAATATTCAAAATCGTGCCTGATTTGGAGATTTTGAAGATCATTATAATCCAAGCAAATTATACGAAAAAACGACGAATAGAAGAAAATAATTCAGAAGTTTTAAAATTTTGATTATGAACACCCAAGAGGGACCCAAATAAAGATCCGAAGAGTTCCCACCGCCCGGGGGGAGCTTCTTCCCCTTTTGCCCAAAAAACCGTCCCCGCGTGTGACCTCATGAAGCTTTTCTGCATTTTTTTCGTAAACGTTAACTTTGACGAGAAAATGTTATCGGACTTGTTCTCCATTCAATTCTGCATAAAATTGGTCTCATGAAGTTTTTCCCTCCCTTCCACACAACGCTCATAAATGACGTTGCAAAATGAGTAGAATTTTCAGCGCGAAGGCAAAAATTGGTCCACCCCCGTTTTTTGACAAATAACAATTTATTGCAAATGTTTTATTCAATATGGACCTTGTACAGAAAAAACTTCTCAACAATTTTGTTTCTATACATTTTTTGCTCCCACTAATGGTTTTTGAGATAATCGGGGGTTATAGTGCGCTGGAAACGATACTCATTTTCCAACGTCATTTATGAGCATTGGGTGGGAGATATGCTACTTCATGATACTCCATGAGACCAATTTTATGCAGAATTTAATTAAGAACTTAAGCCCTAAAACATTTTCTCGTCGGAGTTACCATTTAGGAGAATAATTGCCTTTTTCTAAAAAAAGAAACCGACTTCAAAAAGCGAGAAATAAGTCAGTACATGTATTATTACATGTGCTACCTACTGATCTGTTTGAAATCGGTGCCAAGCCAAAGAGGTTAACGAATTTGTAACCTATTGTCATTATACAAATATATCAACAACGTTATAGCGCATCAAAAATTCAATATCAGGCAACGACGTCTGCCCCGCACGTGTCTGCCCGCTTGGGATGTTTTGCTCAGCGCGAGCCTCCCACCCACGCTCACGCATTCCGGCGCGCGTGCGGTGGGACTTGCGATGTGACGGGAGCGGACAGCCTGTCTATCTACTACCTATTTTTTTGGCTTGGCACCGACTTCAACCAGATCAGTAGGTAGCACATGTAATAATACATGTACTGACTTATTTCTCGCTTTTTGAAGTCGGTTTATGTTTTTTAAAAAGCTAATTATTTTACAATTTTAAGTGATGGGTAGCCTAGTAAGGACGCTGCTCGAATGTGGAAACGACGGCTGGTTGAAAATGAAGATGAAAGACGCAAACTATAAAAAATTAGAACCAGAAATACTGAAACAATGATGAATTAATATTACCACCTGAAAAATCTAAGGCAATGATGACTTCCAGACGCAAAGACCTGCATAATTATTATTAAACGACTACATTTGAGAGAGTTGATAATAATTATAAAATGTTAGGTTTTCGCCCGATTCCCATGCGATCACCTCATCAGGTCCAGACTTGCTGACAATGGGACTACCTCCGGAGTACACCCTTTCAAATAAAAGAGGAATTTTCAAAATCGATCCACAATTGACGAAGAAATCGGTAAACATACATAAAAGAGAAAGTTTGAGAATTTCCCTCGATTTCCATGGGATCACCTCATCAGATCCGGACTTGCTGACAATGGGACTACCTCCGGAGTATACCCTTTCAAATAAAAGAAGAATTTTCGAAATCGATCCACAATTGACGAAGAAATCGGTGAACATACATAAAAGGAAAAATTTGAGAATTTTCCTCGATTTCCATGGGATCCCCTCATCAGATCCGGACTTGCTGTCAATGGGACTACCTCCGGAGCATACCCTTTCAAACAAAAGAAGAATTTTCAAAATCGATCCACAATTGACGAGGAAATCGGTGAACATACATAAAAGGAAAAAATTGACAATTTTCCTCGATTTCCATGGGAGCCCTTTATCAGATCCGGACTTGGTGACAATGGGACCACCTCTGGAGTATACCCTTTCAAATAAAAGAAGAATTTTCAAAATTGGTCCACAATTAACGGAGATATCGGTGAACATACATAAAGGGAAAAAAAACATACATACCTCCTCCTTTTTTTGTAGGGGCGGCAAAAAATAAAAAGGCATAGGAAAAAGCAAGGGCGAGGGCACTATTTTATAATGTGGCGGGACTAAGAAAGAAAAGAAAATTTCTGAAGCTATGTGAGGTAATTGGAGATACGGGGTTTAACAGAACATGGATAGATGAACAAAACTGGGAAAGAACAGAAAAACTGCTACCAAAATAATTTTAAACGGGAATGTTAGGGGTCTAGAGGAGAAGCAACAGGGGGGAGTAATAACGGGGGGAATCGGAGAAAGAGGAGCCAGAGATTTGGGGAGACGAGAAAGGGGATGGCCAAAGAAAATCAAAGCAGAGCTGAAGAAACAATGGGAGGAAGAAGGACATAGACGGCAAAGGAGAAACGGTACTAGATTAGGGAATAATAAACGAGAAAGAAAGAAAGAAAGAAATAACAGAGGAAAACAGAACAAGGCAATGATCAAAATACGGAACTAAAAATTTCCCTCTATTTCCATGCGAACCCTTTATCAAATCCGGACTTCTGCAGTATACCCTTTCAAATAAAAGAAGAATTTTCAAAATTGGTCCACAATTAACGGAGATATCGGTGTACATACATAAAAGGAAAAAAAATACATACATACAGCCGAACATAGAACCTCCTCCTTTTTTGTAATCGGTAAAAACGGAGATAAGCTTCTTGGTCACACTCAGGAGCGGTCTTTAGGACAAAAGGGGATGAAGCTCGCCCCGAGGGGATGGGAACCCTTCGGATCTTTATTTGGGTCCATGCAGGGAGTTCATAACCAAAATTTCAAAACTTGATAAATTATTTCTTCTAAAAAGTCTAATTTGCTTTGACTATTAACACTGATCTAATATTGACAAAATTACGGCCGGTGTTAGATGGAGAAATTCTTCTTGCGGATGAGAACCGCGTCATGTTGATAGTTCTTCTCCTCATCCGGGAGAAGAACACAGGCCCGAGGACGTTTTAATAAAATAATAATAGATCCGCCTGTATACTTACTTATGCTAAAGGCTGCGTAGTTTACAAGTGTCCATTCGCGATTTGCAACCAGTTATTATTCTTGAAAGGTTGTTGGAATGAGTTGATGAAAACTAACAATAAAACTTACTTTTGCCCAATTGTAATTTGCAAAAATCCATTTATTACCCGCTTTTGGTGCCATATCTTATATTTGCACACTGAAATCAAACTGAAGCCGGTCCTGTTCCGCCGACCGTCATCACCTAGTTCAAAGTAGACCGCCAGGCAATGCCGGCATATAGCTGTCTCTTTTGATTGCATCCGCAGAAAGTGCAACGTACGTCTTAGAGTTTAATACCCGCTGTTTATCTCAAAACAATTAGTTTTGTCTACGCAACATTCTTCTTTATCTCTTTCTTTTCTATAATGTTTCATTTAATAATGCACATTTTGTGTATTTTTTTATTTGAAACATTAAATTCGATTGTGCTGCCAGCTGAATTCCATTTCCAAAACTAACATATTTTTAAACTACATTGTCTGACCATCTTCTACTGTTTAACCTATGGTAAGAGTGTTCCCGATTGGGTATTGTTATAGGCTCTAGTTTTTGTACTCCGCGTGAAAATATCTAAATGATTTGCCACTTTCGCGCCAACATTTGAACACCACAATTTTGACATATCTTCTCTATTATTTTATTTATTTATGGGCATTAACGGTATTTTAGTGACCGACCGTTTGATGGCAGTTTAACTACAATGTTTTTTAAATTTTTAAATACAGTATTTTATTTGATAATCTTTTCTAGTTAATTTCTTTTTATAAGGGAAGTGCATACAATAAGGCCATGATTAATTAAAATAATAAAAAAACAAAACAAATATTTTGTATCTATTAATTATCTATTGCTGTTAACTTAATAGAACTATGCCTAGGAACTAGGCCTTATTGTGTGCACTTACCGTACACATTGTATACAAAATATAGGAATAATAAATAAAAAATATATTATGGATTATTGCAGATTACAATGTGCCTTCTTCAGGGAAAAATGGCTTTTTGTTGCGCATACCTTCTCCAAAACAAACAACAACTCCCCAGCATGTTGAAAGTAAGTACTTTTTAATTGTTACACATATTTGCAAAGTTAAAAATTAAACCTACCACCACAGTCATCGTCAAAAATAAGTCCTAGTGGAATTGCAGACAAAATATCTACAAATACCAGAAAGAAGATATGAAAGAGTTAGGAAAGAACTGTTCTCCTACATCTCTAAGGCATTAAATTTGGATGTCCATCCTTCAACTTCAACAGAGAAGAATGTAGTGTTGCAGTAATTTCTTCTCAATTCGAAATCCAGGGGTTGGATGAACCTTCTACGTCATCAATTTCCTTGGGTCGTAAGTAAACCTACATTTTTAGATTTAAAATTTAATTTGAAATTTTATAAACAAAAGAAGGCAACATTTTTAACCTTATTTGTTTTTCAGAGACAACAGCCCACACTTCAACAAGACAACGGAAGAAGTACGTACAGTAAAAACATTATATAAAAAAAAGTACAATATCGGTTGCAAAGGCGAAATTTACAGACAAGAAAAAAGTTGAAAATTTTACAAAACACCAAATTTTTTAAATAATTTGGAAAACGTAAACGAAATTAAGTTTTTGCATTAAGCGTGTTCAAGCAAAGCGGTAAAGGATATTGATATTTATCCAAAAAAAAACTTAAACTGCAGATTGCTTAGAAAATATGGAGACCTTGGACGATGTACAGGAAAATCTTTTAATAAGAATGAGAGAACATCCCGGTTTTGCGTTATATCATCCTTCCAGTAATTTTCGTTGCCTCTTCAAAACAGTTACCGATAAAATTTTCACCTTAATTCCAAAAATCATTACGACATATAATATTAAAACTCATATAATAGAAGAATTAAATACCCTTGTACATACTGATATATTTTGCAATAATCATAAGAACATTCACAAGACTAAAGATTTGTGTAAATATTTGTATATATCATTATATTAAGGTTGTAAATAATATTTTAAATGGTAAGGATCTTAGGTATAATAATGTAAATTAGCTTTTACAAAATTTTGTAAAAAAGGAAAATTACATAATTAATAAAACATTCTGTTTTTTTGTGAATGTGTTTAAAATATGCAATACTTATAAAGAAAAAGTAAATATTTTACAGTAACCAAAGCATCACGTGCTCCTTTGAAAACTGTAAAGTGTTTTATTACTTTTTCTTTATATTGCATATTTGCGATGCAGTACCTAAAATATAAATCATCCTCTTTAAATATCCCGCCTTTATTATTAGAATTGATAAAAAGTTGATATAACAGCTACCTAAAATGTTTGGAGATGTGGCTATAGATGGCAGTGTCTGACTCAAAGTAGTCCACCTTTTTAACACGAGAGTGAGCTATCTCTGGTGAGTGGATCATTGTTTTTAACGATTTTTTTCATTCAAATTTTACCGTTTGTTCCAACTATGTGTTCTGGTGGCATCATGTCGTAAACGTAGTCGCCATCGCTGTATTTTTTATGGACTGCGGTTTGTTTATTCGTACCAGAGACTTTGCTTATGTTTTGTATCGCCATTTCATGTATCGGGCGTGTATGTTTATATGTATCTACATTTCAGTTATCGGGGGTCTATTTTTAAAGAGTAGAACCTTTCAGTCGTTGTGGAACTTTAATAACCTTGTCAGAGTTAAACTTTCCTTTAGTCGATTCACCAGATGTAATAAAAAATCTATATCGATAACACTATGACAGTGATATGGCAAATGCCAGCTCTTGTGTAACTACCAACCTTACTACCTAGGTCAGTACATCTAACTAAAAAAAAAACGTCAAATTTAATAATTTCACATTAACGTCATAATTTTAAACGTTCTTTAAGTGCTAATTATGAGTGTAGTTTTCTCCCGAAACATGTTCCAATTGTAATTTTACGTTTATTAAAGTTTGTGGAGTTCGACTTGAGGTCGACGTGAGGTTTTCCCAAAAAGGAAGTGAAGGTAGTGATGCAGCCATCAATACACGTCTATAAAAGATGTTGCCAGTAAGTGTTCAAACAATATAATAATACAGGGGTTTTATAAATGATTCATAGATCCAGTGGGCTGAACCTTCAAAATTTTACATCAAACTACATGTAAATTTTGTTTTCCAAAGACAACGTGATGTATTTATTACTTATACCCTTTGGTCCGATCGCTCCCTATTTTTCCTTCCTTGAACAGTATCGATTTTTTTTGACGTAGCAACTTCTTGTACATAATTTACGCAATATTATTATAATTAATTTTTAAGAAATGGTACATAACTAAATAAATAAACTTTTTGGGGCCTGTGCATAAAGAACAAAAAAATATTCCATATTATTCGTTTTGTGTTATACCGCTATTGCTAACCTCATCACGATTTGTACGCTCTATGATATCTTTGAAATCGGTGGAACATTCTTATTGTTTTAATTTGCCGTTGACATACGGAGCCTGTAATGCACCAAGGAGAAATGCGGATTGCCTACCCGATTTGCTGTAGACGGCAGCGCTGATCGTTCGGAAGCACAAGATTGCCCTCCTTCTACTTGTTCACCGTCGAAACATCAACAACTGTCACCGCGGCAAGCTCATTTATCATTTTCTTAAAATTTGTTAAATCTGATTCATTCACACCACGAGTTTTTCTTTTTGTTTTTGGCTCGAAATTTTAAAAATTGGAATTGAGGATTTCCGTTATTCAAAATTTGCAAATTGGGAAATACAAAAATTGCAAATTCAAGAATTCTGTGATTCAAAATTTGTAAATTCAGGAATTCGGGGCTTCAACGATTCAACATTTGCAAATTGAGACATTAAAAATTAACCAAAAAAACTCCTAATTGGAAATTTCTACTTTTCAAAACACAAGTTTCGAATTCAGGAATTCAATGATTTCGTCTGTTTGGAATTCAGTATTTCGAAAATTATTTTGTTTTTAATTTTCATAATTTACGAATTCGAATTCATTTCCTTAATCTAAATTTTGAACATTCAGCTATTCAAGATTATGAAGGCTAAAAATTTTCAAATTCAGAACTACCATATTTAAAATTAGCAATTTCCAGATTCAAGAATTTACAATTTGATTGAAAAATTTGGCGACTCAAATGTAATTTCTCGAAAATTAAAAAATTGAAATTGAAGATTTCCTTTATTCAAAATTTGTAAATTCAGGAATTCAAAATTTGCAAATTGAGAAATCTAAAATTTGCAAATCCATGAATTGAAGTATTCGGTGATTCAAAATTTGTAAATTCAGGAATTGGGGGCTTCAACGATTCAACATTTGCAAATTTAGACATTAAAAATTTCAAGCAAAAAACCCCTAATTGGAAATTTTTACGCTTCAAAACGGACAATTTTCGAACTCAGGAATTCAATGATTTCGTCGGTTTGGAATTTAGTATTTTGATAATGAAATTTTTTTTTGTTTATTTTCAAAATTCACGAATTCAAATTCATTTCCTCAATCTAAATTTTGAACATTCAGCTACTCAAGATTATGAAGGCTAAAAATTTTTAAATTCAGAACTCCCATATTTAAAATTTACAATTTCCATATTCAAGCATTTACAAATTGACTATTAAAAATTTGGAGACTCAAATGTACTGGCTTGAAATTTCAAAAATTGAAATTGAAGATTTCCATTATTCAAAATTTGTAAATTTAGGAATTCAAAATTTTCAAATTGAGAAATCCAAAATTTGCAAATTTATGAATACAAGTATTCGGTGATTCAAAATTTGTAAATTTAGGAATTGGAGGCTTTAAGGATTCAACATTTGCTAATTTAAACGTAAAAATTTCAACAAAAAAAAAAAAAATTAGAAGTGGAAATTTTTAGGATTCAAAACTTACAATTTTCGAATTCAGGAATTTAAAGATGTTACCGATTTGGAATACAGTATTTCGATATAATCAAAAATTTTCTATTTTTAAAATTTTGAAATTTCATGTATTCAAGATTCTGAAGGTCAAAAGTTCTCAAATTCAGAACTCCCAAATTTAAAATTAGCAATTTCCAGATTCAAGAATTTACAATTTGACTGAAAAATTTGGAGAGTCGAATGTAATGGCTCCAAATTTCCAGAATTTAAATTGAAGATTTCCATTATTGAAAATTTGTAAATTTAGGAATTCAAATTTTTAAATTGAGAAATCCAAAATTTGCAAATTTATGAATACAGGTATTCGGTGATTCAAAATTTGTAAATTTAGGAATTGGAGGCTTTAAGGATTCAACATTTGCTAATTTAAACGTAAAAATTTCAACAAAAAAAAAAAATTAGAAGTGGAAATTTTTACGATTCAAAACTTACAATTTTCGAATTCAGGAATTTAAAGATGTCACCGATTTGGAATTCAGTATTTCGATAATTAAATATTTTATTTTTTAAAATTCACGAATTTAACATTTCAGCAATCCAAATTTTGAAATTTCGTGTATTCAAGATTCTGAAGGTCAAAAGTTTTCAAATTCAGAACTCCCAAATTTAAAATTAGCAATTTCCAGATTTAAGAATTTACAATTTGACTATGAATAATTTGGAGACCCAAATGTAATGGCTCGAAATTTTCAGAATTTAAATTGAAGATTTCCTTATTCAAAATTTGTAAATTTAGGAATTCAAAATTTGCAAATTGAGAAATTTAAAATTTGCAAATTTATGAATACAATTATTCGGTGATTCAAAATTTGTAAATTTAGGAATTGGGGGCTTTAAGGAATCAACATTTGCTAATTTAAACGTAAAAAATTTCAACCAAAAAAAAACCTAAATTATAAGTGGAAATTTCTACGATTCAAAAGTGACAATTTTCGAATTCAGGAATTTAAAGATGTCACCGATTTTGGAATTCAGTATTTCGATATAATTAAAAATTTTCTATTTTCAAAATTCACAAATTTAACATTTCAGCAATCCAAATTTAGAAATTTCATGTATTCAAGATTCTGAAGGTCAAAAGTTCTCAAATTCAGAACTCCCAAATTTAAAATTAGCAATTTCCAGATTCAAGAATTTACAATTTGACCATGAAAAATTTGGAGACTCAAATGTAATGGCTCGAAATTTCCAGAATTTAAATTGAAGATTTCCTTATTCAGAATTTGTAAATTTAGGAATTCAAAATTTGCAAATTGAGAAATCCATAATTTGCAAATTCATGAATACAAGTATTCGGTGATTCAAAATTTGTAAATTTAGGAATTGGGGGCTTTAAGGATTCAACATTTGCTAATTTAAACGTAAAAAATTTCAACAAAAAAAAATTAGAAGTGGAAATTTTTACGATTCAAAACTTACAATTTTCGAATTCAGGAATTTAAAGATGTCACCGATTTGGAATTCAGTATTTTGATATAATCAAAAATTTTCTATTTTTAAAATTTTGAAATTTCATGTATTCAAGATTCTGAATAAACAATTTCCATATTTAAGCATTTACAAATTGACTATTAAAAATTTGGAGACTCAAATGTAATGGCTCGAAATCTACAAAATTAGAATTGAAAATTTCCAAAAAATTTTAACCAAAAAAATTCCTAATTGGAAATTTACATAATTCAAAACACCATTTTCGAATTCATTAATTTAATGATTTCGTCGGTTTGGAATTCAGTATTTCGATCATAAAAAAATCTATTTTCAAAATTCACGAATTTAACATTTTCTCAATCCAAATTTTCAAAATTTAGCTGTTCAAAATTATGAAGGGTAAAAATTTTCAAATTCAGTCCCATATTTAACATTAGCAATTTCCAGATTCACGAATTTACAATTTGATTGAAAAATTTGGAGACTCAAATGTAATGGGTCGAAATTTCAAAAATTGAAATTGAAGATTTCCATTATTCAAAATTTGTAAATTCAGGAATTCGAAATGATCCAAAATTTGCAAATTCATGAATTCAAGTGGTCGGTGATACGAAATTTGTAAATTCAGGAATTTTGGGCTTCAACGATTCAACATTTGCAAATTGAGACATTAAAAATTTCAACCATGTATTCATGTACATATTTAAGATTCTTTAAGTTTTTCAAATTCAGAATTTTCTTTTAAAATTTACAAATTCCAGATTCAAGCATTCACAAATTGACTATTAAAAATTTGTAGACTCAAATGTAATGGCTCGAAATTTCCATCATTCAAAATTTGTTAATTCAGGATTTCAGAATTTGAAAATTGAGAAATCTAAAATTTCCAAATTCATGAATTAGAATTTTTGGCTATTCAAAATTTGCAAATTCAGGAATTGGGGGCCTCAACGATTCAACATTTGCAAATTGTGGAATTAAAAATTTCAAACAACAAAAATTCTAAGTGGAAGTTTCCACTATTCGAATTTAGGAATTTAGAATTGATCATTTTAGGTATCTTTAATTTCTGTATCGCTGTTTTAAAAATTTAACTTATGGCGTATAGAAGTTTCACTTCAAAAATATGACATCTTCATTAATCTATCGGCATTAGGTATATAGAACTAAATGCATTTATTATTTCATATTTTTGGGTAAAGAAGTACCTACTTTTATATGGTGGATTTGCCGAGGTTTGACTGTATTCCGAAACATAATACTCCGATCTTGAAGGTACTCGTCTTACTATTGACAAAACAGTAGTAATAAATAAAACTCAAGCTCTCATTGGCCTTAACCTACATAATTTATTTACAATAGTATCACAGATAAAATATAACAGTCTTTTGTACAAAATCCCTGCGCCCTCACCAGGGCCTCCACACGTTCTCCCCCATTTTCATTGCGAACTCATCACTATTTTGATCCGCCGCCAAACTCGAAGGCATCACGAAAACGATGTCACCGTTGGCGAGTTTCGTCGGAATTAACGTAACACCCATTTTGAACTCCGACGAATCACAGTTGTTTTTCTTTTCTTCCCGGAGGACCTCTTTTTGGTTCAGCTTGTTTTGTAGGTGTTGGACGTAGCGCACCGTCATTTCCAAGATATCCGCCTTTTCGAGTTTCGCCGTTCTTTGCCCGCTCCTTTTGGCCGTCGACTCTTTGAGGGAGGTCTTCGAGTCCAGGAGGATTTGCTTCAGGGTCTCCAGGCTGTCGTTGATGCGGGCGCGCCGTTTCTTTTCCATCAGGGGTTTTCGGATCTGCAACGAACGGTACGATTAGTGGACAGAAAAAAAATTGGAGTACCACCGTACAAAAAATTCTTTTATATTTCGTAAAGAGAAAGCTCACCTTGCGACTCTCCGAGATGACGATTTTCTTATCGTTGTCACTTTTCATTTTGAGCAGCCACACCACTTGTTGCTTCGTCTTGCAAATGTCAGTTGAAGATGAAATCACGTGTTCTTAAAGAAGCTCCTACCCCCCTCTTCTTTTCCCCGCCTCAGATACCTGTTGAACTATTTACAAAAGCTCGGTTGGTGGGAACCTGAACCGGCAGGGGCGTACCGCCCAAAGCTCTGGTCCCCTAGAATTATGTAGATATGGAAAGGGTGTGGGAAGGGATGTACGGAAAGCTATTTGGAGTAGGATATGGAAATTTTTCTTGCAATGCATGGGTATCGATTCTTCGAGTATAGTAATAACTATATTCTCGTCTTCTTACAATGTTTTTTTTAATTAAAAAAACCTACATTTTATTTTCAATCGTCTTCAAACTGGGAAAATGAAATGATACAGGGTCTTCAAAAAATGAATCATGCATCCAGTATTATGTAAATACATGTAATTTTTTTTTAATTCAAATCTTTCTGCTCTCCATCCGACGAGCCGCCCATGGGCCCCACGCGTTCCGGCACTTCCAGCCCAATAATATCGTGCTTTACGGTTGCGTGAACAAATGACAAAAAGGGCAGCAGCTCATTGAGGACATTGATGGTTCTCGGGAGAAGTGCATGAATGGCTGAAAGGTCGGGTTCTGAACAATTAGTTAAAGATTTTTCGTCGTTTAAGGTGCCGTGATATATAGCTCTGGCCAGATGTTTTCTTCATAGTCGGAATTGATTGCTTTTAATATGGTCAAATTGCTTTAAAATATGGTCCTTTTATAAAGGTGGATGGGTGCTTTTGTGGCGTTTAGTGCCGAAACCAACGATCCAAAAAGTTTGGTGTTCGGATGAAATCGTTCGTCATTTTATAAACGGATCTTTTGACTGGACTGACAGAAATATGTACTTATATTTTTTTCTGTAATTTTTTGTCATTCTTTTGACCTTTTCCTATGGCTTTATATTTTTATAGACTTTAGTTTTTAGATATTTTATTTCCGTATTCTACAGTAAGCCGGGAGGCGCTAGATCATCTTATATTCAAATTTATCTTCTTCTTTCTCTTCCCAGTTTTTCTTTTTTTGACTTCTTAGATCTATTCTTACTATGTGAACATCAATGTAAATATCACATTCTTGCATTACTTTTACATCTTTAAAATTTGGTTTCTTTGGTTCGTCAAGGTCTCAAGTTCCCTAAAGTTTGCCAATATTCCAAATTGTCTAAATTCTCAGGTTTATTACGCTTTCAGGTTCTCTAACATTTCAGGTTTTCTGCGATTTCGGGTTCTTCAAATTCTCAGGTTCTCTAAAATAGTAGGTTTCTAAAAGTCTCAATTTGTGTTTATTCTCAAGTTCTCAAGGCTCGCTTAGTTCCCAAATTTAAAAAAAAATTAGGTTCCGCCAGTTCTCAAGTTTGGTGCATCAAGTTCCCAAGTTTCCTAAAGTCTCAGATTTTCCAACATCACAAATTGTCCAAATTCTCAAGTTTTTTTTTTTCTTCCAGTTCTGAAGTTCGTTTCAGGCTTTTTCAGAAATGTCAATTTTTTAATTTGGATTTTCAGGTTCTCAGGTTGTAAGTCTCCTCAATGTTCAAGGTTCGCTTAGTTCTCAGGCTTTCAATTGGGTCAAGTTCTTATGTTTCTTAAAACCTCAACTTTTCCTAATGTCTGAGATTCATCCACTTCTCAGCCTTTGTTTCTCAATGTCTCAAGTTCGCTAAGATCTAAGATTTTCCAAGAACTGAAAATTTCCAAATTCTCAAGTTTCTTAAGTCTTCAGATTTTGGATTATTTTAGGTTTTTCGAGATTTCAAGTTCTTCAAATTTTTAGGTTCCTTGAGTGTTTCTCAAGTGCTAAGGCTTTTAGATTGCTGAAATTCTAAGGCTCTCTTATTTCTCAGATTTTCCAAAATTTTAAGTTCTCAAAATTGGTTTCTCAAGTTCTCAGTTTCTTAAATGATTCAAAGTCTCAAGTTTCCTAAAATCTGATGTTGTCCAAGATCAGAAATTCTGCAAAATCTCAAGTTTTTCCACTGAGAAATTGTTCTCAATTCCTCGGTTTTCCAGCTAAAAAAGCTTCTCAAATTTTTTAATTTCTTCTCAAGTTTTCCGGTTTTCCACTATTTCAAGTTCCTTAGGTTCTCAGGTTGTTAAGTTCCTCAAGGTTTAAGGTTGTTTCTCAGGTTTTCCAAAACTACAAGTTCCTCCAGTTCTCAAGTTTATTTCTTCAAATTCTCAGTTTCTTAGGATACTCAAGTTTCCTAGAATCTCAAATTCTCCAAATTCTCAAGTTTCCCAAGTTCTCCGGTTGTCCAAAATCTGAGATTACTTCACTTCATCTCAAGTTCGGTTACTCACGTTCTGAGTTTCTTTGGTTAGTCAAGTTCCCTAAAGTTATTAAATATTAATTAAATATTTCAAATTGTTCTCAATTTCCTAAATTTCTTGGGTTCTGTAAGATTTTAGGTTTTCCGAGATTTCAACTTCTACAAATTTTTAGATTCCTTGAGTTCTCAATTTGTATTTCTCGGGTTCTTAAATCGCTGAAATTACAAAGCTCTGAGATCTCAAGTTTAAAAAAAAATCAAAATTAGTTTCTTAAGTTTTCATTGTATTAAATTATTTAAGATCTCAAGTTTTCCAGAATTTGAGATTTTCTAAGATCTCAAATTCTCAAGTTTCTCAAGTTCTCACATCTTAGATTCCTGAAATTTTAAGTTTCTCTTTGTTCTCAGGTTTTCGAAAATTTGGAGTTCTAAAAATCAATTTCTCAAATTATCATTTTTTTAAATTACTAACGTCTCAAATTTTCTAGAATCTCAGCTTGTGCAAGATATCAAATTCTCCAAACTCTCAAGATTCTCAAGTCTTTCCACTGGGAAATTGTTCTCAATTTCTTGGTTTTCCACCTAAAATCTACTTATTTTTTTAATTTCTTAAGTTCTCAGGTTTCCCAAGATTGCAAGTTTTTCAGGATTTCAGGTTGTTAAGTTTCTCACGGTCTAGGCTTGGTTCTCAGGTTTTTCAAAACTCCAAGTTCCTCCAGTTTTCAAGTTTATTTCTTCAAGTTCTTAGTTCCCTAAAGTTTTCTAATATTCCACATTGTCCGAATTTGGATTCTCAAGTTCTCAGGTTGTAAGTCTCTTCAATGTCCAAGGTTCGCTTAGTTCTCAGGCTTTCAATTGGTCAGGTTCTTATGTTTCTTAAAATCTCAGATTTACCTACTGTCTGAGATTCATCCACTTCTCAGGCTTTGTTTCTCAATGTCTCAAGTTCGCTAAATCTCAGATTTTCCAAGATCCCAAACTATCCAAATTCTAAGTTATTCTTCAAATTTCTCGAGTTCTCAATTTCAATTTGTGGTTCTCAAGTTCTCAGTTCTTAGATTGGCGAAATTGTAAGGTTGTTTTATTTCACAGATGTTCTAAAATTTGGTGTTTCTCAAATCATAAGTTTCTTAAATTACTCAAGGTCTCAAATTTCCTAAAATCACAGGCTAAAAAAACCTTTGAAATTTTTGATTTCTTCAGGTTTCCTAAGATCTCAGGCTTTCCACGATTTCACGATTTCCTTAGGTTCTCATGTTGTTAAGTTCCTCACGGTCTAGGCTTGTTTCTCAGTTTTAGCTCCCTGAAGTTTTCCGATATTTCACATTGTTCGAATTCTCAACTTTTTTAAGTGTTCAGGTTCTCTAAGATATCAGGTCCAAGGTTCGCTTAACTCTAAGGTTTTCGAAAATCTTAAGTTCCATCGGTTTTTAAGTTTGATGTGTCAAGAAACTAAAGAAGCTGAAACTTTAAGGAACCTGAGAAACTGAAAAACCTGAAATCTTGAGGAACCCTTGTAAAACCTGACAGAATAGATAGCCTGGGAACATGAAAAACCTAGGAAACTGAGAATCTGATAAATTTAAGAATCTGAGGAACCTGAAAACTAACGGAACCAAAGAATTTTAGGATCCTGAAATGGTGAGGAACCTGAGCATTTGAAAACCTGAAATCTTGGAAAATTTGGGATCTAATAGAGCCTGGTAAATTAAGGAAACTGAAAGACCCAGAATTTGAGAAATCTGAGTAGGTACGAAACTTGAAAACATGAGTAACCTCAAACCTTCAGGAACCTCCTGAGGATTTGAAAAACCTGAAATCTTGGAAAATTTGAGATATCAGAGAACCTGGGAATATGAGGAACCTAGAAACCTGAGAATTTGAGAGATTTAAGAAACTGAGGAACCCGAGAATCTGAGGGAGTTGAAATGACGAGGAACCTAAAGATTTCAAAAACCTGAGATTTTAGAGCCTGGGAACATGAGGAACCAAGGAACTTAAAAATTTTGGAAATCTGAGAATCTGAGAAATCCGAATACTTGAGGAAGCTAAGACTCTAAGAAACTAAAAAACCAGAAACTTTGAGGAACCTGAAAGAATAGAAAGTCTGGGAGTATGAGAAACCTAGGAAACTGAGAATTTGCGAAATTTAATAATCTGAGGAACCTGAAAACTAAAGGAACCAAAAAATTTTAGGGTGAGGAACCTAAGCATTTGAAAAACCTGAAGTCCTGGAAAATCTGAGATCTAATAGAGCCTGGTAAATTAAGGAACCTTAAAGCCTGAGAATTTGAATTGAAATTTGAAATTGTGCGAAACCTGAAAACATGAGTAACCTCAAACCTTGAATAACCTCCTGAGGATTTGAAAAACCTGAAACCTTGGAAAATCTGAGATATCAGAGAACCTGGGAATATGAGGAACTTAGAAACCTGAGAATTAGGGAGATTTAAGAAAGTGAGGAACCTGAGAATCGAAGGAAGTTGAAATGCTGAGGAAATTAAAGAATTGAAATACCTGAGATTTTAGAGCCTGGGAACATGAGGAATCTAGGAACCTGAAAATTTTGGAACTCTGAGAAACTGAGAAATCCGAATAATTGAGGAAACTAAGACTCTAACCTGAGAAATTGAAGAACCTGAAATCTTGACGAACCACTGCAAAACCTGAACGAATAGATAGCCTGGGAACATGAGAAACCTAGGAAACTGAGAATCTGAGAAATTAAGAATCTGAGGAACCTGAAAACTAAAAGAACCAAATAATTTTAGGATCCTGAAATGGTGAGGAACCTCAGCATTTGAAAAACCTGAAATCTTGGAAAATCTGAGGTATCAGAGAACCTGGGAATATGAGGAACCTAGAAACCTGAGAATTTGGAAAATCTGAGAAACTGAGAAATAAGAATACTTGAGGAAGCTGACTAAAAAACTAAAAAACCTGAAACTTTGAGGAACCTGAGAAACTGAAGAATCTGATAGAATGGAGAGCCTGGGAACATGAGAAATCTAGAAAACTGAGAATTTACGAAATTTAAGAATCTGAGGAACCTGAGAATGTTAGGATCCTGAAATAGTGAGAAACCTGAGCATTTGAAAAACCTGAAATCTTCGAAAATTTGAGATCTAATATAGCCTGGTAAATTAAAGAACCTTAAAGCCCGAGAATTTGAAAAATCTGAAAAGGTGCGAAAGCTGAAAACATGAGTAACCTCAAATGTTGAGGAATCTCGAATATAAGGAACCTGGAAACCTGATAATTTGGGAGATTCAAGAAACTGAGGAATCTGAGAATCTGAGGAAGTTGAAATGTTGAGGAACCTAAAGATTTGAAAAACCTGAAATTTCAGAGCCTGCAAACATGAGCAACCTAGGACTTTAGGATTCTGAAATGGTGAGGAACCTGAGCATTTGAAAAACCTGAAATCTTGGAAAATTTGAGATCTAAGAGAGCCTGGTAAATTAAGGAACCTTAAAGCTCGAGAATTTGAGAAATCTGAGAAGGTGCGAAACCTGAAAACATGAGTAACCTCAAATCTTGAGGTACCTCCTGAGAATTTAGAGAGCCCGGTAAATTAAGGAACCTTAATGCCCGAGAATTTGAGAAATCTGAGAAAACATGAGTAACCTCAAATCTTAAGGAACCTCCGGAGGATTTGAAAAACCTGAAATCTTGGAAAATCTGAGATATCAGAGAACCTGGGAATGCGAGGAACCTAGAAACCTGAGAATATGGGAAATCTGAGAAACTGAGAAATTCGAATACTTGAGGAAGCTGTCTAAGAAACTAAAAAACCTGAAACTTCGAGGAAGCTAAGAAACTGAAGAACCTGAAAGAATAGAGAGCCTGGGAACATGAGAAACCTAGGAAACTGAGAATTTACGAATTTTAATAATCTGAGGAACCTGAAACTTAAAGAAACCTGAGAATTTTAGGATCCTGAAATAGTGAGGAACCTGAGCATTTGAAAAACCTGTAACCTTCAAAAATCTGAGATACTGAGGATAGGCTAGGAACATGAACAACCTAAGAAAACCTGATAATTTCAGAAATCTAAGAAACTGGGGAACCTGAGAATTTGAAGAACCTGAACTCGTGGAAACCCTGGGAACATCAACAACCTTAGAACCTAAGAATTTGAGAATTTGAAGAATCTGAGAAACTGAGGAACCTGTAATGTTGTGGAACCTAAGGAATTGAAAAACCTGTAGCCTTGAAAATCATGAGCTATTGAAGAGCCTGGGAACATGAGGAACCTAAAAAGCTGATAATTTTAGAAATCAGAAAAACTGAGAATGTCGAAAACTTTTGGAACCCGAGACTCTGAGAAACTGAAGAATCTGAAATCTTGAGGAACCTGAGAATTTGAAGAACCTGAAATCCCGGAAAACCTAAGAACATAAAGAACCTAGGAAAACCTGATAATTTGCTAATTATCAGAAACTGAGGAAGTTGAGGAAGTGAAAACCCTAAGAAACTAAAAACCTGAAACTTTGAGGAACCTGAGAAACTGAACAATCTGAAATCTCGAGGAACCTAAGAATTTGAAGAACATGAATTCTTGGAAACCCTGGGAACATGAACAGTCTAAGAAAACCTGATAATTTGCGAAATCTGAGAAACTGATGAGGAACCTGAGAATTTGAAGAATCTGAAATCTTGGAAAATCTGAGATATCAGAGAATCTGGTAAATTAAGGAACCTTAAAGTCTGAGAATTTGAGAAATATGAGAAGGTGCAAAACCGGAAAACATGAGTAACTTTCTGAGCATTTGAACCTGAAAACTTGAGGAACCTGAGAATTTGAGAAATTTTAAAGATTGACGAACCTGAGAAATTGAAGAACCTGAAATCTTGTAAAATCTGAGATCTAAGAGAGCCTGGTAAATTAAGCAACATCAAAGTCTGAGAATTTGAGAAATCTGGAAAGCTGCGAAACCTGAAAACATGAGCAACCTCAAATCTTGAGGAACCTCCTGAGGATTCGAAAAACCTGAAATCTTGGAAAATCTGAGAACCTGGGAAAACGAGGAACCTAGAAACCTGAAAATTTAGGAGAGTTAAGAAACTGAGGAACCTGAGAATCTGAGGATGTTGAAATGCTGAGGAACCTGAGATTTTAGAGCCTGGGAACACGAGGAACCTAGGAACCTGAAAATTTTGGAAATCTGAGAAACTGAGAAATCCGAATACTTCAGGAGGCTAAGACTCTAAGAAACTAAAGAACCTGAACCTGAGAAACTGAAGAACCTGTAATCTTGAGGAACCTCCGTAAAACCTGAAAGAATAGAGAGCCTGGGAACATGAGAGACCTAGTAAACTGAGAATCTAAGAAATTTAAGAATCTGAGAAACCTGAAAACTAAAGGAACCTGATAATTTTAGAATCCTGAAATTGTGAAAAACCTGTAACCTTAAAAAATCTGAGATATTGGAGAGCTTGAGAATATGAACAACCTGATAATTTGAGAAATCTAAGAAACTGAGGAACCTGAGAATTTGAAGAACCTGAACTTTTGGAAACCCTGGGAACATCAACAACCTTCGAACATAAGAACGTGAGAATTTGAGAAATCTGAGAAACTGGGGAACCTGAAAACTAGAGAAACCTGAGACACTTGAAATGTTGTGGAACCAAAGGATTTGAAAAACCTGTAGCCTTGAAAATCATGAGATATTGGAGAGCCTGGAAAAATTTTTAGAAATCTCAGAAACTGAGAAATCCGAACAACCTTAGAACCTAAGAGCCTAAGAATTTGAGGAATCTGAGATTTTTTATTTATCGGTTAACTGGATATTGGATTCACTCGGAGTCCCATGGTAAGAAACATTAAAAAAATACAACAGAATAGAGAACTTCTCCTTTTTTAAGTCGGTTAAAGAAACACCTAAAAGTGCTTACCATTTCATTTTGAAACTTAAATTCTTCCGGAAAGTTTTTTGTAGAATTTCGCAGATTCGTGATAACTATTCTAACTTTTTTTTTTTATATAATTGTACCGGCATGTAACAAGCTCCGCCAAATCCGAGAAAGTATGTCGCCGTCCTAATTCCACCCACAGGTGCAACCTTCCCTTTGAAAACAACCCCGAACCGGTGAAAAGAGCGTCGGCTCGACCAAAGCACCATCGGCCCGATTTACCCCATTGAAAAAGGTGGCGGATCAGCGGAGATTATCTGTATCATCCCCCAAACGACTGACCGTAGGTGCGAAAGGGTAGGCTTACTTACACCCCCCTTTTGTCGCACGACCGGTCTCGGACGTTTCGCGCCCACACATCAAAGGCTTCTGCGGTCATCGGTGTCCAGTTGCGTTTCGTTGCGATGTCTTTCGTCACTTTAATTGGGTTCTGTCGGTGCCGGCACGGGAACATCCGGTCAAGGGTGTCTAGTTGATGGACAAAAAGCGGGCATCTGCACGGAAGCGTGGAGAACCCATTGAATATTGACGATACGTGATTTCATTCATAAAACAAACAGTTTTTGCGGAATGAACAAAGAGGGAGAAAAAGTTTCAGGCTCGGCCGAGCGGAACGAGTGGGGAAAAGCGAGGCGACAAATCGGTTTTGACACACGACGGTTTTGCCGAACGAGGTGAAGAAACCGGCGACGGGATTTTGGAGAAACCAGACGTGACATCAAACACATTATTATGTAATAAAGATACAAAAAATAAAAAAAAAAACAGTGTCTTTCGAATACCTGTACCAAATTATAAGCAGTAACAAATCAGTTGCACAAAGCAATGAGTAAAGTATATCCTTCATTGACAGTACAAAAGAGAAGGACTTAGTACAAGACCTTGTGGACACATTATACACTGGGAAATAAATAAAGATGAAGGAATTAAAAAAAAAGAGCGTGAGGTTCCTGTCAAGGTTGAGGTGGGGTCAATGTCATAAGTAAAATACACTCTTATCCCACAAGTCCTATAATATAAAATTAACAATGACAAAAAGATATTTTTTTAATATAATAATAATAACCTTGAGATGTGAAGGTTAAGAGTGGATGAATCTCAGTGTTGGAAAAGCTGAGATTTTAGGAAACATAAGAACCTGGCCCAATTGAGAACTGGATTTGACAGTTTGCAAACCTAAGAACTAAGCGAACCTTATACATTTAAGAGCCTAACAGCCTGAGATTTTAGAAACCTGAGATTTTAGGAAACGTGGGACTAAGTAACTTAAGAACCTTGCAATTTGAGACATCAAACTTGAGAACCGGAGAAACTTTAGATTTTCGAGAACCTGGGGGCAAGCAAACCTCAGAACTTCAGAAACCTAACACCCTGAATTCGAACAATGTGAAATATTGGAAAACTTCAGGGAACTGAGAATTTGAAGAAATAAACTTAAGAACTGGAGGAACCTGGAGTTTTGGAAAATCTGAGAACCAAGCCTAGACCGTGAGGAACTTAACAACATGAAAACCTAAAAAACCTGACATCGTGGAAAGCCTGAGATCTTAGCAAACCTGAAAACTGAAATTTAAATTTTTTTTAGGCGGAAAAGCAAGGAATTGAAAACTCAGCGGAAAACTTGAGAAACTTGCGACTTTGGAGAATTTTATATTTTAGGCAAGTTGCGATTTTACGAAATTTGAGACCTTGAGTAATTTAAGAAATTGATAAATTGAGAAACTCCAAATTTTCGAAAACCCGTCAAATAAGAAAACCTGACAATTTCAGCAATGTAAGAACTTGAAAAGCACAAATTGAGAACTCGAGGAATTTCAAGAATTCGGAAAACCTAAAATCTTACAGAATCTTAGATCTTAGTGAACTTGAGACATTGAGAAATAAAGGCTGAGAAGTCGATGAAACATTGAAGAGACTAACAACCTGAGAACTTGAGAAACCAAATTTGAGAATTGGAGGAATTGCATTTTGGAAAAGTTGACATTTCTGAGAAAGAATGAAATGAGTTGAGAAACAAACTTAGAACTAGAAGAACATGATATTCCGGAAAACCTGATTTTAGAAAACCTGAGAAAAAAAAACTTGAGACAATTTGAGATCTTGGAAAATCTGAGATTTGGCGGAACTTGAAACCTTTAGATTTTGGAAAACCTGAGATTTTAGGAAACTTGGGAACTTGAGAAACTTAACTTCCTCAAGTATTCGGATTTCTCAGTTTCTCAGATTTCCAAGATTTTCAGGTTCCTAGGTTTCTCATCTTCCCAGGTTCTAAAATCTCAGGTTTCTTTATATCTTTAGGTTCCTCAGCATTTGAACATGCTCAGATTCTCAGCTTCCGTTAATTTTCAGGTTCCTCAGTTTCTTAAATTTCCCAAATTCTCAGGTTTCTCGGTTTCTCATATTCCCAGGTTCTCTGATATCTCAAAGTTTTCAGGGTTCTCACCTTCTCATATTTCTTAAATCCTCAGGCTTTAAGGTTCCTTAATTTACCAGGCTCTCCTAGATCTCAGACAGTTCTCAGGATCCTCAATCTTTCAAATTTCTCAAATTTTCAGTTTCCTCAAGTTTTCAGGTTCCTCACCTTCTCAGATTTCTCAAATTCTCAGGTTTTTTATTTTGTTCTTGTTCCCAGATTTTCCAAGAATTCAGGTTCTTCAAATTCTCAGATTCCCTAAGATTTCAGGTTCTTCAGTTTCTCAGATACTCGGGTTCCCCAAGTTTTCGAAATTCTCAGTTTCTCAGATTTTTAAAAGTATCAGATTCTTAGGTTCCTCATGTTCTCAGGCTAGCCAATATCTCATGATTTTTAAGGCTACAGGTTTTTCAAATCCTCAGGTTCCACAACATTTCAGGTTTCTCTAGTTTTGAGGTTCCTCAGTTTTTCAGATTCCTCAAATTTTCAGGTTTTTAGGTTTTAAGGTTGTTGATGTTCCCAGGGTTTCCAATAGTTCAGGTTCTTCAAATTCTAAAGTTCCCCAGTTTCTTAGATTTCTTAAATTATCGGGTTGTTCATATTCTCAGGCTCCTCAGGTTCCTCACCATTTCAGGATCCTAAAATTCTCAGGTTCCTTTAGTTTTCAGGTTGCTCAAGATTTCAGGTTCTTCAGTTTCTCAGGTTCCTCAGTTTCAGGTTCTTTAGTTTCTTAGAGTTTTTTCCAATATTTCAGGTTTGTCAAATCCTCAGGAAGTTCCTTTTCATATTTTTCAAATTCTCAGACTTTAAGGTTCCTTGACTTACCAGGCTCTTTAAGATCTCAGATTTTCCAAGATTTCAGATTCTTCAAATTTTTGAGATTGTTCATGTTCCCAGGGTTTCAAAGAATTCATGTTCTTCAAATTCTTAGGTTCCTCAAGATTTCAGGTTGTTCAGTTTCTCAGGTTTCTCAAAGTTTCAGATTTTTAGTTTTTTAGTTTCTTAACTTCCTC
This sequence comes from Diaperis boleti, assembly GCA_963583935.1. NCBI lineage: Eukaryota > Metazoa > Arthropoda > Insecta > Coleoptera > Tenebrionidae > Diaperis > Diaperis boleti. The sequence goes on from OY757242.1 coordinate 3,791,374, forward strand.
AAGTTCCTCAGTTTCTGATAATTCGCAAATTATCAGGTTCTCCTAGGTTCTTTATGTTCTTAGGTTTTCCAGGATTTCAGGTTCCTCAAGATTTCAGGTTCTTCAGTTTCTCAGAGTCTCGGGTTCCAAAAGTTTTCGACATTCTCAGTTTTTCTGATTTCTAAAATTATCAGCTTTTTAGGTTCCTCATGTTCCCAGGCTCTTCAATAGCTCATGATTTTCAAGGCTACAGGTTTTTCAATTCCTTAGGTTCCACAACATTTCAGGTTCCTCAGTTTCTCAGGTTCTTCAAATTCTCAAATTCTTAGGTTCTAAGGTTGTTGATATTCCCAGGGTTTCCACGAGTTCAGGTTCTTCAAATTCTCAGGTCCCTCAGTTTCTTAGATTTCTCAAATTATCAGGTTTTCTTAGGTTGTTCATGTTCCCGGCCTATCCTCAGTATCTCAGATTTTTGAAGGTTACAGGTTTTTCAAATGCTCAGGTGCCTCGCCATTTCTAGATCCTAAAATTCTCAGGTTCCTCAGATTCTTAAATTTCTCAGATTCTCAGTTTCCTAGGTTTTTCATGTTTCTCTATCCATTCGGGTTTTGCATGGGTTCCTCAAGATTTCTGGTTCTTCAGTTTCTCAGGTTCTTTAGCTTCTTAGAGTCTTAACTTCCTCAATTATTCGGATTTCTCAGTTTCCCAGATTTCCAAAGTCTTTAGGTTCCTAGGTTGCTCGTGTTCCCAGGCTCTAGAATATCAGGCTTTTCAAATCTTCATGTTCCTCAGCATTTTAACATAGGTTCCTTTAATTTTCAGGTTCTTCAGTTTCTTGAATATCCCAAATTCTCAGGTTTCAAGGTTCCTCATATTCCCGGGTTTTCTGATGTCTCAGATTTTCTAAGATTTCAGGTTTTTCAAAACGTCAGGCGCTTCTTCAAGATTTGAGGTTCCTCTTGTTTTCAGGTTTCGCAGCTTCGCAGATTTTTCAAATTCTCAGGCTTTAAGGTTCCTTAATTTTCCAGGCTGTCTCAGATCTCAGACAGTTCTACAAATTCTCAGGATCGTCATTTTTTCAAATTTCTCAAATTCTCAGATTCCCTAAGATTTCAGGTTCTTCAGTTTCTCAGATACTCGGGTTCTCCAAGTTTTCGAAATTCTCAGTTTCTCAGATTTTTAATATTATCAGATTCTTAGGTTCCTCATGTTCTCAATATCTCATGACTTTTAAGGCTACAGCTTTTTCAAATCCTCAGGTTCCACAACATTTCAGGTTTCTCAGATTCTCAGGTTTCTTTAGTTTTGAAGTTCCTCAGTTTCTCAGATTCCTCAAATTTTCATGTTTTTAGGTTTTAAGGTTGTTGAGGTTCCCAGGGTTTCCAATAGTTCAGGTTCTTCAAATTCTAAAATTCCTCAGTTTCTTAGATTTCTCAAAATATCAGGTTGTTCATATTCTCAGGTTCCTCACCATTTCAGGATCCTAAAAGTCTCAGGTTCCTCAGATTCTTAAATTTCTCAAATTCTCAGTTTTCTAGGTTTCTCATGTTCCCAGGCTTTCTATTCTTTCAGGTTTTACAGTGGTTCCTCAAGATTTCAGGTTCTTCAGTTTCTCAGGTTCCTGAGTTCCAGGTTAAGTTTTAACTTTCTCAAGTATTCGGATTTTCCAGTTTCTCAGATTTCCAAAATTTACAAGTTTCTAGGTTCCTCATGTTCCCAGGCTCTAAAATCTCAGGTTTTTCAAATCTTCAGGTTCCTCAGCCTTTCAACATCCTCAGATTTTCAGGTTCCACACTTTCTTAACTCTTAAATTTTTAGGTTTCTAGGTTCCTTGATTTCCCAGGTTCTCAGATTTTCCAAGATTTCAGGTTTTTCAAATCCTCAGGAGGTTTCTCGGATTTGAGGTTGCTCATGTTTTCAGGTTCCTCACCTTCTCAGATTTCTCAAATTCTCAGGTTTTTTATTTTGTTCATGTTCCCAGATTTTCCATGAATTCAGGTTCTTCAAATTCTCAGATTCCCTAAGATTTTAGGTTCTTCAGTTTCTCAGATACTCGGGTTCCCCAAGTTTTCGAAATTCTCAGTTTCTCAGATTTTTAAAAGTGTCAGATTCTTAGGTTCCTCATGTTCTCAGGCTAGCCAATATCTCATGATTTTTAAGGCTACAGGTTTTTCAAATCCTCAGGTTCCACAACATTTCAGGTTTCTCTAGTTTTGAGGTTCCTCAGTTTTTCAGATTCCTCAAATTTTCAGGTTTTTAGGTTTTAAGGTTGTTGATGTTCCCAGGGTTTCCAATAGTTCAGGTTCTTCAAATTCTAAAGTTCCCCAGTTTCTTAGATTTCTTAAATTATCGGGTTGTTCATATTCTCAGGCTCCTCAGGTTCCTCACCATTTCAGGATCCTAAAATTCTCAGGTTCCTTTAGTTTTCAGGTTGCTCAAGATTTCAGGTTCTTCAGTTTCTCAGGTTCCTCAGTTTCAGGTTCTTTAGTTTCTTAGAGTTTTTTCCAATATTTCAGGTATGTCAAATCCTCAGGAAGTTCCTTTTCATATTTTTCAAATTCTCAGACTTTAAGGTTCATTGATTTACCAGGCTCTTTAAGATCTCAGATTTTCCAAGATTTCAGATTCTTCAAATTTTTGAGATTGTTCATGTTCCCAGGGTTTCAAAGAATTCATGTTCTTCAAATTCTTAGGTTCCTCAAGATTTCAGGTTGTTCAGTTTCTCAGGTTTCTCAAAGTTTCAGATTTTTAGTTTTTTTGTTTCTTAACTTCCTCAAGTTCCTCAGTTTCTGATAATTCGCAAATTATCAGGTTTTCCTAGGTTCTTTATGTTCTTAGGTTTTCCAGGATTTTAGGTTCTTCAAATTCTCAGGTTCCTCAAGATTTCAGATTCTTCAGTTTCTCAGAGTCTCGGGTTCCAAAAGTTTTCGACATTCTCAGTTTTTCTGATTTCTAAAATTATCAGCTTTTTAGGTTCCTCATGTTCCCAGGCTCTTCAATAGCTCATGATTTTCAAGGCTACAGGTTTTTCAATTCCTTAGGTTTCACAACATTTCAGGTTTCTCAGATTCTCAGGTTTCTTTAGTTTTGAAGTTCCTCAGTTTCTCAGATTCCTCAAATTTTCATGTTTTTAGGTTTTAAGGTTGTTGAGGTTCCCAGAGTTTCCAATAGTTCAGGCTCTTCAAATTCTAAAATTCCTAAGATTCTTAAATTTCTCAGATTCTCAGTTTCCGAGGTTTTTCATGTTTCTCTATCCATTCGGGTTTTGCAGGGGTTCCTCAAGATTTCTGGTTCTTCAGTTTCTCAGGTTCTTTAGCTTCTTAGAGTCTTAACTTCCTCAATTATTCGGATTTCTCAGTTTCCCAGATTTCCAAAGTCTTTAGGTTCCTAGGTTGCTCGTGTTCCCAGGCTCTAGAATATCAGGCTTTTCAAATCTTCATGTTCCTCAGCATTTTAACATAGGTTCCTTTAATTTTCAGGTTCTTCAGTTTCTTGAATATCCCAAATTCTCAGGTTTCAAGGTTCCTCATATTCCCAGGTTTTCTGATGTCTCAGATTTTCTAAGATTTCAGGTTTTTCAAAACGTCAGGCGCTTCTTCAAGATTTGAGGTTCCTCTTGTTTTCAGGTTTCGCAGCTTCGCAGATTTTTCAAATTCTCAGGCTTTAAGGTTCCTTAATTTTCTAGGCTGTCTCAGATCTCAGACAGTTCTACAAATTCTCAGGATCGTCAATTTTTCAAATTTCTCAAATTCTCAGATTCCCTAAGATTTCAGGTTCTTCAGTTTCTCAGATACTCGGGTTCTCCAAGTTTTCGAAATTCTCAGTTTCTCAGATTTTTAATATTATCAGATTCTTAGGTTCCTCATGTTCTCAATATCTCATGACTTTTAAGGCTACAGCTTTTTCAAATCCTCAGGTTCCACAACATTTCAGGTTTCTCAGATTTTCAGGTTTCTTTAGTTTTGAAGTTCCTCAGTTTCTCAGATTCCTCAAATTTTCATGTTTTTAGGTTTTAAGGTTGTTGAGGTTCCCAGGGTTTCCAATAGTTCAGGCTCTTCAAATTCTAAAATTCCTCAGTTTCTTAGATTTCTCAAATTATCAGGTTGTTCATATTCTCAGGTTCCTCACCATTTCAGGATCCTAAAAGTCTCAGGTTCCTCAGATTCTTAAATTTCTCAAATTCTCAGTTTTCTAGGTTTCTCATGTTCCCAGGCTTTCTATTCTTTCAGTTTTTACAGGGGTTCCTCAAGATTTCAGGTTTTTCAGTTTCTCAGGTTCCTGAGTTCCAGGTTAAGTCTTAACTTTCCCAAGTATTCGGATTTTCCAGTTTCTCAGAATTCCAAAATTTTCAAGTTTCTAGGTTCCTCATGTTCCAAGGCTCTAAAATCTCAGGTTTTTCAAATCTTCAGGTTCCTCAGCCTTTCAACATCCTCAGCCTTTCATTTTCAGGTTCCACACTTTCTTAACTCTTAAATTTTTTCTCAGGTTTTCCAAGATTTCAGGTTCGTCAAATTCTCAGGTTTCTCAAGATTTCAGATTTTTCAGTTTCTCAGAGTCTTGGGTTCCCCAAGTTTTCGAAATTCTCAGTTTATCAGATTTTCAATTATCAGATTCTTAGGTTTCTCATGTTCCCGGCTCTCCAATATCTCAGATTTTGCAGGTTTTTCAAATGCTCATTCACAGGTTCCTTAAATTTTCAGGTTCCACATATTCTTAAATTTCTAAAATTATCAGGTTTCTATGTTGTTCATATTCCCAGGTTTTCTGATATCTTAGAGTTACCAAAATATTCTCTCAGATTTCACAAATTCTCAGGCTTTAAGGTTTCTTAATTTATCAGGCTCTCTTTCAGATTTCAGATTTTCCAAGAATTCAGGTTTTTCGAATTCTCAGATTCTCTAACATTTCAGGTTCTTCAGATTCAAAGAGTCTCGGGTTCTCAAAGTTTTCGTAATTCTCAGTTTCTCAGATTTCTAAAATTTCCAGGCTCTTAGGTTCCTCATGTTACAAGGCTCTCCAGTATCTCAGATTTTTCAAATCCTTTGGTTCCTCAACATTGCAAGTTCCTCATATTCTCAGGTTCCTCTATGTTTCAAATTTCTCAAATCCCTAGGTTCCACAATAATTTTAAAATTTTTTCGCCATATTAAATAATTTCTTAGCAAGTTTTTTTTTTCACGTACTGCACATGCAAACTATTTATTCAATAAACAAGCTAAATATGAATGAAAAAATATATACTGTAGATTCGCAAATAATTAATTTTAGTCCAAAAATTTTGTCGAATTTAAACAAAAACAATAATTAATAAAAACATTTTTAAACAAGAAGGGCTGATGATGGCAGAAGTGTTCTGCCGAAACATGTACCATTTATAATTTTACGCTGATTAAAGTTTGTGGAGTTCGACTTAGATATATTTAAATTTTTTAATTTTTAAAAACATTTTTGAACAATTAAAAACTTTTAAGAATTTCTTTATAATAAATTTTTTTTTGCTTAAAAATTTTGTTTAAACAAATGGCCCTAAAAATAGTTTTAAAATGTTATGTAATAGCTTTTCCATATCTTCAAAACAGTAATAACTATTTTTATAACAATAAAATAGCGCCCATTTTTTAACTTTTTATTTTTTTTGCTTAAATAAATTATAAGCCACATTTGATGGTTTGTAAACAGAGGAAGAATCCAGTATCTGTAGCATTTTCGTTAACCGGTAAATTTTCTCAAAATTCCAGCAATTTCATCTTTTCAAATTTTGAGAATCCAGAAACTCAAAATTTCCGATTAAAAATTTGTAAATTTAGAATTCAGGAATTTTAAATTTCAGATTAAAAATTTGAGAATTTAGTAATTTAAGAGTTGAACGACTCAAAAGTGCCGAGATTATTTAAATTTCACAATTAGGAATTTCCCATTTGGAAATTAGCTATATGTATTAAATTTTAAACCGTTAAATTCCGGATTTCAATAATTTATACGATTCCAAATTTGTAAGTTCGGAATTCGGGAATTCAAGATTTCATAGGTTGAAAATTTAAAATTTCAGTAATTTAAGAGTTGAACGACTCAAAATTAACAAGTCGACGAAATCGAGACTTTGCAGTTCACAGTTTGCAATTTGAGAATTCCAAAATTTCAACGATTCAAAATTTTCAAATCGACGACTTTCACGATGTAAAATTTGCAAATCCGAGACTTCATCGATTTAAATGTCGGAGAAACTGAAACTTCAGGAATTCAAGTTTCTACCATTCGAAACTTCCAAATTTGCAAATTCAGGAATTCAAGATTTAATCTGCTCGAATTTTGGGAAATTCAGGAACTCAAAATTTCCAAATCAGCGATTTAAACAAGAATTTGGAATTCAGAAATTCAAGATCTCATAGGCCAAACATTTGAGAATTCAGGAATTCAAGAGAGAGCGAATTTCAAAATTTCAACAATGTGATATTAGACAATCAATAATAGGAAAATAATTCTATTAAAGTAATATACAGTGTTATGATATCAGTAACACAAACTAAGAGGTTTTCTTTGCATCGGCAGACAGGATACGTAGGTGCAGCATTTGTTCTATTTCAAATGTGTATTTTTATGTTTCATGTTTAATTTTTTTATTTTAATAAACTAGCTATATTCATTATTATGTGATATTTGTTTTCAGCACCCTCCGATAAAACAAAAAAGCCAGTAGAGCAGCTGAGACACCCGACCAACGTGAAAAGATGCTGAAACACCTGAACAACATAGCATACGACTTCAATATTGATATAATATAGATATGAAATTTTGACCACAAATCAAATAATATTCGCCAAGAGAGGTGTGTAACACGAGCGTAATCGTGGTTTACCTGTTCGTTGCACCGGTCAAATCGGATGAGATGTGCTTTACTTTATTTTACTTTACGGAATGTTTCTAATAGCATTTTTTTTTTGTACACATGAAGACAGCAGTACATACTATCAAGTACAGAAATAAAAGCTAAAATAGCCGTTAAAAAAGGCATTCAAACTAGTCGCTTTTGATGATGCCGCTGAAGAGCTTTTGTCCTGTAGGTAGCAATGCGGCTCGCACTCGGCCACGCTTTTTCTACCATCCACGCTCCAACACACTCACACACATTGCGATTCCTTACTTTCTCACGCGTAAGGATCAGAGAGGAAAATGAACAATCAAACGGAAGTAAAAGCTGATGGTCCTGTAGACGCCAGATTGACCTTTGATATAAATAAGAGGTAATCAGAAAATGGCAATTAAATTGTGGCCGACCACCCCTACTCCTGTAAAATTGGTACAATTTTATTGAATGGTATATTTTCCCCCATTCCGGTAGGTAAATACACCAAATTTTTTTAACGCAAATCTCCGCGCCAGTCACACTTCGACTCGCTTCACTTGGTCCGTTCACCTCTTCTCGACGACCACTCGAGCATGCTTCCACAATTTGAATAATCACACCGGCATAAATCAAAACTCGTCAATGGGTGAAAAAGTCCACAATATCTCGAGCTCGATTCGAAAAAGGCACTTTTTACCTTCTTTTTCGATATCAAAGAAAACGCAAGTGGAGCGAGGTTCACTTGTCTCCTTCTCGGCTTACACGGGCACCTCCTCCTTCCTGTGCTTTGTCCGAAGTACGTTGGTCCTATTTTGCATCGAGAGCGACAGTATTCTAATATCGGTTATCTTTAACGAATTTTTAGGACCTTTTTCTTTCAGACGAACAGGATATCGTCTTGCGTCTCGCCATTCAAGTTTGATCTTCGGAGGGAAAATTGTCAATCTCGTTAATTTGGGTACTCCCGATATTTAACACGTGTTGACATTCGGCACGAATTTCTTTGCTAAATGTTCATTTCAACAATTATTTATTGCAGATTCCCATAAGAATGTTCAAACACAAATATTTTTTATATATTTTACCATTTATTTTATATTATTATTTTTTATTATGAATTATATCTTTTATCTTTTATGATAATCGTATTGTATTCATTCTTGTGTCTTAGCTGCTTTAAAGAACCACATAATAATTTTTGGTTCCCTCTGTATTTTTTGTCGTTTCCCCTCCATCTTCTTTCTTCTACTTTTAATCTGTCTAAAATTTTCTTTTTGTCTCTTGTGGTTTCATAATTGTCATTTAGTAATACTGCCATGTAATTAATTGTAACATTGTTCCTTTCCTCTTTTCCCTATTATTAACTTTATTTTTTATATTCCTCCTACCTACTTTTTCACTTGCATTTTGGCCATTTCTCGTAGTCTTTTTCTCTTTGACTTTGATTTCAGAACGACAATTTTTTACGTGAGGCATGAAACCGAAGAACCGATCTATACATCTTACAAAAAATTATAAATGCACTGGTGGTATTTTTAGATGATTTTAGAACATTTTTGAGAAATTGGAACTACATACCTGAATTAAATTTTTTTGTTGATTGGTCTAATTTCCTTTTCTTTTTTCTTCTTCTCATAAGTGTCTTTGCATTTCTTTTCTCCATTTCCTCATTTGCTTTTTGGCTAGTCTCTTCATTTCTAGTTTTTTTGTCCTTTATGTGTCTTACTTTTTTTTCAAAACAGGTTTCCGCTTTCCTCTTTCGTCCTCCCCTTATTTACCATTTTCTTGCTCTTTCTAGTCGTTCTTCCGGGTGTCTCGTGAGATCTTCTTTCTTTCGTCTTTGTCTTTTTCTAGTGATTTCTTAAGTTTTTTTTTTTGAGTCTCCTTCTGTTGGGTTTCTCTCGTCTCTTGTTTCCTTCTTTTGGGTTCTTTCTTTAGAATTTGTATTGTCTTTTAAATTTGTTTCTTTCTTCCTTTCTCCTCATTTCCTATCTGAATTTATGGAATCTGTATTTCTTTTATTCTCTTCTTCCCCTTTTGATTTTTTTAGTTACCGCTCTCGCATTTTTTTTATTATTCGTTCTGGTCCTTCGGATTCAGTATCTTGCTTTGGGTCTCTCGGTCTCACTCCTCTTTCCCCTTCTCTGGGTCTCGTCCGTTCTCCTCAAGTTTGATTTTTGTGTCCTTCTGGAATCTTCCTCTCTTCTTCGTGCCTCTAGCTCCCAGATTTCGCTGTCCTTTTTAAATCTCCCTGTCGTTTTTTCTTAGTAAATTATTAGTACCATCTTTTTTTTCCTTTTTGTTATCTGACCTTTTTAGTTTTTGGTCTCGTTCCTTGTCTTAAATTTTTCTTTCGGATTAATGAATATTTCTAAAAATTGATTTCCTCTCTTTTGTTTGCCTGTTTGTTTTTATTTCTCAACCCCTCTTTAATATAGATTTCTTCTATGTCTTTCTTTATGTTTCGGTTTTTTTCCTTAAATATTAATTTGTATTATCTTTACTATCCTGTCTGTGATATTTCTTCTTTCGCCTCTCTCTTTACTTCCACCTTCGTTTCCATCTTCTATTTTCGGAAGATTTTATCTTCTCTCCATCTTTTCTCGATTTCTCCCATCGCCTTCTTCAATTGGTTAATTGAGTTGTCTGTCGCTCTTCAGCTCTCTCATTTCTTTCCTGCTCTCACTTCTTTTCCATATTTTAGGTCATCCATCATCTCTTCCATTTTCAGCCCAATTTCTTCTGGACCTCTTCTTTGTTCTGGTGACCTTACTGTTGGGATGCTTTTGGGCTTTCTTCTAGCTCTTTTTTTCTTTTAGTGCCCCTTTCGTTCTTCCTACCTTTCTTCTACATTTGTTTACTTTATTTTTGTCAATTTTCTCCTCGTCGTCTCTCTCCACGAGTTCTCGTGTAGGTTGGTAATCTAGGAATCCACATTTCGCTCGTTTTATTTAATTTTTGGAATTTGATGTTTCGCCGTTAGTTGATTTGATATTTTACATATATTTAAATTTATAATTTGACGTTTTGCTATTGGTGTTATTTGATGTTTTTCTATTTCATAGATCTAAAATTTTGCCGTGTATTTCGTTTATCTCCCCTCGGGCCCCCATGTTTCAAGGGGGAGGCCTCGGGGCCCTCATAAGATATATTGTATAATATGACGTGTATCTAAACACTATTTTACAAAAAAAGTACCAAGGTACGGTCGCCGAGGTACTAAATATTATAATGAGAACTTTCAATATTTCGTTCTTAGAATATTTTGATGTTTTGTTCATTTGATTTTCATCCAGTAGGTTTTGAACGTCAAAATTTTTCATCAAACTAAACTTCACAGACAACATAATGTATGAATCATTATATAACCGTATTGGTAATGAATATTGCAGCCCTTCTGACGATATACATGATAAGAAATGAACTCGTCATTGCGGGCTCGGTGCGCCCAGGGGTATAGGTAAGTAAGATATTTAGTTCAATTTGTAATTTTCTGTGATTTGATATAATATCGTAAATTGCCAATCCGTTAATTTCTTATTTCGCTATTTCCTTGAATTCTAAATTTTGTTATTGTGATATTCTTTTTTTTCCGTCAATTTGATTTTGTCAATCTGATATTTACATACTTTTACATTTCATTAAATTTAATGAAATATTTCATTTTGAAAAGCCATTAATTTGATATTTTCACATTAATTTGATGCTTCGTGAATTTGATATTTGGATATTTAATAAATTCGATATGTTGCTATTTCGTTAATTTCACGATTTTGTCACTGTGATATTTTTAGTCAGATATTTCACTTCCGGGTTTTGTTGTTTTGCTAATTGATATTAATTTGTCTGATAAGATTTTTGTTTTTTTTTTTTGCAATTTTGATATCTGGTATTTTGCTATTTGATATATTTGTACCTGTATAAGCACACGACTGAAGTGACACTTGCTAAAACGATGGTAGGAATCGAGTTTTTTTTATTATTTTCTGCTACAAATCTTCTTAATGCTGGCTCGGTGAGCTCACCTCTTCGACACCCAGCGGTATAGATAAGTAAGATATTTAGTTTAATTCGTAATTTAAATATTTTATTAATCTGTTATTTTCTTATTTCGTCTATTTGATATAATATCGTAAAGTGCTATTTCGTTAATTTGTTATTTCGCTATTTTAAATTCTAAATTTGGTTATTGTGATTTTGTTAATTTGATATTTACATATTTTTCCATTTCATTAAATTAAATATTTCATTTTGATGAGTCTTTAATTTGATATTTTCACATTTCATTAATTTGATAGTTTGACGTTTCGTGAATTTAATAAACTCGCCATTTTGCTATTTCGTTAATTTCACGATTTCGTCACTGTGATATTTTTTATCAATGATGTATTACTTTCGGGTTTGGCTGTTTTGCTAATTGATATTAATTTGTCTGATAAGATTTTTCGTTTGTTTGCGATTTTGATATTTCGTTAATCTGGTATTTTGCTATTTGGTATATTTGTACCTGTATAAGCACACGACTGAAGTGACACTTGCTAAGACGATGGTAGGAATCGAGTTTTTTTTCATTATTTTCTGCTACAAATATTACAAGTGGCTTTTCGGACTGGGAGGCCCCCTGGGACAGGGGGGGACCTTCCTGGTCGAGTTTATTTCATTATCTCTTCTGAGGATATACATTATAAAATATGAACTCCACATTGCAGGTTGCACCCCTTCGACACCCAGAGGTATAGTTAAGTAAGATATTTAGTTTAATTTGTAATTTTAGTATTTTACTAATCTGGTATTTTCTTATTTCGTCTATTTGATATAATATCGTAAATTGCTATTCCGTTAATGTGTTATTTCGCTATTTCCTTGAATTCTAAATTCGGTTATTGTGATTTTGTTAATGTGATATTTACATAATTTTCCATTTCATTAAATTAAATTAAATATTTCATTTTGACGAGCCATTAATTTGATATTTTCACATTTCATTAATTTGATTGTTTTACGTTTCGTGAATTTGATATATGGATATTTAATAAATTCGATATTTTGCTATTTCGTTAATTTCACGATTTCGTCACTGTGATATTTTTAATCAGATATTTCACTTTCGCTGTTTTGCTAATTGATATTAATTTGTCTGGTAAGATTTTTCGTTTGTTTGGAATTTTGACATTTCGTTAATTTGGTATTTTGCTGTTTGGTATATTTATACCTGTATAACCACACGACTGAAGTGAAACTTGCTAAGACTATTTTAGGAATCGAGTTTTTTTTATTATTTTCTGCAACAAATGTTACAAGTGGCTGTTGGGACAGGGAGGCCTTTTTGGGACAGGAGGCCTCCTTGGTCGAGTTTATTTCATTATCTTCGGATAGAAAACTTACAAGTCGCTAAAAGTAACTAAAACAAGGGGGCCCTCTTGGGACAGGACGCCCCTTGGTCGAGTTTATCTCATTATTTTCTGATACATTAATTTGATATTTTCACATTTCATTAATTTGATAGTTTGACGTTTCGTTAATTTTATGTTTTGTGAATTTGATATTTGGATATTTAATAAATTCGCCATTTTGCTATTTCGTTAATTTCACGATTTCGTCACTGTGATATTTTTAATTAATGATGTATTACTTTCGGGTTTTGCTGTTTTGCTAATTGATATTAATTTATCTGATAAGATTTTTCGTTTGTTTGCTATTTTGATATTTTGTGAATCTGGTATTTTGCTATTTGATATATTTTTATACCTGTATAAGCACACGACTGAAGTGACACTTGCTAAGACGATGGTAGGAATCGAGCTTTCCTCATTATTTTCTGCTACAAATGGCTTTTGGGACAGGGAGGCCCCCTTGGGACAGGAGGCCTCCTTGGTCGAGTTTATTTTATTATCTTCGGGTGCAAAGCTTACAAGTGGCTAATAGTAACTAAAACGAAGGGGGCCCCCTTGGGACAGGACGCCCCTTGGTCGAGTTTATTTCATTATTTTCTGATACATTAATTTGATATTTTCACATTTCATTAATTTGATAATTTGACGTTTCGTCAATTTTATGTTCCGTGAATTTGATATTTGGATATTTAATAAATTCGATATTTTGCTATTTCGTTAATTTTATGTTCCGTGAATTTGATATTTGGATATTTAATAAATTCGATATTTTGCTATTTCGTTAATTTTACGATTTCGTCAATGTGATATTTTTTATCAATGATGTTTTACTTTCAAGTTTTGCTGTTAATTGATATTAATTTGTTTTTTCGTTTGTTTGCTATTTTGATATTTCGTTAATCTGATATTTTGCTATTTGGTATATTAAATTTGTACCTGTATAAGCAAATCTTGCAAGTGGCAATTGATATCTAAAAGAAGGGGCCTCTTGGAACAAGGGGGCCTCTTGGAACAAGGGGGCCTCTTAGGTCAAGTTTATTTCATTATTCCTTCTGAGGGTATACATGATAAAATATGAACTCCTCATTGAGGGCTCGGTGAGCTCACCCCTTCGACACCCAGCGGTATAGAGTTTAATTTGTAATCTTAATATTTTATTAATTTGGTATTTTCTTATTTCGTCTATTTAATATAATATCGTAAATTGCTATTCCGTTAATTTGCTATTTCGATAAATTCTAAATTCGGTTATTGTGATTTTGTTAATTTGATATTTACATACTTTTCCATTTCATTAAAATAAATTAAATATTTCATTTTGATAAGCCATTAATTTGATATTTTCACATTAATTTTATATTTCGTGAATTTGGTATTTGGATACTTAATAAATTCGATATTTTACTATTTGGTTATTTTCACGATTTCATCACTGTGATGTTTTTTTCAATGATGTATTACTTTCGCGTTTTGCTGTTTTGCTAATTGATATTAATTTGTCTGATAAGATTTTTCGTTTGTTTGCAATTTTGATATTTCGTTAATCTGGTATTTTGCTATTTGGTATATTTATACCTGTATAACCACACGACAGAAGTGAAACTTGCTAAGACTATTTTAGGAAGCGAGTTTTTTTAATTATTTTCTACTACAAATGTTACAAGTGGCTTTTGGGACTGGGAGGCCCCCTAATGACAGGAGGCCTTTTGGTCGAGTTTATTTCATTATTTTCTGATACATTAATGTGATATTTTCACATTTCATTAATTTGATAATTTGACGTTTCGTTAATTTTATGTTCCGTGAATTTGATATTTGGATATTTAATAAATTCGACATTTTGCTATTTCGTTAATTGCACGATTTCGTCAGTGTGATATTTTTTATCAATGATGTATTACTTTCGGGTTTTGCTGTTTTGCTAATTGATATTAATTTGTCTGCTAAGATTTTTCGTTTGTTGGCAAATTTGATATTTCGTTAATTTGGTATTTTGCTATTTGGTATATTTGTACCTGTATAAGCACACAACTGTAGTGACATTTACTAAGACGATGGTAGGAATCGAGTTTTTTTCATTATTTTCTGCATCAAATGTTACAAGTGGCTTTTGGGACTGGGAGGCCCCCTTGGAACAGGAGGCCTCCTTGGTCGAGTTTATTTCATTATCTTCGGATACAACACTTACAAGTTGCTAATAGTAACTAAAACAAGGGGCGCCTCTTGGGCCTGGAAGCCCATTGGTCGAGTTTATCTCATTATTTTCTGATACATTAATTTGATATTTTCACATTTCATTAATCTGATAATTTGACGTCTCGTTAATTTTATGTTTCATGAATTTGATATTTGGGTATTTAATAAATTCGATATTTTGCTATTTCGTTAATTTTTTGATATTCCATCGCCATTGTACATTTCAATAAATTCTCGAACCGCATTCCGATTTAACCTAATGCCAGACTCAAATTTCTTTCCACCTCATTCCCATTTCACTGTCAACAACCCCTCCCGCATTAAATTCGATCCGCCCCAACCCTTCGATTTTGGCAAAAAATCGGAATTCTCGAACCGCTCGGCCTTGGGATCCAAGAAAGCGATCTCACAAAGGCCAGCAGCCACCTGTCAGTAAAAAGAATCCGTGACTTTTGTGCGTGGCATAGTAATAGACCGTCGTAGTAAATTGTAAAGTCCATTATTCCATTGCGAGTGCAAGAGGGGCGGGCGAAGGTACTCGATGCGTGAATGGCCCTCAAACTCAACTGCATACAATTGTTATTGATTTCGAACGGTTCGGTTTACTTGTTGTTTGCGCCGGAAGTGGCTTATTATTGCCCATTTAAGAATCTCTCATTCATCGTTTTCACGAAAACTCACAAAAACCACCCGAGGCACTGTTGTTTTATTCGACAATTTCAAAAGAGACCACCGGCCGAAAAATTATAGCTACTTTTACTGTTCAACGTCAACGTTTTGAGGAAATTTTGAAACTCGGCGGTGCTGCTGATGATGCGGTGAGGACTGTTGTTTTCGTCGGACGAGGAACCCGTTGTGTCCATCGATGCGTAGAGTTTTTCCTTGAGGTCGCTCAGGTTGAATTTGGTGCGAGTCGTCTGTTGAATTTCACCTAATGATAAAGCCGTATTTTTGTCGAGGCACTTACTTTGTAGGCGTCGTATTGCAAGATGTTCTGTTTGAGTGCTCTAAAATGCGATTTCTTCACGCCGCTTTGTTGCGTTTCGGAGGAGTCGTTGTTGTTGGAAGTGTCCACGCTGGAGTCTTCCAGGTCCATGGAAATTTTGCTGTTGGCTTCGAAGCCTGTCGGTCTGCCTTCGTGAGTACCGATGCTTCTTTGGAGTTCCATGATCGTCTTCTGGAACTTACTGATGTCTACGTCTGGTGTATCGGACGGTCGAGGGAGCTGTGCAAAGAGTGATGATAGCTTACTGATTTCTGAGGTTCTAAGATCTTTAGATCCTAAGATAAGATCGAAGAATTGTAAGATCCTACTAAGACCTAAGATCAAGGCTCCATTCTTTAACATTATAAAATCAAACATTATAGTGGCTCAAATCAAACATTGAAAAAACTATTAGAGAAATTACTTGAAGAAACAGAACAAAATCCTGAAAACCTCAGAAGATTAGTAGCAGAAACTTTGAGAACCTTAAAACTGACAACATGAGAACCTTGAGAATTTCAGCAACTTACATTCCAAAAACCTAAAAATATTAAACACTTTAGAACATAAGAACCTGAGAAGCTTAAACCTTTAAACTGAAAACCTGAAAATTTGAGAAATTTATACATAATCCAAAAAACATAAACCTTAAACTTAGACCTTAAAAAGCTCGGATAGAAAAACTGAAAACAAGAACTTAAATCCTTTGAACACAAAATGCTGTGAACCTGCAAAGTAAGAACCAAAAAACTTCTTCAAACCTGAAAAATTTACCACTTGAGAGTGTGTTTATAGCTAAGATTAAACACATGAAAACCTTGAAAATTGAGAATCTTAAAACTGAAAACCGGATAATTTTAGTAATTGAAATTCCTAAAAGCTGAAAATTTTAAACCTGAAACATTAAAAAAATCCGAAAATAAATTTTGAAACTGAGAACACAGAAACCTTGACAATTTGAGGAAACTTTGATCCAAAACCCTAAAAATATTAAAAAGTGAGAGCCTGAAAATTTAAACTGAGAACCTTAAAACCCGAGAACTTGAGATACTAATGCATATACCAAAAACTGGCAAACCTAAACCTAAAAACTTTAGAATACAATATCTGAGAACCTAAAACATTAAACCTTAAACCTAGACTTTGAAAAGCTCAGGAAGATAAACTTAAAAACATTTCAACAGAAAATGCTGCAAACCTGAAAAATAGATACCAAAATAGTTTGGGAAGGTATACGTAAGATTAAAAACATGAAAGCCTTAGAAATTGAGAACCTTAAAACTGAGAACGGGATAATTTCAATAATTGAAATTTCTAAAAGCTGAAAATTTTAAACCTGAAACCTTAAAAAAATCCGAAAATACATTTTGAAACTGAGGACACGGAAACCTTGAGAATTTGAGGAAATTTTGATCCGAAACCCTAAAAATATTAAAAAGTGAGAACGTTAGAACGTGGGAGCCTAAAAATTTAAACTCAGAACCTTAAAACTAAAAACCTAAAAACCTGAGAACTTGGGACACTAATACCTATACCAAAAACTGGAAAACCTAAACCTAAAAACTTAAGAATACAAAAACTGAGAACCTAAGACATTAAACCTTAAACCTAGACCTTGGAAGGCTCAGTATGATAAACTTAAAAACATTTGAACACAAAATGCTGCAAACCTGACGAATAGGAACCAACAAAATTTGGGTAGGTATAAGTAAGATTAAAAAAATGAAACCTTAGAAATTGAGAACCTTAAAACTGAGAACGGGTTAATTTTAATAAATGAAATTCCTAAAAGCTGAAAATTTTAAACCTGAAACCTTAAAAAAATCCGAAAATAAATTTTGAAACTGAGAACACGGAAACCCTGAGAATTTGAGGAAATTGGGATGTGAAACCCTAAAAATATTAAAAAGTGACAATGTTAAAACGTGAGAGCCTGAAAATTTAAACTGAGAACCTTAAAACTAAAAACCTGAAAACCCGAGAACTTGAGAAACTAACACCTATACCAAAAACTGGAAAACCTAAACCTAAAAACTTTAGAATACAAAATCTGAGAACCTAAGACATTAAACCTTAAACCTAGACCTTGAAAACCTCAGGAAGATAAACTTAAAAACATTTGAACACATAATGCTGCAAACCTGAAAAATAGGGACCAAAAGAGTTTGGGTAGGTATACGTAAGATTAAAAACATGAAAGCCTTAGAAATTGAGAACCTTAAAACTGAGAACGGGATAATTTTAATAATTGAAATTCCTAAAAGGTGAAAATTTTAAACCTGAAACCTTAAAAAAATCCGAAAATAAATTTTGAAACTGAGGACACGGAAACCTTGAGAATTTGAGGAAATTTTGATCCGAAACCCTAAAAATATTAAAAAGTGAGAACGTTAGAACATGAGAGCCTGAAAATTTAAACTGAGAACCTTAAAACTAAAAACCTGAAAACCTGAGAACTTGGGAAACTAATACCTATACCAAAAACAGTAAAACGTAAACCTAAAAACTTAAAGAATACAAAAACTGAGAACCTAAGACATTAAACCTTAAACCCAGACCTTGAAAAGCTCAGGAAGATAAACTTAAAAACATTTGAACAGAAAATGCTGCAAACCTGACGAATAGGAACCAAAAAAATTTGGGTAGGTATAAGTAAGATTAAAAAAATGAAAACATTAGAAATTGAGAACCTTAAAACTGAGAACGGGATAATTTTAATAAATGAAATTCCTAAAAGCTGAAAATTTTAAACCTGAAACCTTAAAAAAATCCGAAAATAAATTTTGAAACTGAGGACACGGAAACTTGAGAATTCGAGGAAATTTTGATCCAAAACCCTAAAAATATTAAAAAGTGAGAACATTAGAACATGAGAGCCTGAAAATTTAAACTGAGAACCTTAAAACAAAAAACCTGAAAACCCGAGAACTTGAGAAATTAATACCTATACCAAAAACTGAAAAACCTGAACCTAAAAACTTTAGAATAATAATCTGAGAACCTAAGACATTAAACCTTAAACCTAGACCTTGAAAAGCTCAGGAAGATAAACTTAAAAACATTTGAACAGAAAATGCTGCAAACCTGACGAATAGGAACCAAAAAAATTTGGGTAGGTATAAGTAAGATTAAAAAAATGAAAACATTAGAAATTAAGAACCTTAAAACTGAGAACGGGATAATTTTAAAAAATGATATTCCTAAAATATGAAAATTTTAAACCTGAAACCTTAAAAAAATCCGAAAATAAATTTTGAAACAGAACACGGAAACCTTGAGAATTTGAGGAAATTTTAATCCAAAACCTCAAAAATATTAAATAGTGAGAACGTTAGAACATGAGAGCCTGAAAATTTAAACTGAGAACCTTAAAACTAAAAACCTGAAAACCTGAGAACTTGGGAAACTAATACCTATACCAAAAACTGTAAAACGTAAACCTAAAAACTTAAAGAATACAAAAACTGAGAACCTAAGACATTAAACCTTAAACCCAGACCTTGAAAAGTTCAGGAAGATAAACTTAAAAACATTTGAACAGAAAATGCTGCAAACCTGAAAAATAGGGACCAAAAGAGTTTGGGAAGGTATACGTAAGATTAAAAACATGAATGCCTTAGAAATTGAGAACCTTAAAACTAAGAACGGGGAATTTTAATAATTGAAATTCCTGAAAGCTGAAAATTTTAAACCTGAAACCTTAAAAAAATCCGAAAATAAATTTTGAAACTGAGGACACGGAAACTTGAGAATTCGAGGAAATTTTGATCCAAAACCTCAAAAATATTAAATAGTGAGAACGTTAGAACATGAGAGCCTGAAAATTTAAACTGAGAACCTTAAAACTAAAAACCTGAAAACCCGAGAACTTGAGAAATTAATACCTATACCGAAAACTGGAAAACCTAAACCTAAAAACTTTAGAATACAAAATCTGAAAACCTAAGACATTAAACCTTAAACCTAGACCTTGAAAAGCTCAGGAAGATAAACTTAAAAACATTTGAACACAAAATGCTGCAAACCTGAAAAATAGGGACCAAAAGAGTTTGGGAAGGTATACGTAAGATTAAAAACATGAATGCCTTAGAAATTGAGAACCTTAAAACTGAGAACGGGATAATTTCAATAATTGAAATTTCTAAAAGCTGAAAATTTTAAACCTGAAACCTTAAAAAAATCCGAAAATAAATTTTGAAACTGAGAACACGGAAACCTTGAGAATTTGAGGAAATTTTGATCCGAAACCCTAAAAATATTAAAAAATGAGAGCTTTAGAACATGAGCGCCCGAAAATTTAAACTGAGAACCTTAAAACTAAAAACCTGAGAACCCGAGAACTTGAGAAACTAACACCTATACCAAAAACTGGAAAACCTAAACCTAAAAACTTTAGAATACAAAAACTGAGAACCTAAGACATTAAACCTTAAACCTAGACCTTGAAAAGCTCAGGAAGATAAACTTAAAAACATTTGAACACAAAATGCTGCAAACCTGAAAAATAGGGACCAAAAGAGTTTGGGAAGGTATACGTAAGATTAAAAACATGAAAGCCTTAGAAATTGAGAACCTTAAAACTAAAAACGGGATAATTTTAATAATTGAAATTTCTAAAAGCTGAAAATTTTAAACCTGAAACCTTAAAAAAATCCGAAAATAAATTTTGAAACTGAGAACACGGAAACCTTGAGAATTTGAGGAAATTTTAATCCAAAACCTCAAAAATATTAAATAGTGAGAACGTTAGAACATGAGAGCCTGAAAATTTAAACTGAGAACCTTAAAACTAAAAACCTGAAAACCCGAGAACTTGAGAAATTAATACCTATACCGAAAACTGGAAAACCTAAACCTAAAAACTTTAGAATACAAAATCTGAAAACCTAAGACATTAAACCTTAAACCTAGACCTTGAAAAGCTCAGGAAGATAAACTTAAAAACATTTGAACACAAAATGCTGCAAAACTGAAAAATAGAGACCAATAGAGTTTGGTAAGATTAAAAACGTGAAAACCTTAGAAATTGAGAACCTTAAAACTGAGAACGGGATAATTTTAATAATGAAATTCCTAAAAGCTGAAAATTTTAAACCTAAAACCTTAAAAAAATCCGAAAATAAATATTGAAACTGAGAATACGAGAACCTTGAGAATTTGAGGAAATTTTTATCCTAAACCCTAAAAATATTAAAAAGTGAGTATGTTAGTACGTGAGAGCCTGAAAATTTAAACTGAGAACCTTAAAACTAAAAACCTAAAAATCCAAGAACTTGGGAAACTAATACCTATACCTAAAACTGAAAAACCTAAACCTGAAAACTTTAGAATACAAAACCTGCGAACCTAAGACATTAAACCTTAAACCTAGATGTTGTAAAACTCAGGAAGAAAAACTTAAAACAAAAACCTAAAACATTTAAACCCAAAATGCTGCAAACCTGGGTAGGTATAAGTAAGATGAAAAACATGAAAACCTTAGAAATTGAGAACCTTAAAACTGAGAACGGGGAATTTTAATAATTGCAATTTTTAAAAGCTGAAAATTTTAAACCTGAAGCCTTAAAAAATCCGAAAATAAATTTTGAAACTGAGAACACGGAAACTTTGAGAATTTGAGGAAATTTTGATCCAAAACCCTTGCGTCTACCTCGTACTATATCACAAACGATCCATCGGTGTGTGCACCTGTATAAGCAGACGACTGAAGTGAAACTTGATAAGACGATGGTACTAATCGAGTTTTTCTCATTATTTTCTGCTACAAGTGACTTTTGGGATAGGGAAGCTCCCTTGGGACAGGAGGCCTCCTTGGTCGAGTTGATTTCATTATCTTCGGATATAAAACTTACAAGTGGCTAAAGGTAACTAAAACAAGGGGGGCCTCATTGGTCGAGTTTGTTTCATTATTTTCTGATACAAATGTTACAGGTGGCTTATGGTAACTGTCCCAAGGGGCTCCCCTTTCCAAGAGTCGTGGAGTATGAATGAGTCGTGGAATATAAATTCATATTACACTAAATGATGTGTCTATGGTTTCGCATATAATAACCATATTATGTCACAGTCGTAGTTAAAGATTTTTAAAATTGTAAAAAAGAAAAAAAATATCCTCAGTTTGTAGCGACTACAGAGCTATGTCATTTGGCTTTTGTTTCGTTACAAACGAAACAATAAATACCAAAGATCAAACATGGAAGAAAAAAATTGTAAAAGTTAAAACATAACATTATAAAAAAGAACAGGAGCAAAATACAGAAAAAGAAAATGGCAAAAACAGACTGCAGGATAAAAATGAAGGAATTTTATGAAATTGTTTTTGTATATTTGGTAGGTATGAGAATAGGTTGTAAAGCACTTTTCACACGGACATGGGGGCCCAGGGGTCCCCTTGGACTGGACCGATTTTTCGGGTCGACCGATTTTTATGAATTTTTTTGTATATTTGATAGGTATGAGAATTGATTGTAAAGTATTTATCATATCGACATGGAGGCCCAGGGGGTCCCCTTTGGCTGGACCAATTTTTATGAAATTTTTTGTATGTTTGGTAGATATGAGAATAGGTGGTACACAATTTCTTCATGAACATGGGGGCCCAGGGGGGTGCTTAGACTGGACCGATTTTTAAAGTATCTTTCACATGGACATGGGGGCTCAGGAAGGTCCCTTCGGCTGGACCGATTTTTATGATTTTTGGTTTGTTGGATTTGTTTCTACCCCGAATAGCAAAATATTTATTAAAACATGGAGAGAGGGGCCTAATGCCAGAAGATGGCGTTGTGTGCATAATCCTTCCATAAAAAAATTATTTAATTCAACTGATAAGTTAACAGAACATTTATTGATTCTGCGGCGGTACAAAGTTTGCCAGGTCAGCTAGTAATACAATAAAAGATAAGAACAACTAAAAAAAAGAACATAGGATAAATGAATAAAATAAATAAATAAGGGAATGAAAAACGAAGGATGGAAATTTTAAAATACAAAATTAAGCACAAAAGTAAAGAGGAGGAATAACAATGAAATAATAAAAGGAAAAAGACATAATGAAATCAAAAATGATAAATAACGGGTTTGGGAAGAATAAACAGGACAAGAAGAAAAACGAAACAAAAAATAAAGACACATAAAATAGGAATAAAACTGTATAAAGAAGACAAAGTTCGCACATTTTTAAAATAGTTAAAATAATCCTGGAAGAAAGTAAAATGAAATAAAAAATTGGGAAACAGAAGAAGGATAACGAAACTGAAGAAAGAAGACACAAAAAGCATCAAAACTAATATGTCGAGCATAAATAATAAAAGATGAAGGAAGAAGACGATAACAACATTACACAAAGGATAAAGGATGAATAAGGACTAATGAAGAATAGAGGATGGATAAAAAGTAGAACTGAGGAATGCACAAGAAATAATGAACCAGGATAAGAATAAAATAATGGTAATAAAAAAAAGCAATAATGAAGAACAAGGGGCAAATAATGCAAGATAATGTATAAATGATAACAAATAAATAAAGAATGAAGGATTAAAGAGAAAGAATTCGCCATATGGAAGTAAAAGGGTCAAAGTAGAAATTTTTCTGTTGTGATTCTGAAATCGACACTAAAATCCAGAGCTCTTAGTGCGATCTCAACATCATAACCTCTTAAGATTCTAATAACCTAAAATCAGAAGATCTCCTGAACTCTTGAGATTTTTTTAATTAAAAGTCTAATAAAAGTTTAATCTGAAATGGCGATATTTTAAAATTTACAATTTCCAAATTTTGATTGCACAATTGACGTTTCAACTGTCACATGATTCCATCTTAAACAAGTTTCACTGTACGATAGTTGTACACAAACAGCCCTCGCAAATCGGATACCAACCTCATTGTTAGCGACGGTGTCGCTCAAGTCCTTCTCCGGCTCGTTGTTCGTCTCGCTGTCCTGCTTCTCGTAGTGCTTCAACTTGTCCTCCAAGTTCGAGCAGTTCTGTTCCAAAGTGCACAACTTAGTCCTCAAGACGTCCCTGTCGCGACTCACCTCTTTCAGGTGCATCTCCAAACTGTGCGCCTTCTTCGTGATCAACTCCTGGTTGGCGCTGGCGAAATCTTTATACTTTATGTTCTCCTTCAGAGTGTTGGCGGTCCGCGCCAACTTCTCCTTCATCATGAACGTCTCCAATTTGTACTCTTCGATTTGCTGTCTGGCGGTCAAGTTCTCCTTCTGCGCGATCACCAGTTGCTGCGCCAGCTCGTTCTTCTCCTTCTTCAGGTCGTCCAGCTCTTGGGACAGCTGCAGGTGTTCTTGCAACTTCAAGTTCTCCGTGGCGAATTGTTGGTTTCTGAATATGAGTTTGCAGTTATTCCTCGAGGAATCGCTGCCGGTTTCGGCGGGTGTCGCAATGTCGGGTTCTTGGATCTTGCTGACGATCTTCGTGGTCAGCGCTTTGCGGTTCCGGAGGACGTTGTATATTTTGAAGAGCTTCCAAACGACCCACGACATGGATCTTATCACGGAACAGAACACCAAAGAGCACAAGAACGCACAAATGTTCCACAGAAGGATGGGCAAGCTCATTTTTTGCCGCGATTCCGCCTCGCTCGCCCTCGCCTGAATCTTGGTGATTTCTTTATAGTGGTCGTTCACCATGTCTTGAATACCTAAAGACAACAACATCCGTAAACTCGATCCAAAGCATGCCAACTTTTCTTACTGTATGAACACCGCTTCCAAGTCGACTCCCCTAGAAGATCCGTGCAGCACAGCACTCCCCAAAACGCGAACCCCATGCTGAAGAGCGCTTTCCAGTTGACGAGCATCGTTTTATAATTTTATCGAGACCCATAAAGGTTGAAATGACAGAATGTTAAAATTTTTCGCGTTTAGATGTAACAAAAATTATTAAAAATAACAAATGAATTTCTTTCATTCTGACATTAAGTAACTTCAACAGGCCTGATTTCGGCGAGGATCAGCTGTCGGTTCGGTATTGTTGCGTTTGTGAAAAGAAGTCAATGGGCCAATATGAGACGTGCACAACAATAAGTGATGGGTGCAAAAAGCGTGAAATGTGCACGGACGAATGCAGAGCGCAGAATTATGGTTATTTAATTGGGTATGATGGGAAGAATTCTGTAGAATGAATGTTCAATGAGTTGATAAATAGTATACTTAAAAGGAAACAATTCTGATTTTTTCCTGTCTTTGGTGTGCCACCAAACATACATGTCGTATGTGGAATAGGTACATATATCAATTTTTTTTATAAACAATTGTGGTCATGTTGGTATAAGCAACAGTAATATTTGGTTGGTCACATTGAATGTCAAATTCTGACATTTTTTCCGTCGTTTACCATACATCACAAGCTGTCAACCACTTCAATTAGGAGTGTCTGCTGTACAGGTCGGTCCGAAAGGACGTATTTCTAGATGATACAGCCTGATCTTTAATACTATTAGTGTGATGTAGAACCTTGAGGTAGGTCAGTGCATTGAATCTAAACAAACCCGATTTTGCATAGGGAAATTCAGTTTTTTATTCTTTTCTCGTCAATAGCGGACTTCTTACGTGTGAGTGTTCCCGATTGGGTATCGTTATAGGCTCTGTAATATCTAATTCCTTCGGGTAAATTTAAAAAAAAAAACTAAAAGATTTGCCACTTTTGCGCCAAAATTTGAACATATAATATTTGATAGATTTTCTCACCTCGAATGTTAACAACATATTATTTTCATATAACTAACAACATATAACAACATTATTTTTTTCCTTTGAACTAGAACTCGCTCTCATTCTTAATCTGCTTCCAGAAGTAAAAAAATGGTTGTCATTCCAATATAATTAGTCAGTCAATCAGCGGTAGATGCGGTGGCCCACCCGCCCACCGCCTTCACAGGTGGTACCATGAACCATATGGCTTTTAGTCACAAAACACAACTGTGAAATACCACAAACGGAATGTGGATACAATAGGAAAATGGTTGTCATTCCGAACCGGTTTGTCAACCATTCGTTTCCTTCCTGTTCGTAACTCTTGACACTGTGCGGTGTATTGTTGGTTGCCGACGTCTTTGTTATTGACGATTCTTCCTCCGTATATTTCTCCACTCCTCACCTCATTTCTTTCTTCCTATCTTTTATCTATTATTCTTATTAATCGAAATAATCAAAAGATTCGACAAAATCGGGAAAATGAAAAGAATAAAGAAAATTAAGGGAGTTTACAAAAACCACATGATCGACAGAATCAAGACAATCCAAAGAATCAAAAGAATTGAAAGAAGCGAGAGAATCGACAGAATGGAAAGAATAAAAAGAATGAAGAAAATTGACAGAATTTAGAGAGTCAAAGAATCAAGAGAATCAAGAGAACTAAGAGAGTCAAGACAATCCAAAGAATCTAAAGAATAGAAATAGAAAAACAATCAAGAAAATTAAGGGAGCTTACAAAATCTACATAATCGACAGAATCAAGAGAGTTGAGAGAATCAAGGCAATCCAAAGAATCCAAAGAATCGAAAGAATAAAAAGAATCAAGAAAATTGACAGAATCGAAAGAGTTGAGGGAATCAAGAGAATCAAAAAAATCAAGGGAGTTTACAAAGTTCACAGAATCTTTGGATTCTCTTTATTTTCTTTGTTCTCTTGATTCTCTGGATCCTTTTGATTCTCTCAATTCTCACGATTCTGACAATTTTCTTGATACTTTTTGTTGTTTCGATTCTTTCACTTCTTCATATTCTTGCAATTCTTTAGATTCATTATATTATTTCGATTCTTTGGATTCTTTTCATTTTCTTGATTATCGTAGATCTCTTGATTCTCTTGAATCCCTTCATTTTCTTGATTCTTTCGATTCTTTGGATCCTCATTATTCTCTTGGTTCTCTTCATTCTTTTGATTCTCTTAATTCTCTCAATTTTGCCAATTTTCTTGATTCTTTTGATTCTTCCGATTCTTTCGATTTTTCCAATTCTTTGGATTTTCTTGATTTTCTGGATTTTCTGGATTCTCTTAATTTTCTTGATTCCTTCGATTTTTTTCGATTTTTGCGATTGTTTTGATTCTTTCGGTCCTTTCGATTCTTCCGATTCTTTGGATTTTCTTCATTCTCTCAATTCTTTCAATTCTCTCAATTCCCTCGATTCTGTCGATTCTGTGAACTGTGTAAACTCCCTTGATTCTTTTTGTTTTTTCTATTCTTTCGATTCTCTTTATTTTCTTGATTCTCTTGATTCTCTGGATTCTTTTGATTCTCTCAATTCTCTCGATTCTGTCTATTTTCTTGATTCTTTTTGTTCTTTCGATTCTTTCACTTCTTCCTATTCTTGCGATTCTTTAGATTCATTATATTCTTTCGATTCTTTGGATTCTTTTTATTTTCTTGATTCTCGTAGATCTCTTGAATCTCTTCATTTTCTTGATTCAAGAGAATTCTCTCATTTTTGCCAATTTTCTTGATTCTTTTGATTCTTTCGGTCCTTTCTATTCTTCCGATTCTTTGGATTCTTTCAGTCCTTTCGATTCTTCCGATTCTTTGGATTTTCTTTATTCTCTTGGTTCTCTTGATTTTCTTGATTCTTTTGATTCTCCAAATTCTTTCGATTCTGTCAATTTTCTTGATACTTTTTGTTCTTTGGATTCTTTCAATTCTTCCTATTTTTGCGATTCTTTAGATTTCTCTTGATTTTCTTGATTCTTGAACTTCTCTTGATTCTCTTGACTCCCTTGATTTTCTTGATACTTTTTATTTTTCTATACTTTCGATTCTTTGGATTTTCTTTATTCTCTTTTTTTCTTGGTCCTCTTGATTCTCTTGATTCTTTTGATTCTTTCAATTCTCTCGATTTTTCCAATCCTTTGGATGCTTTTGATTTTCTTGATTTTCTTAATTTTCTTGTTTCTTTTTATTCTTTCAGTCCTTTCGATTCTTCCGATTCTTTGGATTCTCTTTATTCTCTTGGTTCTCTTGATTCTATTGATTCTTTTGATTCTCTCAATTCTCTGGATTCTGCCAATTTTCTTGATACTTTTGTTTTCGATTCTCTTGATTCTTTGGATTCTTCCGATTCTTTAGATTCTTTCGTTTCTCTTGATTCTTTTGATACTTTTGATTCTCTCAATTCTGTAATTTCTCTAGATTCTGTCGATTCTGTGGTTTTGGTAAACTCCCTTGGTTTTTTTGATTCTTTCGATTCTTTTAGTTTTTTTATTTTTTTGATACTCTCAATTCATACGATTCTGTTAATTTTCTTGATTCTTTTTATTCTTTCGATCCTTTCGATTCTTTTGATTCTCATGGTTCTCATGATACTTTTGAACCTTGATTCTCTGGATTCTCTTGATTCTTTCAATTTTTTCAGTCCTTTCGATTCTTCCGATTCTTTGGATTCTCTTTATTCTCTTGGTTTTCTTGAGTCTATTGATTCTTTTGATTCTCTCAATTCTCTGGATTCTATCAATTTTCTTGATACTTTTTTTTTATTCTCTTGATTCTTTGGGTTCTTCCGATTCTTTAGATTCTTTCGTTTCTCTTGATTCCCTTGATTCTTTTGATACTTTTGATTCTCTCAATTCTGTCATTTCTCTAGATTCTGTCGATTCTGTGGTTTTGGTAAACTCCCTTGGTTTTTTTATTCTTTCGATTCTTTCAGTTTTTTTTATTTTATTTTTTTATTCATACTATTCTGTCAATTTTCTTGATTCTTTTTATTCTTTCGATCCTTTCGATTCTTCCGATTCTTTTGATTCTCATGGTTCTCATGATACTTTTGAACCTTGATTCTCTGGATTCTCTTGATTCTTTCAATTTTTTCAGTTCTTTTGATTCTTCCGATTCTTTGGATTCTCTTTATTCTCTTGGTTTTCTTGATTCTATTGATTCTTTTGATTCTCTCAATTCTCTGGATTCTGCCAATTTTCTTGATACTTTTTTTTTTATTCTCTTGATTCTTTGGGTTCTTCCTATTCTTTAGATTCTTTCGATTCTCTTGATTCTTTCGATTCTTTCAGTTCTTTTGATTTTTTGGATACTCTCAATTCTTTCGATTCTGTCAATTTTCTTGATTCTTTTTATTCTTTCGATCCTTTCGATTCTTCCGATTCTTTTGATTCTCATGGTTGTCATGATACTTTTGAACCTTGATTCTCTGGATTCTCTTGATTCTTTCAATTCTTTGGATTCTTTCGATTCGTTCGATTCTTTCGATTCTTTTGATTCTTTTGATTTTTTTTATTCTTTTGATTCTCGTGGTTCTCTTAATTCTTTTGATTTTTTTGACTCTCTCTATTCTTTCGATTCTATGGATTTACAAACTTTTTTGGTTTTCTCGGTTTTTTTGATTCTTTCGATTCTTTCGATTCTCGGTATTGTTTCGATTCTTTCGATTCTTCTATTATTTTGATTTTTCCTATTCTTTGGATTCTCTTGATTCTCTTGACTCCTTTTTATTTTTCTATTCTGTCGATTCTTTGGATTTTCTTTATTCTCTTGGTCCTCTTGATTCTCTTGATTCTTTTGATTCTCTCAATTCTTTCGATTTTTCCAATCCTTTGGATTCTTTTGATTTTCTTGATTTTTCTTAATTTTCTTGATCCTTTTTATTCTTTCAGTCCTTTCGATTCTTCCGATTCTTTGGATTCTCTTTATTCTCTTGGTTTTCTTGAGTCTATTGATTCTTTTGATTCTCTCAATTCTCTGGATTCTGCCAATTTTCTTGATACTTTTTTTTCGATTCTCTTGATTCTTTGGATTCTTCCGATTCTTTAGATTCTTTCGTTTCTCTTGATTCTTTTGATACTTTTGATTCTCTCAATTCTGTCATTTCTCTAGATTCTGTCGATTCTGTGGTTTTGGTAAACTCCCTTGGTTTTTTTGATTCTTTCGATTCTTTCAGTTTTTTTTATTTTTTTGATACTCTCAATTCATACGATTCTGTCAATTTTCTTGATTCTTTTTATTCTTTCGATCCTTTCGATTCTTCCGATTCTTTTGATTCTCATGGTTCTCATGATACTTTTGAACCTTGATTCTCTGGATTCTCTTGATTCTTTCAATTTTTTTCAGTCCTTTCGATTCTTCCGATTCTCTTTATTCTCTTGGTTTTCTTGAGTCTATTGATTCTCTCAATTCTCTGGATTCTGCCAATTTTCTTGATACTTTTTTTTTATTCTCTTGATTTTTTGGATTCTTCCGATTCTTTAGATTCTTTCGTTTCTCTTGATTCTCTTGATTCTTTTGATACTTTTGATTCTCTCAATTCTGTCATTTCTCTAGATTCTGTCGATTCTGTGGTTTTGGTAAACTCCCTTGGTTTTTTTTATTCTTTTTATTCTTTCGATCCTTTCGATTCTTCCGATTCTTTGGATTCTCTTTATTCTCTTGGTTTTCTTGATTCTATTGATTCTTTTGATTCTCTCAATTCTCTGGATTCTGCCAATTTTCTTGATACTTTTTTTTTATTCTCTTGATTCTTTGGGTTCTTCCTATTCTTTAGATTCTTTCGATTCTCTTGATTCTTTCGATTCTTTCAGTTCTTTTGATTTTTTGGATACTCTCAATTCTTTCGATTCTGTCAATTTTCTTGATTCTTTTTATTCTTTCGATCCTTTCGATTCTTCCGATTCTTTTGATTCTCATGGTTGTCATGATACTTTTGAACCTTGATTCTCTGGATTCTCTTGATTCTTTCAATTCTTTGGATTCTTTCGATTCGTTCGATTCTTTCGATTCTTTTGATTCTTTTTTATTCTTTTGATTCTCGTGGTTCTCTTAATTCTTTTGATTCTTTTGACTCTCTCTATTCTTTCGATTCAATGGATTTGTAAACTCCCTTTAGTTTTCTCGGTGCTTTTGATTCTTGCGATTCTTTCGATTTTCTCAATTCGGTCGATTCTGTCAATTATCACTGGACGTGATAATGGGTTCAGACGTATATATACGCATCGGGCTTAATACCGGCGCATACGGTGAGCAATAGTTAAAATTAATTCAGCAGTGTAAAGGTTAAGGAATCTGGTGGATGCGCCGGGACAATAACTTTTATTAGAATCCAGAAAATGCTCAAACACTAAAAAACAAAAAACACCATTTGTGAAAAACAATAGTAATAAAAAATAGTTTTTTTCACGTCAAATGTGACAATTTTATGTCATTAATATTTGCTTTATTTACCTTTTTTCTTGTTCTCACTTATATGGAACGTCTCGGCGAACGCAAATTCGAATATCCCGTAATACGAGCCGAACGTTTCGATCCAACCCACATCTAATACTTTTCAGCAACCGTCGAAATATTCAAACAGGGTGCTGGTCGGACCCTGGGTGAGAGACCGCGAGAATGCCTTGCCGCCGATTGAAGAAAAACACCAGCACACTTCCACTTACGACACCGAGTACACCCAAAAGACGCACACGCGGAGAGAGCAAGACATGACCTGGAACCAGATCATGCAATCCGAGCTTTCTCTAGTGATACCCGAAGACGGCAAGGACTTCTACGACAACTTCTCAACCCTGTACGATCTGAGCTACACCCACTTCCCGAAGAGTTTTAAAAGCCACATACCGAGAGAGTGGCACCTGGTGAAGTCGCAGCACGAACCCACGAACGAGTACCTTCCTAGCTTTGTATACTATTAGCGAGTCGCCACACGTGTGTTAAATCTTTGTTGAAGGGCAACAAGACGAATTTCGGGTTGCTCAAACAGAAGCAAGTGCAGTGGAACTACGACCGCAGCGACCCTCGTCTACCGACCTCCTCCAGTTATGACTGCGAATTTAGAGCTCCTCCGAACGAAAATTACCAGTTCAAAAGATTTTTCGTTCCCAAGTAAGACGGTTGACGCTGTTTGGGACGTGGCCGACGTCTGTAATTTCAGGACAAATTTGAACAAAGTCGACCCCGAGGAACTCGAGATGTTCCGGCAGAAGAGAAGGTTCGCTGCGACTCACAACTATGTGCCGTCCACGCTTTTAGGGGCTTTTAAGAGTAACTTCTGCAACCCAATTACATGGGAGTGTTCGCCGGACATGAATCGGTTGGAGAATAATCGAAACAAATTGGGGTAGCGAGAGACGTTTTATTCTTGTATTTTATGTAATAAAAGGTTTTTGTCTAATTGAGTGTGTGCGGATCAATAATTATTATTTCAGTGTGAGAAACCGAACCTTCTTTAACGGTGTGTCCGCCGATTCCCATGTAGTAGTATGTATATTTATTACCTTTAGGGCCGGTTTTTCAATCATTGGTTTACCTCTAGTTAGTAGGTTTCTATAGAAATTTTTGCAATCTAACCAATCAAAATGCTGCATTTTTAGTTTAACTAGAGGTTTAACTTTAACTAACGATTGAAAAACCGGCCCTTACAGGTTTATAAAGTATCCGATACATTTCCCATAACTCAAATAAAATAAAATATAATATAATAAATAAAACTAAATAAATCAAGAATTCAACACAATAACTAGCAGCTTTTATCCCTTCCCACTTATTGTCCCTCTTCTCCACTCAACCTTCCTCATCCATTCGATCCCTCTTCCGTCCTCATTCAAAATTTCTTCTCTACTCTCATCTCTCCCTCTCAATTCTACGCATTCCTTCAACAAATGCTCTATCGTTTCCTTTTTTTCTCCACACATCCTGCATACTCTATTATTATCCTCACTCCAATATTTATTCTCTCTCTCCTCATTTCCACATCTAAATCTTGCTATTATCACTCTCTCTTTTCTACTCTCTCTTCCTAGGTACTTTGGCATTTCTTCCGTTATTATTTTTTCATACTTCCCATTGTACCTAGACTCCCTAATTCTGGTTCTTCTTTCCTGCACTTTTTGAAACATTCACTCACCCTTCCATCCACTCTCACTCTACTTATCGTCTCTTCATATATCTCTTCTATTTTTATTTATTTATTTATTTATTTAAAATATCAGTATCTACAGGCATTATGCCCAAATGATACAACTTAATTATATATAACAATATAACAAACCATATAAAAGAACATGAAATAGAAAAAGAAAACATAAAAAAAAATATAATCCATTTTACAAAAGCAAAACTTAAATTAGTAAAATTAAATTTTTAATAACCTATTTAATAAATTTTGGGATTCCTATATTACCGACCGTCATGACAGCACGTGGAAAGAAGTGTCCAGAAGAAAATTGAGGAAAATAGAGCAAACAAAACAGAGAAAAGCGAAGAAGGCAGCAGAAAAAGCAACATAAACAAAAGGTAGGAAGAGATAGAGTGCGAGGAGTGAAGAAAAGCCAGAGGAAGAAACAGTAACGTCAACAAAGAACTCCGGCAACCAACAATACACGGTACAGTGTAGAAGGTTGCGGACCGGTATGAAACAGGAAGAAGAATTCAAAGAAGATAAAGAGGAAACCAAACGAAAAAGAGACATAGAAGAAAGCCCAGTGGCCTTCCAAAAAAGCAAAAAAACTGCAAGATCTCCAGGGGACGAAAGAACGCAAAAAGAAGTGGAGAAGAAGATGGAGGAAATGACAAAAAGTATAATGGAAGACCTTAAACAAATCAAGGAAGACACAAGAGAGACGAGGAAAGAAGTGAAAGAGCTGAAAAACGACAACAGACAGCTCAGGGAAGATATGGAAGGACTAAAGAGAGAAGTGAACCAACTGAAGAAAGCGATGGAAGAAAAGAAGATAGGACAGATGGAGTCGAAGATGGAGGAAAAAGAAAAAGGTGAAAGAAGAAATAACATAGTAATAACAGGGCTAAGACTAAAAGGGACGGGACAAAACATGAGAAAAGAAATCGAGAAATGGATTGAAAAGGAGTTGGAAACAGAAGTGAAAATAACAGAGGCCTATGCCATAAAGGGAGAAGAAATGGTAATAGCAAAAACTGAGAGTTGGGAACAGAAGCTGAACGTCATGAGGAATAAAGAAAAACTTAGGAATAAGACAGGACCGAAAATCTTTGTGAACAGCGACCTAACAAGGAAAGAAAGAGAGATACAGAAAAAGATAAGAGAGATAGCGAAGAGGGAAAGGGAAGAAGGAAAGACGGTAAGGGTAAGCTACAGGAAACTGCAGGTTGAGGGAAATTGGAGGAAATGGAACGATGACACCGAGCGACTGGAAAATTTTTAAAGGAGAAAGGAAAAAACTGGGAAAGAAAAAGCAGACAGAAGGCAAAAAGAAAGAAGGTACACGATTCAATGGGAAAGCAACAGAAGAAAATAAAAGGAAGAATAAAATTGGTATATTGGAATGTAGCGGGTATAAGAAACAAAGGAGAAGACTTCTGGAAATACATAAGCGAATTTGATGTAATTGGAATGGTAGAAACGTGGGTAGATGAAAAAGGAGTGGAAGAAGATAGAAGAGAGAATGCCGAGAGATTATGTATGGAGATGTCAAGCAGCAGAAAGGAAAAACAAGAAAGGACGAGCGAAAGGAGGCATTATCACAGGAGTAAGGAAAGAAATTGAGGACGAAATAAAAACTAAACAAGAACTACAGAGAACTGGAATAACAGAAAGAAATCTAAAAATAGGAACAAAAAAAGTTAAAGTAATCACGGTATACAGTAAAGAGATGAGTAAAACAAAACAAATGTTAGAAGAGACCATAAGTGAGACAGAAAAAAGAATTGTAATAATTGGGGGCGACTTTAATGCTAGAATTGGGACAAGATTAGGAAGACGGAATAATGAGACAGAAGATGCGAAAAGAACATCGAAGGACAAGACAGAAAATAAAGAAGGAAGAAAAATGATTGAATTTATAGAAGAGAGAGGATACGAGGTACTGAACGGGAACTGGGAAGATGATACAGGAGAATTTACGTACGTGGGGCCGAGAGGAGAATCAGTGATTGACTACGCAATAGTCAATCAACATGCATTGGATGAAGTAAGAAGATTCGAAGTGGGAAACAGAGTGGAATCAGATCACCAACCGTTAGAAATGGAAATCGCCGGAGAAGAAATAAAAAGAAAAAAACCTAAGAAAGAAACAATTATAAAAACAATCTGGGAAGAAGAAAGCATACAAAAGTACAGAAGTGCGCTACAACATGTTGAAAGAGAAAAAGAAAAACAAAAAGACACCGAAACAAGAATGAAAGAACTCGAAAGGAGAATGAGAGAAGCGATGACAACAAAGAAAATAGAAGTAGAAGTGGGAGAAAGAATGGGAAGAAATAGATGGTGGGATAAAGAATGCCAGGAAATGAAAAGACTTGCCAGAAAGCAAATGAGAAAATGGAGAAGTGGGAAGGGATCAAGAGAAGAATACCGGAAGCAATTAAAGAAATACAAAGACACTTGTGAGAAGAAGAAGGAAGAAAAGAAAAGAGAAGAAGAAGAGGAAATTAGATCAATCAACACAGAAGAAGAAGTTTGGAAATACATAAACAGAGAACGAAAAGTGAAAAAGTGGGCAGACGAGAAGATAAGGATAGAAGAATGGAGAGAGTATTTTAAAGAATTACTAGACGGAAAGGACGAAACGGAAAGAAGACAGAAGGGAGGAGGACCAAGAGAACAAGAGAAAGGGGAAGAGATTACGAAGGAAATGATTAAAAGGGGTATAGGAAGAATGAAGAAACGAAAAGCGGCGGGAGAAGATGAACTGCAAAATGAAGCGTGGATCTATGCAACAGAAGAAATAATAGAGATAATGAGGGAGATAGTAAACGACGTCTGGCAAGGAAAGGGGCTACCAAGCCAATGGAGGATGGGGCTAGTGTGTCCGATACACAAAAAAGGAACAAGAGAAAAGGTGGAGAACTACCGAGGAATAAGTCTGCTGAGCACGGCGTACAAGATCTACGCAATGATACTGGAAGATAAATTGAAGGAAGAACTAGATGAAAAAGATTTGTTACCAGATGGACAAGCGGGTTTTAGGAGAGGGAGAAGCACCATCGATAACGTGTACATCTTGAAACATCTAATAGATAAAGAACTCGATAAGAAAGGAGGGAAGATGTACGCGCTGTTTGTAGACCTGAAGGCGGCTTTTGACAGTGTAAATAGAGAGAGATTATGGGAGTACCTAAGAGAGAAAGGAATCAACGAGCAGCTGGTGAGCAGAATAGAGGAAATTTACTTAGAAACGGGAAACAAAGTAAAAGTAAACGGGAAAACAAGTAAAAGATTCTGGACGACGAAAGGAGTAAGACAAGGATGCCCACTCAGTCCCAGTCTATTCGCGGCATATATAAGCGACCTGGAAGAAAAACTAAGACTATCACAGGCAGGGGGAGTGGTGGTAGGAAAAACGAAAGTCCACTCGTTGGCATACGCCGATGATATGGTGTTAATAGCGAGAGAGGCCAAAGAAATGAAGGGAATGATAAAATGCCTAGGAAGATACCTGAAAAGAAAGAAGCTAAAGTTAAACGTGGAGAAAACAAAAATGATGATTTTTCAGAAAGGAGGCAGAAGAAAGAAAGAAGAATGGAAGTGGGAAGGAAAAGAACTAGAAAACGTAAAAGAATTTAAATACTTGGGTTACACCTTTAACGAGACTAACAACGAGAAAAGTCATATAAAGGAACTAGAAAGGAAAGCGAACAGGGTGGTAGGTCAAGTATGGGGAATAGGCGAGAGAAAATTCGGACGAGATATAAGAAGGAGAGGACTGATGTACGAAAGGCTAGTACAGAGTGTAATGATGTACGGAGCAGAAATATGGGGATGGAAGGAGCAGGAAAAGCTGGAAGCAATCCAAGCGAAGTACTGGAGATGGGTACTAGGATTGGACAGGGAAACGCCAGCATATATCGTACTAGAAGAAGTAAAGAGAGACAAGATAAGAGTGGAAGCAGGAAAAAGAGCAGTAAGATTTGAAGAGAGAATAAGAGAAAGAACGGAATGTAAGATCTTGCAAGAGTGTTGGAAAGAGATAAAGAATGGGAACATGGAAAGAGCAGGAAAAGAGAGAAGAAAATACTACGAGAGAAATGGGTATGCAGTGGAGGAGGTAGAGAGGCGAAGAAATAATGGAGTAAATGTACTAAGAGAGATAGTTGAGGTGGGCCGAGACGTACAGAGGCAGGAAAGGAGAACGAGGATTAATGAGTCAAGGTATAATGGAAAGTATAGGTCACTAATCACGGAGGAATTGCCGGCATACCTGAGAAAGGAAAGCGAGAAGAACGATAAGAAAGTAATAGCAAGGTTTAGATGTGGAAACGAGGAAAGAGAAAACAAATACTGGAAAGAGAGAGACGAGAGAGTGTGCAGACTATGCAGAGAAGGAGCAGAAACAATAGAGCACATGATGAAAGAATGTGAGGAGCTGAGAGAGGAGAGAGAAGATTGGAAAGTACTGATAGGAGAAGAAGGGAAAGGACTAGGCTGGATGAAAGGAGTTTTAGACAGAAGAAAGAATGTAGAGAAAAGGGGGGAAGAGATGGGAGGAAAATGAAATTAATTTAGCTATTGGTGATGTTTATGTTTTATAGTTTTATTTAATCAGTATTCTGTTATTTAGCATTGTATGGGAATAGGAATCTTTTTCAAAGCCGAAAGGCAAGGAAATATATCTTATTATTATAATAAATTTTGGCTATTGTGCAAAAAAAAGTCGTGGGTTTCAGAGACAGTATTTGAAAATTTTAACAAGTTGTTTAATGGCGTGTTTAGTCCGTAATTTGTTCGATGGTAATTTAAATAGAAGGTTGATTTTCCTCTTGTATGATGAGATGGAACCAGAAAATTTATATAGGAAAGGATTTCCCCACAATCAACCTTACCATTTAAAAGTTTTTGCGTAAAAAAAATAAATCGGTTAATCCGCCTTTGCTCTAATGATTTGAACCCAACTAGTTCTAGACGTTCATTATAATTATATTTACTTTTATTTATTTTACATTTAAAAAGAACATAGTTAACTATTTTTCTTTGAACTCGCTCGATCCGATCTATATGCAGCCTATAAGATGGATTCCAGATAATACTACAATACTCTAATATTGTTCGAACAAGGGAGATAAATAAAGATATTATACATAGAACATTGTTGAAGTCACGTGTTTACCTCTTTATAAAACCCGTCAATCTCATACACTTGTTTACTATCTCGTCAATATGATAATGAACACGAAGCTCTGTATCCAGTAAAACACCAAGATCCCTTATTACCTCAACTTGTTCCAACACACAATTATTTATTTTGTATTCCTTGTTTATGCGTATTTTACTTCTCGTGAAGGTTATCACTTTACATTTTTGTACATTGAGTGACATATGATTTCTATCACACCAAACACCGAGAGCCTTCAAGTCATTCTGAAGACCGTTTGAAGCATTTGACCCGTCAGTGACATCAAGGTACATTTTAAGATCATCAGCAAAAAACAA
This sequence comes from Diaperis boleti, assembly GCA_963583935.1. Lineage (NCBI taxonomy): Eukaryota > Metazoa > Arthropoda > Insecta > Coleoptera > Tenebrionidae > Diaperis > Diaperis boleti. Next base: position 3,829,115 of record OY757242.1, read on the forward strand.
AAAAATTGCATTACTAAAGTACGTAGGTAAATCATTAATGAATAAAGAAAACAATAGTGGTCCTAAATGACTACCTTGCGGCACCCCTGATTTCACCAATATCTCAAATGATCTAATATCTTTAATTTTAACAGTCTGACTCCTATTTTTAAGATACGATTCTAACCATGCAAGAAGATTTCCACCAATTCCATACAAGTCCAGTTTTTTCAATAATATATCATGATCCACTTGATCGAACGCCTTTTTAAAATCAGTATGAATAGAGTCAACACGACCTCCTTCTTCTAGAACCTTACTTATGAAATTGGTGTAAACAAGGAGATTTGTTTCAGTACTCCTCCCACGGTAAAAGCCATGTTGCTGCTCAATAATAATATTCTTAAATGTATCAAACAGCGCTTGTTGAATAATGGATTCGAATATTTTACTAATCTCACAAAGTTTGGAAATCGGGCGATAATTTGATATGTTACTTTTGTCGCCTGATTTATGTAATGGAATTATATCTGCATGTTTCCAAACTTTGGGAAAATGTCCAAATTTTAACGAAATGTTATATAATTTTGACAAAGGAACAGCTAAGCTAGGACTACAGAGTTTGAGAAAATAACCAGGTATGCCATCTGGCCCCGGGCTAGGATTACTCTTTAGATTTACAAGTTTCTTAAAAACATTGTCAGAATTTATCAACACATTAGTGATACTTGTCTTAGGCTCGATCCTACTTGAAAATTTTTTTGCCGGTGGATCATTAATATAAACAGATTCAAAAAAATTTGCAAAAAGGTTACAGATGTCATAATTATTTGTAGCTTCTTTACCATCTAGAAACATAGCATCTGGTATACTCGACCCATTTTTATGTTTGTTTTTTATAAATTTCCAAAACACATTTGAATTTGATTGAATACTATTTTCGCTGACGGAAATAAAATTTTTATAATCTGTATCAATACTCTGTTTCACTTTGCTTCTATAGTATTTGTAAGTGGAGAAAGTGGCATCGAGCTTATTTAATTTAAATTTGTTGTACAGTTTATTTTTTACTTTAATGAATTTTTTTGTTTGAGAAGAATACCAGGAAGGATAACTTTGCGACTTTACGATCTTCTTAGGAATGTAAAGTTCAAAAATATTAAAAATCAGATTATAAAAATTTGTTGTGGAATTTTCAGCGCTTTCGTTAACTAAAACATGATCCCACTCCACTGTATCAAGACAATAATTGATTTCTTTGTAATCTCCTCTCCTAAAATCATACATCCAATTTTGGTCGTCTATAGCTAAAGCTAATTTAGTGCTTTTATAAAGAAGTTGAAAGGTTAAAGATGGATGGTGGGAATCAGGAGGTACAATATTGAAATCATTCCTTAAATTTTCTATAACATCACTTTCATTAGTAAATATAAGATCTAGACTAACGTTCCGGAAATTTTTAATCGAATTATTTTGAAAGAAACCTAAAAAACTTATATTATCAACTATTTGCGTTTCTGTTACCGATGTAGATTGCTTCGGCACAAGGTATCCTTCTTCATCCGATACCCAACTGATGGTTGGGAGATTGTAGTCACCAACACAGCAAATAGTGGAATTGGGATAACGATCAGTCAAAAATTCTAGGGAAGACACATGATTTAGGTACACGTTTAGATCCGATTTTGGAGGGATATAGACGCCACCAAAGACTATATTCTTAGTTCCACAATTAATTTTAACAAAAACTTCCTCAACTTCACTGATTAAATGTGGTAGCTTTAGACACTCCGACTGAAGATTTGATTTTACCGCTATCAGAACACCGCCGCCGCGATTTTTATTTGCGTTATTTCGATCACATCGATAAATGTTGTACGTATTTGGAAACAATTCACTATTTTTTATTTCATCGGTAAGCCACGTTTCAGTAAGTATTATAATGTCGTAGTCTAACGAAAGTGCTTGTTGATAGAGATGTAATGTTTTTGTCCGAAGTCCTCTTACGTTTTGATAAAATACAGAGATAAAATTATTTGGTTTTGAATTTAATGGTTTTTTAAAAGATTTACAATTTTGGGTACACCGCTTATGTATTTTATGGTTTTACTGTTGTCGCCGGAGTCCTTCAGTTTTTGCAATTCATCTTGTACATTCTTTAAATATTGGCGTTGAAGTAGGGTTTGATCACTATAAATACGCAGCACATCAGATTGTAAGTTTTTCTTGTTTCGAAGTATTTCAATTGCCTCTTCCTTAGTATTTAACGTTATTTTAATGGGACGAATTTTACCCGCATTTTGCTTTGCACCCAGGCGAAGTAATGAGATGTTATCGAGATCTATATTTACTGGAATTTCTTCTAGGGTCTCTTTAACCAATTTTGTGTCGTCGCTATCACGAAGCTCTTTCGTAGTTTTTGTAGATTCAGGGGCATTCCAAAGAATAATATTTCTTTCGCGATTTTTTCTTTCGTTGATTTCCACTATTATTTCTTCATATGACTGAGACTGAAGCGCGGTCTTGGTTTGTACAACGACTTCATTCCTGCTGTTCAATTTAGATTTCAACTCCGTGATTTCTTGTTTCAGGGAAGCTAATTCTTCAGTCAAGTTTGAAAGACTGGCAACTTGAGTTTTAAGATTTTGACAGCTGGAACAATAATAGCTTAACTTCCGATTTCTACCCCGAAGACATTCAACTTCCGCTGCCGATAGGCCACTACAACTTGCATGAATTTCGTCTTTGCAAAAGTCACAATTTATATCCTTACGAGGATTCGTATCAGTTTTACAGACAGCGCAAACCATATTTAATCACGAACCACGTCGTCTCCACTCGACCACTCACTCTGCACTACACTTTTGTTACCAGATGCTCATTTATCCCTCTCTTTCTCAAGCATTCCCACAGTAAATCTCTTTCCACATTATCAAAAGCCGCCTTCAGGTCCTACTATGTGATTCAAGATATATACGTTATCAATGGTCCCTCTACCTTTCCTAAATCCCGCCTGTCCGTCTGGTAACACCTCCCTCTCATTCATTTCCTTCATCAGCCTCTCTTCCACAATCATCGCGTATACCTTATATGCTGTATTTAGGAGAGTGATCCCCCTATAATTACTGCCTGTATCCTTTTCTCCTTTCTTATATATGGGGCATATTATCCCCTCTTTCCACTCTTGGGGGAATCCCTTTTCCTTCGACAACCTGTCAACTTCCCTTTCCGTATCAAATATCCACGCTTCATTCTGTATACCATCCCTCCCCGGTGTCTTTTTTCTTAGTTGTTGCTCTAGTTCTTCTCTTGCTATATCTTCTATTTCTTCCACTCTTTGTTGTCTTTTTTCTTTTTCTTGTCTGTTTTCATCACCCCCCAGCAGCTCACTGAAATACTCTCTCCATTCCTCCATAGTAATTTCATCACTAGCTCTCTCTTTTTCTTTCTTTCCTTATTTATGTATCTCCATTCCTCTTCTTCCGTCTTTATACCCTTCATCTTTAGCTTTTCTTCCATCCGTTTCTTTTGCTTCTTCTTTTTGCATACTAAATTGTACCTCTTGCGTGCTCTCTTGTACTCTTCCTTGGTTGCTTTTTTTTCCAATTTCTTAGTTTCCTTCTTGTTTCCTGCTTCCTTTCCCTGCATTCTTTATCCCACCACTCGTTCTTCCACAGCCCCATCTTCTCTATTATCTCTATGTCTTTTTTTTTCTGTTGCGTTTCTTATGTTATCGCTCAGTTCTCTCACTTTTTCGTTTATTTCTGTTTTTTCGTATTTTGCCTCCCTAAGTCTTGCTCTATAATTTTCTTTTCCTTCTTCCGTCCAAAGATTCTTCACAATTTTTCTTCTAAACTCATTCACACTTCCTCTATCTAGTCAATAACTGTCTCCCCTCTTCATCAAATATACGTGTACTCCCCTTTTTCATCTCCTGTGCAGTTCCCATTAAGTATGTCCCACCCTCTTTCTTCTACTAAGCTAATCAGTACTATCGCTTCTGCGTTTTTTGTTCCATCTTTTGTTGATCTTCGTTCTATTGTTTCTTGTTCCTCTTCTATTCGTCTTCCTTTTCCCCCAATTCTTGCATTAAAATCCCCCCCAATCACCAAAGTTCCTTCTTCTTGCTCTTTCACTCGCTCTTCTATTATTCTCTCCGTTTCCTTCATACTTCGGCTGTACACTGTTACAATTCTCCATTTTCTCTGTTTACTTTTCACCGTTCTTTCCATAATCCCTCTTTCTTCTTTTGCTTCAGTTCCATTTTCTCCTTCCGGTCCCTCTTTCACCCCCATTATTATCCCACCTTTAGCTCTCCCTTTCTTGCTTTCCCTTTCTGCATATTGACATTTCCACTTAAGCTCTTTCGGCATTCTCTTTTACAACTTTTCCCACTCCTTTTCTTCCACCCACGTTTCTACCATTCCCACTACGTCAAATTCTCTCAAATACTCCCAAAATTCATTCTCTTTGTTTTTTATTCCCGCTACGTTCCAGAATACTATTCTTATTATTGCTTTTTTTCTCCTTTATTCCTCTCCATATTCGTTTTCCCTTTTCTGCCCTGTCGTCTTTTGCTTGTGCTCTTATTCAAAAATTTTCTGTATCTAACTCCCCCTTTTCTTCGTCCCACCTAAGCCCTTTTCCCTCTATCCATATCTTTCACCCGCTGTCCTCTTTGTCGCTCTTCTTTGGCTATCGCTCTTAATTCCTTCTGTATATCTCTTTCCTTCTTTGTCAGATCATCTTCTATGTATACTATCTTTCCTAGTTTTTCTCTTAGTTTTCTTTTATTTTCCATAACTTTCCTCCTTTTCCCCCAGCTCCCAAGTTCCGCCACAATCATTTTTCCTCCATTTAATTTTTACATCTCTCTCACAGTCACTTCGACCTCTAATTCCACCTTCATCCATTTTTCCAGTTCCATCTTTTCTCTTTCCCATTTTTCTTCCTTTTCACGCATCATAATTTTTAACTGTTCCAGTTCCCGGCTCATCTTCCGATTCTCTTCCTTTATCTCCCCTACATCCTCCATAATTTTTTTTTCAGCATCTCTTTCATTTCCTCATTCATTGCCTTTTTAACCGGTGATATTTCTAACTTCTTACTTTTCCTAAAGGGGTTAATCCTCTCTTTCGACTCTCGTCCTTCTTCTCTTTTTCTTTTGTAATCTTCTTCTCTCACTTTTTTTCATTCTATTTCTTTTTCACTTTTCACGCTTTTTTATCCGCTTATCTTCTCCAGCGCCGCAAAACACGTACGCTCGGCTCAACTGCTCGAATCGGAATCGCTCGCCGATTCCCATGTTTTCAGGTTTTTAGATTTGGGTTGTCAAAATTTATATAAAGAAACCAACCAAGCAAAAATAAACAATGAAAAAAAGAAAATGTGAAAATCCGACCGTCACGAGAGCATGTGGAAAGAAGTGCCCAGTGACCTAAAAATTACGTCACACGTAGATCATATGTGTGTAATAAAATTTTACGTCAATTTGATGTAAAAGTGATTCTTTTCATGATCTCACTGTGATGTCATGTTGTTTCATATCACTGTGACATCATATTGACATAAAATCATATGATGTCATTGAATGACTTACATGTTACATACATCATAATTATGTAATATTTATATCATATCGTGACGTAACATAAAAGTCATTATTTTATGTAAAGCTGAAAAGCCACTGTGTAAAGCTAAAAAATTAGAGAAGATATTGAGAAAAGCGAGAAGAGATATTAGAGAAAGGTAGGAAGAAAGAATTGGGCAGGGAAGAGGAGATATAGTCAGGAAAAAGAATAAATCGGCGAAGCCGGAAGATGACGACATCTAGGAGGCGCCACAGGAAGCGGATGAACAAAGACGATAGAAACCGCTCGCTCAGTCAGGGAAGCCTGGACTCATACCTGGAGGAAAGGAAAAGAAAGAGAAAAGGGGACGGTAGAACAGAAAAACAAGAAGAGGAGGAAGAGAATTTTTTTCAAAAAAGTAAAAAGACGGCGAGGTTTCCTGGAGTAAAGAAAACACAGAAGACATCAGAGAAAGAGAAGGAAACGGACACAGAGATATTGGAGCTGTTGCAAAAGTTGAAGGAGGAGATGAAAGAAATAAGACGAGAAAACAAGGAACTCAAGAGAGAGATAGAGAAGAGTTTAAAGAGAAGGAGAAGAGATGGGAAGGAGAGAAAGAGTGGAAAAGCTGGAAGAGAGAATGGAAATCGAAGAGAGAAGAAAGAGGAAGAACAACAGTGATAACAGGATGGGACGGGGAAAGAAAAAGTCATGTAAAAAAAGAGGATGTAGAGAAGTTTTTGAAAGAAAATGTAGAGAGTAGTAAAGTAAAAGATTGTTACAGGATTAACAAGGATCAAGTATTGGTGGAGATCGAGGGATGGGGTGAGAAAGAAAGAATAATGAAGCACAAAGGAAAATTGAGGGAGAAGAGGGAAACAAGGGGAATATACATAGACAACGACCTAACAAAGAAAGAAAGAGATTTACTGAAGAAACTAAGAAGTATGGCGAAGGAAAAAATGGAAGAAGGGAAAGAAGTAAGAGTGAGATACAGGAAATTAATAGTGGACGGGGAGCAATGGAGATGGAATGAAAAGGGAGAGAGACTAGAGGTTTTCCAATAAGAAGAAAAAGGGGAGGAGGGAAAAAGGGGGACAACGGCAAAGTAAAAAGGACAATGAAACGGGAAAAAAGAAACAAAGAAGGAAGTAGGAGGGAAACTAAGGAAGGAAGGGGGAAATCAAAGAAGGTAACGAGAAAAACAGGGGTGAGGGCACTATTTTGGAATGTAGCGGGACTAGGGAAAAAAGAAGAAGATTTTTGGGACTATGTGATGGAGTTCGATATTGTTGGATTAACAGAAACATGGTCAGAAAGCAAGGAAAAAATAGAAAAACTGTTACCAAAGGAGTTCAAGTGGGAATGGCAAGGGGCAAGAAGGGGAAAGAAAAAAGGAAGAGCAGCAGGGGGAATAATAACAGGGGTAAAAAAAGGAATAAAAGAAAATACTAAAAAGAAGGGAGAAGAGGAAGGTCACATGGTGAGAAACGTTAAAATAGACAGTAAATGGTTGAAAATAGTGACAGTGTACAGCAAAGAGATGAAAGAAACAATAAGCAAGATAGAAGAAACATTAAAAGACAACAGGGAAGAATGTCTGCTTCTGGGAGGGGATTTTAACGGGAGAATTGGGGAAAGAGGAGCCAGGGATTGGGAAGAAGAGAGGGGAGAGGGAAAAAGAAAATCCAAAGACAAGAAAGAAAACGCGGAAGGGAATGGATAGAAGAAAAAGGATGGGAAGTGCTGAATGGAAATAAACAAGGGGACGAAGAAGGAGAATGAACCTATATAGGCGGTAGAGGAGAGACGGTGATAGACTACGGAATAGTAAACGAAGAAGCATGGGAAGAAGTCGAAGAACTCAGAATAGGGGAAAGAGTAGAGTCAGACCATCTGCCTATAGAGATAAGTATAAGAAGGAGGAGAGAGAAATGAGGAGGAGAAGAAAAATAGAGGAAATGCGGAAGGTGATAAGTAAAGTATGGGACGAGCAAGGGGTGGAAGAGTATAAGAGAAGACTGGAAAAAGCAAGATTTAAAGAACAAGAAGTAGGGAAAATGGAGAAAGAATTGGTAGAAATATTGGAAAAAGCAGCGACAAAAAGAGAAATAACAGTAAGAGGTGGAGGAACAAAAAGAAAGAATAAATGGCGGGACAAAGAATGTGAGCAACGTAAAAAGGAAGCAATAAAAGAACTAAGAAAGTGGAGAAAGACTAAAGGGAACAGAAGTGGCTTTTTAGAAGCGAAAGGAAGATACAGAGAGACATGCAGGGAGAAGAAGAGGCAGAAGAAGAAGAAGAATAAGAACAGAGAAGGAGGTATGGAACTATATTAATAGAGAGAGAAAGAAAAAAGAAAATGGGAGCGAGGAGATAACGATGAACGAGTGGGAGGAGTACTTCATGAGGCTGCTGGAGGGAGAAAAGGAAAAAAAGGAAACGGAAATAGAGACGAAGAGAAACCGAGTAGAACCTGAAGGAGAAGAAATTACAATGGAAGAGGTGGAGAGGCATGTGAAGAAACTGAGGAAAGAGAAGGCACCAGGGAGGGATAGAATACAGAATGAGTCGTGGATGTATGGGACGAGAAGAGTGCTAGAGAGGCTGGTGGAGGTAATGAATGGGGTGTGGAGAGGAGAAGGATTCCCGGTAGGGTGGAGAGAGGAGGTAATTTACCCCATTTACAAAAAAGGGGAGAAAAATAAAGTAGAATATTACCGAGGGATAACTCTCCTAAACACAGGGTGCAGGTTGTATGCATCAATTCTGAATGAAAGGATGAGCAGAGAGATAGAGGAAAAGGGAGCATTACCAGACAGCCAAGCAGGATTTAGAGAGGGGAGGGGAACTACGGATAATGTATACATCTTGGACCATTTGACGAAGAGTGAGTTAAAGAAGAAAGTGGGGAGGGTGTATGCATTATTCGTAGACTTCAAGGCGGCTTTTGACAAGGTGGACAGAGAGAGGATGTTTGAGTGCCTGAGGGAGAAAGGGGTAAATGAATGGCTGGTAAGAAAGGCGGAGGAGATATATGAGAAGACAAAAAGTAAAGTGAAGGTAGGGGAGAGGGAAAGTGAATGGTTTGTGACAACAAAGGGAGTGAGGCAAGGTTGCCCGCTCAGCCCCTTGTTGTTCACGATGTACGTGGCAGATATGGACGGAATGTCAGAGAGAGCACAAGCGGGGGGGTGTGTGGTAGGTAGAAAAAAAGTGTGGAGCCTGGCGTTTGCGGATGATGTGGTAATGGTGGCAAAGAGTGAAACAGAAATGAAGGAAATGATAAAGAGTTTAGGAAAATATGTGAAGAAGAAAAGACTAGAAGTGAATGTAGAGAAAACAAAAATGCTGGTGTTCAATAAGAGAAAGAGGAAGAACGAAGAGAGTGATTGGAGGTGGGAGGGAGAAGTAATAAAACAAGTAAAAGAATTCAAATACTTGGGGTATGTGTTCAATGAAAGAGCCACAGATAAGGCACATATTAGAGAACTGGCAAGAAAAGCGAACAAGGTGATAGGATGTGTATGGGGAATAGGAGAGAGAAGGTGGGGAGGCGATTTTAAGAGGAGAATGATGATGTTTGAAAGTCTTATTGAAAGCGTGTTGTTGTACGGAGCAGAGGTCTGGGGATGGAAAGAACAAGAGGAGATAGAGAGGGTGCAAGAGAAATATCTGAGGTGGGTGCTAGGGGTGGAGAGAGAAACGCCAGGGTACATAGTGAGAGAAGAATGCAAGAGGAATAGGTTGAGAGTGAAAGCGGGAAAAAGAGCGGTCAAGTTCGAAGACAGGATGGAAGGGAGGAAAGAATGTAGGATACTAAAGGAGTGCTGGAGAGAAAAAAAGAAGAATTCAGAGGAGAATGATAGGGAGAATTACTACAGGAGGAATGGGTAAGAAAAAATTACTACAGAAATAGAGAGACTGAGAGAAAGAGGCGTGTGGATGAATGTAGAACTAAGTGAAAGAAATAAGGATACGGATAGACAGGAGAGGAGAGAAAGAATTAGAAAATCCAGATACAACGGGAAGTACATGATGATGAAGAAGATGCATGATCGAGGAAGTACCGAAGTATTTGGGGAGGGAGAGCGAGAAAGAAAGAAAGATGATGGCGAGGTTTAGGTGCGGAAATGAAGAGAGGGAAAATAGGTATTGGGCAGAAGATGGAGGAAGAATGTGTAGAATGTGCTATGAGGAAAGAGAGACGATTGAGCATATGTGGAACGAGTGCAGTGAGATGAAACAAAGAGAGAGGAAAGAAAGAGAGGAAATACTGAATGTAGATGGAAGGGAAATTAAATGGATGAAAGAGGTATGGAAGAGGAGGGAGAATGGAGAAGAGGAAAGGGGAGGGGAGAAGAAATAAATAATTTTATTTAGTTTTTTTATTATTATAATTGTTAAGTTTACTTTTATATGTATAGGAATCAGAAAGCCCGTAGGGCAAATAAAGATTTATAGTTATAAGTCTTCCTCTTACGTAAAACTGACATCACAAATCTGTCATAGTGTTACATAAGTAATAAGTCCTTTTCGTACATAAAGCTGACATAACAAATCTGTCGTAGTATTACATAAGCTATACGTTTTTCTTTTACACAAAATTGACAACAAAAACATCATACGGATTAGAAACTACAGATCACTACATTTTTTTATTATGTATGAAGATGTATTAGATAAGTCACAGTTTTATGTTCACTCAATAATTAACGCTTCGCCTTCGTCTCCAGATAAAAGGGTATTTTCGCACGCCAGAAGACGGGAAGAACCAGGAGGAACATGATTGTTCCCAAGTCGGTTTATTGTGTGCAGTCTGATTGCTTTTTATTTGCTTTTAGTAACTGCTCGCTGCTTGCACTTGTGGCCCCCTCGTGAAAGCTCGGGGAACCCCTTCCAACAGTCAATTATAATTGAAATAATCAATTCCGAATATTAGAACAACAATTAGAATTTAATCAATTAAATATTAATGTCAGTTCTAGTCATTACTAAGTCATATTCGGGTAACATTTACGTAACCAATTTGATGTCATCATTCCATCATTATTATGTCATACTGACTTTGGTGAGTTACGATGATATCACATGGATCTCATATTAATGTCATTTTTATTATACAAATCCATCATTTTACTGATATTTCTTTGATGTAAAAATGACGTAATTACTAAGTCATATTCACGTAACATTGACGAAAACACTTTGACGTCATGATTAGATCATTATTATGTCACATTGATATCAATAAGCTCAGGATGATGTCAAATACACGTCATATTGTCGCAATCGATGTTATTCACCTGGATGTCTTGTCTATTGCTGACGAGGTTCCGGGGTAGTTGACTTTGCCGATACCTATTGATTAGGTGTTTGCAAGTCAGCGATCCGGGGCGAAGTTACTTTAGCGGGACATTCAGGTAGATTGGGGGAGGGTAATCAACCTGCAGTGTAGTCAGTTGGGTGATGTGTGGCGGGGCCCTTCTTATAATATGTAAGTACCTTAATCGATTAATTAATGTGTTACGTGTATGTAAGTGTTATTATAATTATGTAGTTAGAAGTAGTATTAATAAATAGTCTATTAAGAAATAAGGGCTTTACACTTTCTACCACCCCAGCCAAACGTAGTTATTACTACGTGACAATATTTATGTCATATTTATTACGTCAGAGCCTGACGTAAAAAAGTGTGAAATAATGACTCTTCTATGACTCAGGTGTGACTTATATCTTACGTTAATTTAAAAGTAGCATGACATCATTTTTACGTCAACGTGTTCACTGGGTGTCGAGAAGAAAATTGAGGAAAATAGAGTAATCAAAACAGAGAAAAGTGAAACAGCAGAGAAGGGAAAACGTAACATAAACAAAAGGTAGGGAGAGATAGAGTGCGAGGAGTAGAGGAAAACCAAAGGAAGAAACAGTAACGTCAACAACAAGGAACACCGGCAACCAACAATACACGGTACAGTGTAGGAGGTTGCGGACCGGTATGAAACAAGGAGAAGACAAAGGAGGAATTCAAGAAGATAAAGAGGAAATTAAAAGAAAGTCCAGTAGCCTTTCAAAAAAGTAAAAAAACACCAAGATCTCCAGGGGAAGAAAATAAAAGAAATAAAAAAAGGAGGACCTTAAGCAAATCAAAGAAGACACAAGAGAGACGAGGAAAGAAGTGAAAGAGCTGAAAAGCGACAACAGACAGCTCAGGAAAGATATGGAAGAACTGAAGAGAGAAGTGAACCAACTTAAGAAAGCGATGGAAGAAAAAGAGGAAAAATGGAGAGAAGAGAAAAGCTTTGGAGGAAAAAGAAAGAAGTGAAAGAAGAAATAACATAGTAGTAACAGGGCTACCTATAGACTAAAAGACAAAACAAGAAATCGAGAAATGAGTTTGAAACAGAAATGAAGATAATAGAGGCCTATGCTATAAAGGGAGAAGAGATGATAATAGCAAAAACTGAGAGTTGGGAACAGAAGCTGAACGTCATGAGGAATAAAGAAAAACTAAGAAATAAGACAGAACCGAAAATCTTTGTGAACAACGACCTAACAAGGAAAGAACCGGGAAAGAAAAAGCAGACAGAAGGCAAAAAGAAAGAAGGTACATGATTCAACGGGAAAGCAACAGAAGAAAATAAAAGGAAGAATAAAGTTGGTATATTGGAATGTAGCGGGGATAAGAAACAAAGGAGAAGACTTCTGGAAATACATAAGTGAATTTGACGTAACTGGAATGGTAGAAACGTGGATAGATGAAAAGGAGTGGAAGAAGAAATGTCAAGCAGCAGAAAGGAAAAATAAGAAAGGACGAGCGAAAGGAGGCATCATCATAGGAGTAAGGAAAGAACTTGAGAACGAAATAATAACAAAACAAGAACTACAGAGAACAGGAATGACAGAAAGATAACTAAAACTAGGAACAAGAAAAGTTAAAATAATCACAGTATACAGTAAAGAGATGAGTAAAACAAAACAAATGTTAGAAGAGACCATAAATGAGACAGAAAAAAGAAATTGGGGGCGACGTTAATGCGAGAATTGGGACAAGATTAGGAAGACGGAATAATGAGACAGAAGATACGAGAAGAACAACGAAGGACAAGACAGAAAATAAGGAAGAAAAAAAAAGATCGAATTTATAGAAGAGAGAGGATTCGAGGTACTGAACGGGAACTGGGAAGAGGATACAGGGGAATTTATGTACGTGGGGCCGAGAGGAATCAGTGATTGATTACGCAATATTCAATCAACATGCATGGGATGAAGTAAGAAGAAAGAAAGAGGAATGGAAGTGGGAAGGAAAAAAACTAGAAAAACTAAAAGAATTTAAATACTTGGGCTACCACTTTAACGAGAAAAGACATATAAAGGAACTAGAAAGGAAAGCGAACGGGATGGTAGGTCAAGTAGGGGAATAGACGAGAGAAAATTCGGACGATATATAGGAAGGAGAGGACTGATGTACGAAAGGCTAGTACAAAGTGTCATGATGTACGGAGCAGAAATATGGGGATGGAAGGAGCAGGAGAAGCTGGAAGCAATCCAAGCTAAGTACTTTAGATGGGTATTAGGGTTGGACAGGGAAACGCCAGCATATATCGTACTGGAAGAAGTAAAGAGAGACAAGATAAGAGTGGAAACAGGAAAAAGAGCAGTAAGATTTGAAGAGAGAATAGGAGAAAGAACGGAATGTAAGATCTTGCAAGACTGTTGGAAAGATGGAAAGGGCAGGAAAAGAGAGAAGAAAATACTATGAGAGAAACGGGTATGCAGTGGAGGAGGTAGAAAGGCAAAGAAACAATGGAGTAAATGTACTAAGAGAGATAGTTGAGGTGGACCGAGACGTACAGAAGTAGGAAAGGAGAACGAGGATAAATGATTCAAGGTATAATGGAAAATATAGGTCACTAATCACGGAGGAACTGCCGGCATACCTGAGAAGGGAAAGCGAGAAGAACGATAAGAAAGTAATAACAAGGTTTAGATGTGGGAACGAGGAGAGAGAAAACAAATACTGGAAAGGGAGAGACGAGAGAGTGTGCTGACTGTGCAGAGAACGAGCAGAAACAATGGAGCACATGGAGAAAGATTGTGAGGAGCTGAGAGAGGAGAGAGAAGATTGAAAAGTACTGATAGGAGAAGAAGGGAAAGGACTGGGCTGGATGAAAGGAGTATTAGACAGAAGAAAGAATGTAGAGAAAAAAAGGGAAGAGATGGAAGGAAAGTAAAATAAATTTAGCTATTGTTATTGTTTATGTTTTATAGTTTTATTTACTCATTATTTATTTATTTAGTATTGTATGGGAATAAAAATCCATTTCAAAGCCAAAAGGCAAGGAAATAAATCTTATTATTAAAAAGAAAACGTGCTTTTGGCAATTTTTTTTTTAATTTGACATTCATAGACGTCAGGAATAAGAAATGGTTTACTGGGGTTTTAACAATTTTTAACTATATTAGTGAAAATAAGAAGGATAAAAAATTAAAATAAAATACATTTAAGGGTTCTGAGATTTAAAAATTGAGAAAATAATTAAGAAATGGTCAAATTTAGTGATGGAGAGATTGAAAAACAAGAATCCCTGAGAACCCACAACATTTAACATCCGAGAGTCTGGGAGCTAATCAAACTCAGAATTTAATTAAAAAAGTAAAAAAAGATAAGAATGAGGAAATAACAGTATTAGAATAATTATTCGAATGATAATAAATTGAAAAATACATAAAAATAATTAAAAAAAGGAAACAAGTACGCAGAACAGTAATAGTCATAGGAATAATAGAAATCAGAAGAATTGAAGGAAGGTCAAAAATTGGAAAAAAGTCAAAGGAACCACAAAAATCATAAGAAAATAATTGCAGTAATGAGATAAATAAAGTAAGTAATCAAAGGAATAGAAAGAAAAGAAACAGAGAACTCAACAATAATAAGAGGAATGACACAAATCGGAAGAAGGGAAAAAATCGCTGAATTTGGAGAAATATGCAGAATCAGAAGAATCAGAACAGCTTTACGAAATTATCACAATGAGAAGAATCGGAAGAATAAGAAGACATAGACCGAAGAGTTGAAAAATATACAAGAATTAAATTAATTGAAAAAGAATGAGAAGAAACAAAATACTCAGAAAAATCGGATGAATTGGAAGAATCAGGAGAATCAGAAGAATCACAGAAATCAGAACAATAAAAAGTATTAAAGTAATAGGAAAGCCAGAAGTATTGGACTTCTGAGGAAACGGAAGAATTTGAAGAATAAAAAAATTAGAAGCTTTACGAATCAAAAGAATCCGTACAATCAGTACAATGAGAAAACATAGTTGGGAGAGTTAGGTGGGACGAAGAAAAGGGGGAGTTAGATACAGCAAATTTTTGAATAAGAGCACAAGAAAAAGACGACAGGGCAGAAAAGGGAAAACGAAGACGGAGAGGAATAAAGGAGAAAAGGAGCAAATAAGAATAGTATTCTGGAACGTAGCGGGAATAAAAAACAAAGAGAATGAATTTTGGGAGTATTTGAGAGAATTTGACGTAGTGGGAATGGTAGAAACGTGGGTGGAAGAAAAGGGGTGGGAAAAATTGGAAAAGAGAATGCCGAACCAGTTTAAGTGGAAATGTCAATATGCAAAGAGGGAAAGCAAGAAAGGGAGAGCTAAAGGTGGGATAATAATGGGGGTAAAAGAGGGACTGGAAGGAGAAAATGGAACTGAAGCAAAAGAAGAAAGAGGGATTATGGAAAGAACGGTAAAACGTAAACAGAGAAAATGGAGAATTGTAACAGTGTACAGCAGAAGTATGAAGGAAACGAAGAGAATAATAGAAGAGCGAGTAAAAGAGCAAGAAGAAGGAACTTTGGTGATTGGGGGGATTTTAATGCAAGAATTGGGGGAAAAGGAAGAGAAAGAGAAGAGGTACAAGAAACAATAGAGGGAAGATCAACAAAAGATGGAACAGAAAACGCAGAAGGGAGAGTACTGATTAGCTTAGTAGAAGTAAGAAGGTGGGACATACTTAATGGGAACTGCACAGGAGATGAGAAAGGGGAGTACACGTATATTGGATCAAGAGGGGAGATGTTATGGTAAATGAAGCATGGGATGAAATAGAGAAATTCAAGGTGGGAGAAAGAATGGAGTTGGACCATATGCCTTTAGAAGTGAAGACAAAAGAAAGAGAGAAAGATAGAGGAAGTGTGAATGAGTTTAGAAGAAAAATTGTGAAGAATATTTGGACGGGAGAAGGAAAAGAAAATTATAGAGCAAGACTTAGGGAGGCAAAATACGAAGAAACAGAAATAAACGAAAAGGTGAGGGAACTGAGCGATAACATAAGAAACGCAACAGAAAAAAAGAGATATAGATAAGAGAGAAGATGGGGCTGTGGAAGAACGAGTGGTGGGATAAAGAATGCAGGGAAAGGAAGCAGGAAGCAAGAAGGAAACTAAGAAATTGGAAAAAAGAAAAAGCAACCAAGGAAGAGTACAAGAGAGCACGCAAGAGGTACAATTTAGTATGCAAAGAGAAGAAGCAAAAGAACCGGATGGAAGAAGAGCTAAAAATGAAGGGAATAAAGACGGAAGAAGAGGTATGGAGATACACAAATAAGGAAAGGAATAGCGAGAGAGGAGAAAAGTAAGAAAGAAATGATAGGAAACATGGAGAAATATATGAGGAGGAAAAAGTTGACGGTGAATGTAGAGAAATCCAAGATGATGGTGTTCAGAAAAGGGGGTGGTAGGAGAAAAGTAAATGAGTGGAGATGGGAGAAAGAGAAAATTGAAGAAGTGAAAGAATTTAAGTATTTGGGTTATGTGATGAATGAAAGAAACACTGCAACGGCACATGTGAGAGAGTTAGTGAAAAAAGCAAATAAAGAAATTAGGAGCTGTATGGGGAATAGGAGAGAGAAAATTTGGACATGATTTTAGAAGCGGGGTAATGATGTTTGATAGTTTGGTGAAAAGCGTGATGATGTATGGAGCGAAAATATGGGGATGGAGAGAGCGAGATGGATTGGAAGGGGTGCAAGGAAAATATATGAAGTGGGTGCTAGGGGTAGAGAGAGAGACACCGGGGTATATAGTGATGGAGAAAACAAAGAGAGTAGGAATAAGAATAGAAGCATGAAAAAGAGCAATAAGATTTGAGGAGAGAGTGATAGAGAGAGGAGTGTGCAGAATTTTGCAAGAGTGTTTGAAAGAAAAAATTAAAGAAATAGGAAAGGGGGTATGAAAAGAGAGGGAGGCATATTTCGAAAGAAACGGGTATGCAGGCGCGGAGATAGAAAGAATGCGAGAGAGAGGCAGAGTAATGACAGATGAATTAGTGCAGAGAGATAGAGATGTGCAAGTGCAGGAAAGAAGAACGAGAATTAGGAAGTCTAGTTACAATGGGAAGTATGAAAAAATAATAACGGAAGAAATGCCAAAGTACCTAGGAAGAGAGAGTAGAAAAGAGAGTGATAATAGCAAGATTTAGATGTGTAAATGAGGAGAGAGAGAATAAATATTGGAGTGAGGATAGGAATAGAGAGAGTATGCAGGATGTGTGGAGAAAAAAAGGAGACGATAGAGCATCACATGAAAAACTAATCCGATCTCCAAAGATTTTTTTTGTTGGTAAGTTTTGCATTCTTTATTTATCTTTATCTACAAACAATCACAGTGTGTAGAAGTAACATAAACATCATCACATATTTCATTTTGTCCACAATTCAATAAACGTGTTGAAAACTATTATTCGTACACTAGCTGCTAAAATTACTTTTTAAACGTTAATTTTTATAAAGGAGTATCACTGTAGGCACTACGATAGCAGCACCACCTGATCCTATTATTACCCACTTTACTATATCCAACAACTTCAAGTTATTTAGAAGAACAGTTTTTATGATTCCAACGTGGTGATCATCCAACGTCATGGACTGAAAGGAAGATTACACTTATGTTTGTCAGGATTTTGCCCCTCACCTCTTCTATCCAAAAGATTGGTACTAGAGCGTTTGTGACATTTTCGATGCTCATGATGTCTTCCACGGCTCTGATGAACATGTTAAACTGCACACGTTTTGCCACTTTCAGAGGAGCTCCAGAAGTCTAAAAAAAATTCTTATGTACTTCAGAAAGCCAAATCAGAAATATAAAATAGATCGAACGTAAAGTGACTTACCGGCTCCAGGATGACGAACGTTTCATGTAGTCTTGCATTAGGATGTAAACCGTCCACGCTTTCTAAATATTCTTTGGCGCCTGACAACAAATGAGGAAATGATAATAAAACAGGGGCACCTAAAAAATATCACACATTAATGTAGGGAGCTGTGACTGATCTATTGTTATATATACGATCTCATTATGTCACTCATATGACGCAATTTGAGTTGAGTAATGAACGTCATTACACCACTCATATGACGTAATTTTTACTCCGCTGGTGGAGTAATGAGGTTTATTACTCAACTCAAATAATATCATATGAACAAGAAGAATGTTCTTAAATCCAAGTGGAGTAAATTTAAATTAAAATTTAGAGAAATGTTCTAAAATACTTAAGAAAAACGGTTTTAAAGTTTCATTTAAAACAGATAACAACTTATCCAGATTTTTTATTAAAAATAAGGATCCATTAGATTACAAATCATCATCAGGTGTACACAAATTAAGCTGCTCTACTTGTGAGTCATTCTACATAGGTCAGACAGGTCGCAAAATATCAGACCGTATTAAAGAACATTTCAGGCACATCTATAACAACACAGATCTTGATCCTCCACCATCAACACCTTCTTCTTTCGCCAATCATATATTAGTAACGAAACATAGTTTTTCACCATCAAATTCCAAATTGATTCATAAATGCAATAAAGGCCGGAAATTAGATTTTCTCGAGACTTTGGAAATAAGGAAAGCCTTGAAACTGGAAAACAGATCTTGTTTAAATGAACAGAATAACTTCAATAATATCATTATTAATTCACTATTTTAATTTTTCACTCAAACAAACTTACCAGATTCTCTTTGATCCATTTTTAATTTTTACATTTATAAAATGTTGTTTGTACGAAATCTTTTAAAAATCATGTAACCCTTTGAAAACGTCAAATTTAATTCAAAATTACGTCAATGTTATAATTTTTTATATTCTTTAAGGTAAGAACCCCTCTTGTAATTCATCAATTGTATCATTAATCTCTTGTTAAATTAGGGCTGATGATGGCAGAAGTGTTCTGCCAAAACATGTACCATTAGTAATCTTACAGTTATTAAAGTTTGTGGAGTTCGACATAGATATATTTAAATTTTAATATCATATGAGTTTACTCCTTAAGAATCGATTTTTAAAACCCGGTACGGGAAATTTTGGTTGCCGGCGTTCTTTGATATTGTCGTTGCTCTGTATCAAGGGCCCCCCCCTGAGCCCCCCATTCCCAAGGGAATTCCCTGTTCTCGAGTTTATGGAACGTCTTTAATAATTCCGTTTCCTTTTTTATGCACATTTTGATATCCTGTTTGTCTATGTAGTTGTGGGTTTCTATAGATATTAAATTTGGTTTCCTCCTTGAGGGTTTAAGTGTGTATTTTTCACTATTTTGTTGCCATCGGGTTTAGGGTCTGTATTTAAATTTCTTGTTTCCCTTGTTGTTCTCGAGTTTAGGATTTTAGGGAGGTCTAACTATTTCGTTTTTTCATTCGATATCGAGTTTATAGAAACGGCTTTTAAGTATTCCGTTGCCTTTTTTGTTTTCGGGTTTCAAGATTGTATTTAAATATTTCGTTTCCAGCTTTGTTTTTGGGTTAACGGCTTTTCTTTAACTATTTTGTTTCCTTCTTTGTTCTCGTGCTTGGAGACTGCCTTTAATTATTTCGTTTCCCTTGCTTTTCTCTGGCTTAGGGACTGTCTTTTTAACTATTCCTTTCTCCTCGTTACTTTCGACTTTAGGGACTGTCTTTAACTATTTCGTTTCCACAGTTGTTTTCGGGTTTAGGGAGCGCCTTTAACTATTTCGTTTCCTTCACCGTTATCTCGTTGTCCCCGTTGCTCTCGACTGTAGGAAGTCTCTTTAGCTATTTCGTTTCCCCCGTTGTTCTTTGGATTAGGGAATGTCTTTGACTATTTCGTTTCCACAGTTGTTTTCGGGTTTAGGGAGTGTCTTTAACTATTTCGTTTCCTTTTTTGTTCACGGCCTTGAATACTGTCTTTAATTATTTTGTTTCCTTTGTTGTTCTCTGGTTTAGGGACTGTATTTAACTATTTCGTTTCCTCCTTCGTTATCGGGCTTAACAAATTCGTTTCTCCCGTTGTTCTCGGTTTTAAGGAGTGTCTTTAACTATTTCGTTGTTCTTGTTGCTTTCGACTTTAGGGACTTTCCTTAACTATCTCGTTTCCTCCGTTATATTCGGGTTTAGGTCATTAACTATTAACTATTTCGTTTCGTCCATTGTTTTCGGTTTTAGGAATTTCTTTAACTAATTAGTTTCCTTCGTTGTTCTTGGGTTCAAAGAGCGTCTTTAACTATTTGGTTTCCTCCACTGTTTTCGTGTTTAACTAATTCGTTTTCCCTCTTATTCTCGGGGTAAAAAGTATCTTTAACTATTTCGTTGTTCTCTTTGCCTTCGACTTTAGGGACTGTCTTTAACTGTTCCGTTTCGTCCATTATTTTCGGGTTTAGGAAGTGTCATTAACTATTTCGCTAACTCCATTGTTTTCGGTTTTTTATGTGGTGTTTAACTAATTTGTTTCCTCCGTTATATTCGGGTTTAGGTCATTAACTATTAAATATTTCCTTTCGTCCATTGTTTTCGGTTTTAGGGATTTGTTTAACTAATTAATTTCCTCCGTTGTTCTTGGGTTCAAAGAGCATCTTTAACTATTTGGTTTCCTCCACTGTTTTCGGGCTTGGGACTGTCTTTAGTTATTTCGTTTTCTTTGTCGTTCTCTGGTTTAGGAAGTGTCATTAACTATTTCGCTAACTCCATTGTTTTCGGTTTTTTATATTGTGTTTAACTAATTTGTTTCCCCCGTTGATCTCGAGTTTAAAAAGTGTCTTTAACTATTTCGTTGTTCTCGTTGCTTTGGACTTTAGGGACTTTCGTTAACTATTTTGTTTCCTCCGTTATATTCGGGTTTAGGTCATTAACTATTAAATATTTCGTTTTGTCCATTGTTTTCGGTTTTAAGAATTTCTTTAACTAATTAATTTACTTCGTTGTTCTTGGGTTCAAAGAGCATCTTTAACTATTTGGTTTCCTCCACTGTTTTCGGGCTTGGGACTGTCTTTAATTATTTAGTTTTCTTTGTTGTTTTCTGGTTTAGGGAGTGTCTTTAACTAATTCGTTTTCTCTCTTGTTCTCGGGGTAAAAAGTGTCTTTAGCTATTTCGTTGTCACCGTTGCTCTTGACTTTAGGGACTTTCTTTAACTATTCCGTTACCTCTATTATTTTCGGGTTTAGGAAGCGTCATTAACTATTTCGCTAACTTCATTGTTTTCGGTTTTTTATATTGTGTTTAACTAATTTGTTTCCCCCGTTGATCTCGAGTTTAAAGAGTGTATTTAACTATTCCATTGTTCTTGTTGCTTTGAACTTTAGGGACTTTCCTTAACTATTTTGTTTCCTCCGTTATATTCGGGTTTAGGTCATTAACTATTAACTGTTTCGTTTCGTCCATTGTTTTCGGTTTTAGGATTTCTTTAACTAATTAGTTTCCTTCGTTGTTCTTGGGTTCAAAGAGCGTCTTTAACTATTTGGTTTCCTCCACTGTTTTCGTGTTTAGGGTTTGTGTTTAACTAATTCGTTTCCCCTCTTATTCTCGGGG